>BSBM01000187.1:7530000-7945000 GCA_027924585.1 Larix kaempferi
TGATCCCACTTGGGACTCTTTCATAGATGTCGTTAAGGAACAATATTACCCTGTGGGAAAATATGATGACTAGTACACAAAACAGACCATTTTGCGTCAAGAGAGGGACCAAATGGTGTCGGAGTACACCAACAAATTTCATACCTTGCGCGCAAAGCTACATATCAAGGACTCCGAGCGGCACCTAGTGTTCAAATATCGCAGTGGCCTACACCGGTACATACGAACAAAGATGGATTTCCTCGAAATCTCTTCACTCGGATCCGCCTATCGATATGCTGTCAAAATTGAGCAGAAATTTCAGCGTGACTTCAGACCTGCGCAAAAGCAGGGAAAGGGAAACTCTAGCTCGCAAAACATGGGGTAGGGAAAGGAAAACCAGTCCCAACCACAAGCAAAGAAGGGTATCGAAAAGACAAATGAGGAGACCGGGAAGTGGTGCGAGTTCCACAAAAGCCCCTAGCACAACACTGATGAATGTCGCTCAAAACAGTCATTGGTGGCTGAGATCAAAGCTTCAAAATCAGATCCCAGTTCTGATTCTGACTGAGAAGCTAATTTCACAACCATGCAAAGAGGGAAGTAGATCATTGATGCAGAACCTAGCGCCGTTGTTGCCACCACACAGATCCAACCAAAGGAACCTGAAGAGTCGGAGGCAGAGGAGCGCCTTTTCCACTTACAGATGTGGGTGAAGGGAATTCCCCTACACTTTGTTGTGGACAGCGGTAGCCAAAAGAACCTGATCTCAACAGAAGTCATCAAGAAATTGGAGCTACCAATAACACAAAACCTGCAACCATACACCATCGGTTGGCTGAGCCAAGGACAAGGGATCCGCGTCAGTCATCAATGTCGCCTACCATACGGCATCAAGCCCTTCCAAGATGAGGTATTGTGTGATGTGGCTCCACTTGAAGTATGCGATGTTCTTTTAGGACAACCATATATGTGGAAGCATCATGCTGTATATGAATCACAACCTCGTAATGTCATTGTCACTGTGGGAGGACAACTCTATCGGATACTAGAGACAGTTTCATCTACCTCGAACAAGCAGCGCAGGAAGATAATCTCCCACATTGGGAAAATTTCTCTATTCACAATTTCCACCAAAGGAGAACATCAGATCGTAGAGACATCCACAACCTCTACCCATTATCCCTCTACTCAGCAGAAATAAGAAAAACAAAAATTCAGTGCAGCATCGCCTATTCGAGTATCTCTGCAGTGCAAGGCCACGCATTCAAGGTGCTCCTCCAAAAAGAAACCATCCACACTAGTGCAGACCAAGGATACCACAACAACCAAAACTGTTGAACAACTACAGTGCATCCAACAACAACAATTACAACTCTCTGAAGATTTCAAAGAAAGGCAACCTTTTCGCTTCAACAAACGTCGCACCAAGAGCTCAACTCAACACACAGTTTGACATATGATAAGGGATTTGACGCAATGTGGACCATTTCTTCCTAAGGGGGGAGGATTGATCCAGATGGATATTGGTGGCCACCCACATATTCCACTGGCTCAAAAAAGTTTCCCATTTTGCCAATTTTCTAGTAATGTTTCTACAGTTTTTCGAGTCCCAAACTTCTCGGGCCATTTTGAGGCCCTAAATGACGTTTTTTGGGAAATCTTGGTCCGACAAAGCTAGTGTATTATATGGTAATCGACGTAGTCCTCGGATAGATCTTTCCAACGGGCTACCGAGCATCCCAAACATAGATCGTCTGCAAAAGTTATGACCTCGGGAATTTGACTGTTCAACTAACCACCTTAGGGCCGCAAACTTTACGACGGTTCATCTTCTAGGGTTAGGTTTTTGGATGTTTGGGATTCTTTCCCTAATGCTTATGATAAATAGGCCCTTTCGACCTCTCTTTGTATTCATCTTCACATGAATGAGCACAGCGGCCACATCTCTTCTTAGAGATAGCTACTACCATTCTAGTTGTTGTATTTACAGTCTGTTCTATTTCCGATATTTAATAGAATATGTGTTTAATGTATCGCTGTGTTTCTTGCCATATATCTGTGTATGTGAATATATATCTCTGTATATGCTATTTTTTGTTTCGTTCCCACACAAATCGGGATCAGTGGTATCAGAGCAATCTTCTCCTTGATTATTTCTCAGTCCATGTCCTCGACGAGGTCAGGATATAGAGAGTTGGATCTCGAACTAGTTTCACTAGGGGAAGATCACTCTCGCCGCCCCAAACGGCCTCCCATGGCAGATGAAAAGAGAGATGATGGAGCAGGAGATCCTCTCAAGTTGTTGCTCGAGGAAGCCCTCGCACGACAGAGGAACAAGATGATGGATAATTTCACCCAAATCCTTCAACGCATGCCGACTGTGATAGATACACCTTGAACGAGCAGTCGTTTCGAAGATGTGACTCCCTTCAAGGTAAAAGTTAATTTTGATATCCCTTTATTTGAAGGCCAGATCGACGCTGATGCCCTAGATAAATGGTTAAATCTACTAGAAGGGTATTTCTCTGTCCACTATTTTTCGGATAGAGGAAAGATCGTCTTTGCGCTCCTCAAGGCTGACCCCCATGTAAAAAATTGGTGGGAAACTTATTGTGAGAAAAACCCATCAGATGAGTTTGGATTGTTTGATTACGATCCCACTTGGGCCTCTTTCATAGATGTCGTTAAGGAACAATATTACCCTGTGGGAAACTATGATGACCAGTACACTAAATGGACCATTCTGCGTAAAGAGAGGGAATAAACGGTGTCGGAGTACACCAACAAATTTTACACCTTGCACACAAAGCTATGTATCAAGGACTCTGAGCGGCACCTAGTGCTGAAATATCGCAGTGGGCTACACCGTTACATACGAACAGAGATGGATTTACTGAAAATCTCTTCACTCGGATCCGCCTATCGATATGCTATCAAAATTGAGTAGAAATTTCAGCAAAAGAACAAGCGTGACTTCGGACCTACAAAGAAGTAGGGCAAGGGAAACTCTGGCTCGCATAACACGGGGCAGGGAAAGGACAACCATTCCCAACCACAAGCAAAGAAGGGTAATGAAAAGACAAAGGAGGACACCAGGAAGTTGTGCAAGTTCCACAAAATCCATTGGCAGAACATTGATCAATGTCGCTCAAAATAGTCATTGGTGGTTGAGATCAAAGCTTCAGAATCAGATCCCAGTTTTGATTTTGACTCAGAACCTAATTTTACAACTGCGCAAAAAGGGAAGCAGCTCATTGATGAAGAACCCAGCACCGTTGTTTCCACCACATAGATCCAACCAGAGGAACCTAAAGAGTAGGAGGGAGAGGAGCACCTTTTCCACTGACAGATGTGGTTGAAGAGAATTCCCCTACACTTTGTTGTAGACAGCGACAGCCAAAAGAACCTGATCTCAGCAGAAGTCATCAAGAAATTGGAGCTATCGATAACACCACACTCGCAACCATACACCATCGATTGGCTGAGCCAAGGACGAGGGATCCATGTCAGTCATCAATGTCGCCTACCATACGACATCAAGGCCTTCCAAGGTGAGGTATTGTGTGATGTGGCCCCACTTGAAGTATGCGATGTTATTTTAGGACAACCATATATGTGGAAGTGTCATGCTCTATATGAATCATGACCTTGTAGTGTCATTGTCACTGTGGGAGGAAAACTCTATCGGATACCAGAGACAGTTTCACCTACCCCGAACAAGCAGCACAGGAAGATAGTCTCCCACAATGGGAAATTTTCCCTATTCGCAATTTCCACTAAAGGAGAACATCAGATCGCAGAGACATCCACAACCTCTGCCCATTATCCCTCTACTCAGTAGAAACAAAGAAAACAGAAATTCAGTGCAGCATCGCCTATTCGAGTACCTTTGCAGTGCTAGGCCACACATTCAAGGTGCTCCTCCAAAAAGAAACCATCCACACCAGTGCACACCAAGGATACCACAACAACCAAAACTGTTGAATAGCTCCAGCGCATCCAATAACAACAATTACAACCCTCTGAAGATTTCAAAGAAAGGCAACCTTTTCTCTTCAGCAAACGCCGCACCAAGAGCTCAACTCAACACACAGTTTGACATATGATAAGGGATTTGATGCAATGGAGACCATTGCTTCCTAAGGGGGGAGGATTGATCCAGATGGATATCGATGGCCACCCACCTGTTCCACTAGCTCAAAACAGTTTCCCATTTTGCCAATTTTATAGTAGTTTTTCTACAGTTTTTCGAGTCCCAAACTTTCGGGGCCGTTTTGAGGCCCTAAACGACGTTTTTTTGGGGAATTCTTGGTCCGACGGAGCCCTCTAAAATTACAATTGCAACCGTAGTCCTTAGATAGATATTTCCAATGGGCTAACGAGCGCCCCAAATGGAGATCGTATGCAGACGTTATGACCCTGGGAAGTTGACTGTTCAACTAAACACCTTGGGGCCGCAAACTTTATGACGGTTCATCTTCTAGGGTTAGGTTTTTGGATGTTTGGGATTCTTTCCCTCATGCTTATGATAAATAGGCCCTTTCGGCCTCTCTTTGTATTCATCTTGGCACGAATGAGCATAGTGGCCACATCGCTTCTCAGAGATAGCTACTACCATTCTAGCTGTTGTATTTATAGTTTGTTCTATTTCCGATATTTAATAGAATATGTGTTTACTGTATCGCTGTGTTTCTTGCCATATATCTGTGTATGTGAATATATATCTCTGTATATGATTCTGTATATGCTATCTTTTTTTTTGTTCCCACACAAATCCGGATCAGTGGTATCAGAGCAATCTGCTCCTTGATTGTTTTTCAGTGCATGTCCCCGACAAGGTCAAGATATAGAGAGTTGGGTCTCGAACTAGTTTCACTTGGGGAAGATCACTATCACCGCTGCAAACGACCTCCCATGGCGGAAGAAAAGAGAGATGACGGAGTAGGATATCTTATCAATTTGTTGCTCGAGGAAGCCCTTGCGCGACAGAGGAATGAGATGATGGATAATTTCACCCAAATCCTTCGACGCATACCGACGGCGATAGATACACCTTCAATGAGCAGCTGTTTCGGAGATGCGACTCCCTTCAAGGTACACGTTAATTTTGATATCCCTTTATTTGAAGGCCAGATCGATGGTGATGCCCTAGATAAATGGTTGAATCTACTAGAAGGGTATTTCTCTGTCCACAATTTTTCCCACAGAGAAAAGATCATCTTTGCGCTCCTCAAGGCTGTCCCCCATGTCAAAAATTGGTGGGAAACTTATTGTGAGCAAAAGCCATCAGACGAGTCTCGATTGTTTGATTACGATCCCACTTGGGCCTCTTTCATAGATGTCGTTAAGGAACAATATTACCCTGTGGGAAACTATGATGACCAGTGCACAAAATGGACCATTCTGCGTCAAGAGAGGGACCAAAAGGTGTCGGAGTACACCAACAAATTTCATACCTTGTGCACAAAGCTACGTATCAAGGACTCCGAGCGCCACCTAGTGCTGAAATATCGCAGTGGCCTACACCGGTACATACGAATAGAGATGGATTTCCTGGAAATCTCTTCACTCGGATCGCCCTATTGATATGCTGTAAAAATTGAGCAGAAATTTCAGCAAAAGAACAAGTGTGACTTCGGACCCGTGCAGAAGCAGGGCGAGGGAAACTCTGGCTCGCAAAACACGGAACAGGGAAAGGACAACCAATCCCAAGCACAAGTAAAGAAGGGTAATGAAAAGAAAAAGGAGGACATCAGGAAGTGGTGCGAGTTCAACAAAAGCCCCTGCAACAACACTAATGAATGTCGCTCAAGACAATCATTTGTGGCTGAGATCAAAGCTTCAGAATCAGATCCTAGCTCCGATTCTGACTCAGAACCTAATTTCACAACCGCGCAAAAAGGGAAGCAAATCGTTGATGCAGAACCCAGCGCCATTGTTGTCACCACACAGATACAACCAGAGGAACCTGAATAGTCGGAGGCAAAGGAGTGCCTTTTCCACTCACAGATGTGGGTGAAGGGAATGCCCCTACACTTTGTTGTGGACAGCGGCACCCAAAAGAACCTGATCTCAACAGAAGTCATCCATAAATTGGAGCTACCAATAACACCACACCCGCAACCATACACCATCGGTTGGCTAAGCCAAGGACGAGGGATCTGTGTCAGTCATCAATGTCACCTACCATACGGCATCAAGCCCTTCCAAGATGAGGTATTGTGTGATGTGGCCCCACTTGAAGTATGCGATGTTCTTTTAGGACAACCATATATGTGGAAGCGTCATGCTGTATATGAATCACGACCTCGTAGTGTCATTGTCACTATGGGAGGACAACTCTATCAGATACTAGAGACAGTTTCATCTACCCCGAAAAAGCAGCGCAGGAAGATAATCTCCCACACTGGGAAATTTTTCCTATTCACAATTTCCACTAAAGGAGAACATTAGATCGCAGAGACATCCACAACCTCTGCCCATTATCCCTCTACTCAGCAGAAACAAGAAAAATAGAATTTCAGTGCAGCATCACCTATTTGAGTACCTCTGCAGTGCAAGACCACACATTCAAGGTGCTCCTCAACAAAGAAACCATTAACACCAGTGCAGACCAAGGATACCACAACAACCAAAACTATTGAACAACTCCAGCGCATCCAACAACAACAATTACAACCCTTTGGAGATTTGAAAGAAATGCAACCTTTTCGCTTCAGCAAATGCCGCACCAGGAGCTCAAATCAACACATAGTTTGACATATGATAAGGGATTTGATGAAATGGATACCATTGCTTCCTAAGGGGGGAGGATTGATCCAAATGGATATCGGTGGCCACCCACCTATTCCACTGCCTCAAAACAGTTTCCCATTTTGCCAATTTTCTAGTAATTTTTCTAGAGTTTTTCTAGTCTGTTTGACAGACAATCTACCAAGAGAAAGGCATGATATCCCTAGATCAACGTGAGTCTAGAACAAATAGAACATAATATAATCACTCTCCTAGATCTAATTAGAGATCAAGAAACTAGATGCATTTACCTTATAGATCACCGATCCTTTTCTCCTTGAATGCTGCTCCAAGCTTGACGATCTTCAGATTTGAGCCGCAAAACCTGTCAAGATAACAAGGAAACAAAACAAGTAGAATGCATCTACACAATAATAGATCTAAGTAAGCAGTCAAGCAGACGAACTACACAAGATATCATTAACACAATGAGATTTTGGTGGAAAGCACTTATATTACTGTATTGAAAGGGAAGTACATAGGATGAAAAGATTACAACCAATGACTTGACGTAGCAATCCTCCTCCGATCAAGCCAGTGCCAAAGCCTCCCAAGGAAGTGTGAGTCTCCCCATAGATGAGTAGAGATATCTCTTAAGATAATTTCACCAGCATGTAGACACTATAGACTTCCTCCCCTTGGAATGGGAGAGATCTTCACTTATATAGGACTAAGTGGATAGGATAGGTTGAGATATGGTAGGAGAGAGATAATGGATCCTTACAAGAGGTTAGGAACTGAATGCTAGCTTCCCCAAAGGCTAGGGATAGGGATACACATCAACTAGCTTCGAGAATGGGCTCAAAGAAGCTATTTTAGTCCATTAACTGACATCGTCGCAGTTTGTAAGAGGACAACCTGCGACGTCGCAAGTTGCATGAGGACAACCTGTGACAACCTCTCAAAACGTAGTATAAATGGGTTTGCAACTCTTCCAAGTTAATGACTTAGTCAAATAATATTCAGGGATGTTTACACTGATCAGCATCATGGAAAGATTTAGGTGTAACAGAATGCCCCCCAAAGCATGAAGCTGTTTGAAACTGGACAGGTGAAATTCTTTGACAGAAGGAAAGGCAATGGCTCATCGGACGAAGAATACTGTTGCAGTACAACTGACTCTGAGTACATAGTCTCATATAATGTACAACATGGTTGCCGACCAATACAATGCAGATCCATGGTAGTAATGACTGACTGAACACAATCATGTCTACTAGACACAAGCGTAGATCCATGATGAGATGACAACACAGCCACGACAAATACAAATGTGGATCCGTGTAATATGACTCAAAACAATCTCCATCGCAACTTGGGTAAAACATGACTCCCCAAGGTCTTCAAGTCGAACCCGCAATGATATGAATCTATCCATGTGATTACAAATGTCCTTACGTCGAACATGGTAGAAACAACTTGATTACCGGTCATTGATGTATACCATTAACAAGCGCGAGGGAAATCACCATTAATGTCAATGATCCCCAAGGTATCACAGTACATATCATCAAGCGTGAATAAATGAGTTGAAGTCGAATGCATGACGAAATATTCCAATCGAGAGTCAATGATGTAAACTCATGTTGAAAGTGAGGTAACCTTCCATTGAGGCATGCAGGGCCAAGGTACTTGATTGGTTTCTAGATTCAATCCTTAGATGATGCGTTGAAGTCGACAAGGATGAACCCGTCGAAGGAGGGCCATGATGAATCCCTCATCATCGACACGAAACACGATAAATGATGTTGAGAGTAGATCAGATGGTACAGTAAAATGCAAGACCGACTCAGAGTAGATCGACATGGTAGAAGGTGTACTGACTGCAGATAATGAATGGTGAGAGTATTCTTGAACATGGGCATGGCATGACTTGGCAGTATTGACATAACAAGTACAACACCAAATACTAATGCAACTGATGATGGAAGCGTTCTTTGAATGACCCAAAGGAGTAACTAGACTCATGAAGTAGGTAAGAATCGAGGACAAACAGATGATCCAAGTACAGTAGGCAAATGAAAATGAGTGCCATGTTCAAGAAGGACTAGGTACTTCCACAAATAAAGGGTGTAACATAAAAGTTTTCCTTTTTCCCCATCATGAATGATGAGTGCCTCATGTGTTTTTAACGAGCTTGACGAGGGTAACCAGATGCTCAGTATAGCTCATCTCATAGATGAGTCCAATCCCAAATGTTTTTTGAACCTGGGAGAGGAGGGGTTCGTCCCATGGCAAGCCCTTCAATGTTAGAGTTTAACGAGTCCATAGAAGGTAAACTCGGTCATCATTTCATGTTTAGAGAGTCTGAAAAGAACTAAAAATGACTCCAATGGTCCTTTTTCGTAAAGTTGTCCTCGTCGCCCGAAAAAGGGTAAAACAACGTGAGAGAGGACTCTTCCCGTCATGATTGGATGGAGTATACCTTTTTCATAAATAGTGCCCCCCTGGTTCGCAAAAGGGGTAAACTATCACCAGGGAGACGATCATTCAAATCCTTTTACAAGCGTGAACGAATCAATTTCGCTTGGCCATCTTTTCCTATTTTAGGAGTTTGAAAAGAGCTTAAAAATGACTCCATGAACAACTTTGTCATGGTTGGTAACCGAGTACGACAAAGGAAAAAGTAAACTTAGCACATTTCCTTTTCCGTAATTAGTCTAGCGAGGCCAGATAAAGTGATAAACCTATACTCGTTAGAAACACCTTTTTACTCAAATTTTTAACGAGCACGATAATGGTATCAAAAAGCACTTGGAATCTTTTTCATATTTGAACTAGAGCACGAAAAAGTAAAAACTAAGCTCAAACCAAGTTTCATGTTTCAACTAGAGCATGAAAAAAGTGAAAAGTAAGCTCGACACCATCTTACTGCTTTTAACGAGCTTGAAGATAGGTTGGAAGAATGCTCATGATGTCTGCTTCATTTTTTAACGAGCTTGTAACAGAAAAAGAACTATGCTCAGGATTATTTTCATGGTTTAGCAAGCTCGAAACTCAAAAGAAAGTATGCTCGGAAACATTCCCATTGGCCGAAGTTTTTCCATCATGATATCCATAGGTTGGTATATGCCCCCAACATGATTTCTAGAAGTAAGTGACTTAACTCCATAGAAAGGGAACTGGGCCCCCAGCATGATTGCTAGAAGTAAGTGACTTCAACATAATGTACTGATGTTGAAGAGATGCCCCCAAGCTTCATTTCATTCGCCTAGGCTACCCCTAGGCGCATGAAAAGAAGGTTCAGAGTCAATGGAAAGAGTCGACTCAATGGAAAATGATCTGTTTCATTTTTTAACGAGCTTGACACAGGAAAAGAACTATGCTCATGAAAACCCATTTCATTTTTTAACGAGCATGACATAGAAAGGGAACTATGCTCCTAGGGAGATGGTTTCATTTTTGAGCAAGCTTGAAACCAAAGGTAAACTATGCTCCAAAAAGGGCCATTTCATTTTTAACGAGCTTGGAAGGGAATAAAACTATGCTCGCAGGGTACTGTTTCATTTTTTAACGAGCTTGACACAGGAGAAGAGCCATGCTCAATGAATGGTTTCATTTTTACACAAGCTTGAAACCAAAAGGAAACGATGCTTGGAGGGACCTGTTTCATTTTTTAATGAGCTTAAAACATAAAGGAAACTATGCTCAACACGAAATGATTTCATTTTTAGACAAGCTTGAAACCAAAAGGGAAACTCTGCTTGAAGATCGACCCTACCCAACATGATGTCCAGAGGTTGGTAGGGTGCCCCCCAGCGTAAGAAGCTAGGGGAACACCTCCAGCATGGTGCCCAGAGGCTGGAGACTCGCCCCCCATCATGAGGGAGAGGAAACCACTAAAATATGCGAAACATTTAGGGAAGTCAGATGACTAGGAGTCATGTGATGAGTGGGTGTCACGTAGGAAAGCTGATCAATGGTCACAATCTTCCCATCATAGGGAAAATACATCACTCGAAAGAGTGTGGACACTATGACTCTCATAGCATAGACATAATCACTTCCAAGGAGAAGATTGAAATCTAAAGGACCTTGGACAACCATGACATCAACATAAACAATTTTACCTCCCAAGGTGACAGGTAACTGCGGAAGAATCCCTAAAGGTCCAGTAGGCCTTCTATTGAAATCCAAAATCTGGCCAGTAACCGGCAAAAGCTGAGGAGACCCTATATATTGCCAAGCAGTTGAGGATAAAATACTAACAGAAGCTCCCTCGTCAACTATAGTGCGAAATATTTCCTTATCGGCAACACCTATAGATATCTGGAAAGGAACATCTGAGGGGAGACGAGATTTGGCTAGACTACTCCAATCAAAGGAAATGACTTCAGTACTTGGAGGGGGTCCGGTGGAAATGGACATGGTTTCGCCCCGCCCAGAACAATCTGAACTGACCAGAAAGATATTAGCGGTTTCTATTACACTTTCAATTGGAAGACTAGAATGAGACAAAGATTGTGTCATGGTGACTGCTTCAGTCTGGACATTCTCCAATGAAAGAGTGGGATCGAGTGGAGTTGATATCGGCTCGACCACTTCAACTTCACTCTTTGAAGAAAGAGTGGGATTGACCAAGGATGGAGCTGGATCGACCGCTTCATCAACCAATGGGGGGTCAAGGGAAAACTTACGATATCCAGTTGGAAGGTGGTTCTGAGATACAGTAATCTATTCCAACAATTGTGAAGCTTCATCCATGCATGGACAAAGGTAAGTACAATGCATGCCCTTGCATAACCAGCAAGGGTCTGCAGCTCTACCCTTCCGACCCTTAATTACAACGTCACTAGTTGATGGGGTATCATCAGTATGATGCCCAGAGACTGACGATATGGGTTGTTTGGAACGCGACCATATTTCTAAGACCTTGGAGATACCAGGGCATCTCTTAAGAAAATGGGACCCTTTACAAAGCTTGCAAGGGAACTTCGATTTACGTAAATTCGAAATAGGTGTATCGGTGCCCCCAACATGATGAACAGTGGCTGGTGGGTCCCCAACATGATGATCAGTAGCTAGGGTTGTGACCTTCTGCTTAGTATTCTTCTTCTTAGTCTTCCCTTTCTTCTTCTTCTCACCCGCCTTCTTACTAACATCATATTTTTTCAGTAGGAGAAGAGGAAGAGACGGAAGCCGATTCAACTTTCAACGAAGAAGGAGAAGGGTCACCATGAGATTGATGCTCATGTGGTGAAGGACCTAGATTCAACACGATTGGTGCACTTGGTGTAACTGGATTGGAGAATAACCATACTCGTAATCCTATCGTCAATCCAGGAAGACTCAACATATCCATAAAGGGAGGACCAACAGTTCCACAAGGGGTAATAACAAATGGCAGATCTTGGAAAGGGGCGCCTTGGTTGGTAGTCTTGAAAGAATATTCCATATCTGAACTCCCTAAGAGACTCTAAAGTACCACACAAATCAAACACTACTCAAGTCTAAAAGCAACAAGCAAATTGTGTGAATAGGAGTGGATGAAAAGTCAGGATCCTCACAAGATTATCAAGGCTTCGCAACTCGCTATATACCGCAGGGTCCAACAGCAAAACGCGACAAGGAGGATTGGGACCATACCCTTTCCTGAATACCCGACTACCTGGACGACACGTGCGTAGTAATCTCCTCGAGTGCTGTTCTCGGTGTATTGCGATGCCAAGACGGCCAAATGGTTAACTCAGTTGGTCACAAGAATCCTAGGAGTGTCTCCCGATATACGCTAGGTACGTGGGAGCTCAATCTGTAGTGATGCTGTCTAATGCACAACTGTACGGCATGAGACCTTCCTATATACTACTGAGTACGTGAAAAACCATTCGACATACGCCAAGTACGCAAAGTACTTGGTGGGTACGTGAAAGAGCTTCGATATACCGATAAATACGTGGAAGACTACAATACCCCAGGATACAGTGCTGGAAAATAACGACAGCTGTCACGCTTAAAGACGCCAGAACACGTCTCTAACTTACACACAGTTACTAAATGATTTTAACCTAAGCTAGCGTTAATTTTATCTTGCACGGTTAGGTGGATGCATGAGGTGAGTACATAAATGTAAACATAATGTAATCCTCAACTACATGATAATGCACATTTTCCTTTCCTTTTCAATGAAAACTACTTAAGGTAAGGAGAGATTTTTCTTTCTTTCAAACCAAAAGTACTTAAGTAGTAGCGAAAATAAGAATTCTTTCCTAGAGTGCAATAACTCTAACTTTCTGCAATAATCAGCTAAAAAGCGCAAAGAAAATGAAAGATGTAACTAATCTTAATAATATATAGGACAAAATTGATGAAGCACTTTCAATTTTCAAATGCATGTATAAAAAATGGAACTTGATAACTAAACACTTTTCATATCTATATACAGAAAGTGAGAGAATATCTACAACACTCTAATCATTCATAAATTCTAAAAGAAAAATGACAAGCACCCAACACAGCTCAGAGGCACAGAAGAACGACTCAAAATCTACCAAATGCAATAATTCTAATCCATTTCCTATATTTTTACACTTCGAAAAAGACACACCTAAGCTACGGAAAGAAGGATTCCACAAACGTTTCCAATCAAATGCAAGACAAAGAAAAGCACTTAATAATCATGTCTAACTCAAATGTACACAAAACTGAAACACACCTTTTCTTCTTCCTATGACTGTAAGACCAAAAACTCCAAATGATCAAATTAAAGCAAGAAGAATACTTATGTTTTCCAATTTCATGAATATAGCAAAAGAGTGACAAGATCAAGCTTTTCTTTGAACTAAAGTGGAGACAAAGAATCAATCTTTTCCAAAAATCATTAGATAGCTTAGCATGTAAAGGAAACAAGATGCTCTCAAAAAGACATGGATATCCTACACTCTTCAAGTCTTTAAAACAAGCCAATCACGCCAAACCAAAAATGATCTCAAAACCTTAATATGGGTCAAAACGTATGTAGGATGCACGATTCCACTAAAAATGGCAAGCAAAACATTAATTTTTACTCAAAGGGCCAAACATGGATCCAAATCTCAAAAGGACCCAAAAGTCCAACACAAGAAAATCAAATGCAAATAATGCTGAATAAAAAGGTCTCTGCCTGGAAGGTGCAGTGCAGAGGAGGGTGTGCACACCAAACCAAGACTCAAATAAAAAAGATGGAGGGGGATGCCCATATGTCAATTTTGACAGATCGGCGCAGTCTGTGCATATACGTAGAGTGACCGTTGTATTTTACTAACACGAGGAATGTGACGATGTCACAGTACACCTGTGGATGGGTTGCACCGATAGACCAATAGACAGAGAAGCAGATGTCAAATCAACGCTCTGGTTACACTGCCCAGGTGCGACGGGCGAGACCTACGTTCAAGAATGAACAAATCTCCAAACAATGAGCAGTAAAATGGTTTGAAAATAGTGAGTGCAGATTCATAGGAGGGCTATAGACTCTTCAAAGTGAAGATCTAGTGGTGAAAAAGACTTAGGAGGCAGAATGAAATGACTTGCAAAAGAGATCAACTGAAAATGAAATTCAAATTGAAAACTACAAACAAAGAATGCATTCCCCAGTATGGTTGCCAGATTTGTTTGACGGACAATCTACCAAGAGCGGACTCGAGGCCTGATCTACCTAGTTCAACGTGAGTCTAGAACAAATAGAACGGAATATAAATTACTCTCCTAGATCTAATTAGAGATCAAGGAACTAGATGCATTTACCGTATAGATCGCTGATCCTTTTCTCCTTGAATGCTGCTCCAAGCTTGATGATCTTCAGATCTGAGAAACAAAACCTATCAAGATAACAAGGCAACAAAACAAATAAAACACATCTACACAATAATAGATCTAAGTAAGCAGTCAAGCAGGCGAACTACAAAAGATATCATTAACACAATGAGATTTTGGTTGAAAGCACTTATATTACTGTATTGAAAGGGAAGTACAAAGGATGAAAAGATTACAACCAATGACTTGATGTAGCAATCCTCTTCCGATCAAGCCAATGCCAAAGCCCCCCAAGGAAGTGTGAGTCTCCCCATAGATGCTTAGAGATATCTCCTAAGATAATTTCACCAGCATGTAGACACTATAGACTTCCTCCCCTTGGAATGGGAGAGAGCTTCACTTATATAGGACTAAGTGGATAGGATAGGTTGGGATATGGTAGGAGAGAGATAAGGGATCCTTCCAAGAGGTTAGGAACCGAATGCAAGCTTCCCCAAAGGCTAGGGATAGGTATACACATCAGCTAGCTTCGAGAATGGGCTCGAAGAAGCTATTTTAGTCCATTAACTGACATCGTCGCAATTTGTAAGAGGACAGCCTGTGACGTCGCAGGTTACATGAGAACAACCTGTGATGACCTCTCAAAACCTAGTATAAATGGGTTTAAAAATCTTCCAAGTTAATGACTTAGTCAAATAATCTTTAGGAATGTTTACACTGATCAGCATAATGGTAAGATTTAGGTGTATCAGAGTCCCAAACTTCCGAGGCTGTTTTGAGGCCCTAAACGATGTTTTTTTGGGAAACCTTGGTCCAATGAAACCCATTAACTTCATGGGTTTCAGCATAGTCCTCGGATAGATCTTTCCAATGGGCTATCGAGCGCCCCAAACGGAGATTGTATGCAAAATTTATGACCCCGGGAAGTTGATTGTTCAACTAACCACCTTGGGGCCACAAACTTTATGACGGTTCATCTTCTAGGGTTAGGTTTTTGGATGTTTGGGATTCTTTCCCTCATGCTTATGATAAATAGTCCTTTCCGACCTCTCTTTGTATTCATCTTGGCACGGATGAGCACAATGGCCACATCTCTTCTCAGAGATAGCTACTACCATTCTAGCTATTGTATTTACAGTATGTTCTATTTCCGATATTTAATAGAATATGTGTTTACTGTATCGCTGTGTTTCTTGCCATATATCTGTGTATGTGAATATATATCTATGTATATGATTCTCTATATGCTATCTTTTGTTTCGTTCCCACACAAATCCGGAATCACCCACCTGGAACTTGTGTGGAACTCGATGTTGGTCATGTCGTTGCTTGTACTTGGTATTGGATTTTTCCAAAATGCCATGGACCTGTTGGCGGATGTGCTGGATTCGTTCAACAAATCTAGTGGCCTTATCAGCCTCAGTTTGAGCATGGACAGATTCCTCCTGTTTGGATGCAGTGGGCAGAGCTACATCAATTGGGGCCAATGGTTGGAACCCCAGGCATACCTGAAAAGGGTTATGGCTGGTAGAGCTATGAAGGGATCTGTTATAGCTATGCTAAACATATGGAAGACTCTCATCCCATGTGCGAGGATGTTTAGAATTGTACATTCTCAAAATATGCACAATCATCTGGTTGACTACCTCTGTCTGTCCATCGGTCTGGGGCTAGAAGGCAATCTATTTGGTGAGCTTGATATCCATCAATGACCATAGGCTTGACTAAAAGGTGCTTAGGAACCCATTGTCCCGATCTGAAATGATAGTACGTGGCAACCCAAAATGAGCCCAAACATGCTCGAAGAAGAGCTTAGCAGTGGCTTCGCCAGAGATGTTCTTCTTACAAGCTGTCATAATGGCCATTTTAGAGAAGCGATCCACGACCACAAACACACAGTCATTAC
This sequence comes from Larix kaempferi, assembly GCA_027924585.1. NCBI lineage: Eukaryota > Viridiplantae > Streptophyta > Pinopsida > Pinales > Pinaceae > Larix > Larix kaempferi. The sequence continues at coordinate 7,546,412 of BSBM01000187.1, forward strand.
CATGCTTGGTTGGAGGTAGTCCTGACATGTAATCCATGGAGATGGATTCCCACAACCCATTGGGAGTAGGAAGAGGGGTGTACAACCCTTACTTCTTAATGGTAGGTTTCACGATGGCATAGACAGTGCACTATATGATATATCTACTGACATTTTGTCAGAGATTGGGCCAATAAAAATACTTTTGCAATACTGCCATTGTATTTTTGGTGCCAAAGTGCCCTGCCACTTGATCGTAATGCACTTCCCAAATCAACTTCGCATGCTCACTTGAAGGAACACAAAGATGTCCCAAGTGGCATAGCAATCCATCCTATAGATGGAAGTATGCCATTGGTGTGCCTGCACATAGTTCTTGATAGGTGTGAGCAAATTTAGGATCACTGTCATATAGTTGAGGCCACCCAGAGGTCTCGCAGCCACAAGAGTTGAGCACAGTTGTCAATGCTGATATTGGAGATTGACTAAGGCAATCAATGACTCGATTGGTGCTTCCCTTCTTATATTTAATGTTCATGTGGAATTGCTGCAAGTATGTGGACCACTTTTGGTGGCGGTCATTCTGTAACTTTCCTTGTGTTTGCATCAATTGTAGGGGCTTGTGATCGGTGTGAATGATTCTCTTTTCCTAGGATGTAATGCCTCCATTGGCGGCAAGCTTGGACAATGGAATACATTTCCTTGTCATAGGTGGGGTACTTGCGGACTGCATCTCAAAGCGTCTCATTGTGATATGCCACTAGATGGCCATGCTGAGTGAGGACTGTGCCAATCACATAGTCCGAAGCATCTGTCTCAATTTCAAAGGGCTATTGTAGATTTGTTAAGGTAAGGAAGGGCATTGAACATAAGCTCTATAGTTCCTCAAATGCTTGTTGTTATGGCTTGGACTAAACAAACTTCGCCTTAGACCCACCTTTGGTCACTTGGATAAGGGGCCAAGCATTATTAGAGAAGGCCAACACAAACCTGCAATATAAGTTGGCAAGGCCTATGAATCCTTCACGATCTTTTGGATTTTTACTGCGTTATGAATTTGAGACCGACGTTTCGAGCATAAACCCTGCTCATCTTTAAGGTAGCAGAAACCGTTCATTGGGTTATGCTTCCCTAAAGATGAGTAGGGTTTCTGCTTGAAACGTTGGCTTCAAATTCATAATGCAGTAAAAATCCAAAAGATCATGGAGGATTTAGAGAGCTGTGAAATCCTGAATCATCTTAAGGCCTATGAAGCTGTGAAGCTCTATGAGAGTGGTCGGGGTCGACCAGTTGCGAATGGATTGGATCTTGGCCAGATCCACATGCACACCATGTTTCTCCATGATGTGTCACAGATACTGAATCCTCTCCATGTCAAATAAGCACTCTCTAGATTGGCATATAACTTGTGCTGTTGTAGTGTGCTAAGGACCCGGTGGATATGTTGCAAATATTCTACCCACATTATTTTGTAGATTAGGATATCATCTATATATACGACCACAAAAGAATTGGTGAATGGCCGAAGAATATCGTCCATCATCCTCATGAAAGTTGTTGGAGCATTGGTTAACACGAAAGGCATAACCAACCACTCGAAAAGGCCTTACCGATATTTGAAGGAGGTTTTCCAGACATCGGTCTGCTCAATTGGCACTTGATGATAGCTAGACTTCAGATCAATCTTATTGAAATGTTTGGCTCCCTTGAGATAGTCAAGAAGGTCATCGACCTGGGAATGGGATACCGATTTTGGACTATGATTTTGTTTATAGTTCTGTAATCAATATAGAGTCATCATGTCCCATCTTTCTTCTGCACCATCATAATGGGACTCCCACGAGGTGAGGAGTTGGGTTGAATATGCCTTTTTGGATTAATTCTTGAATATGTCGTTTGATTTATATTCATTTTCAATGAGGGAATGCATGTATACTGACCCGTTAGGTAAATCCACCTCGTGTATCAAATCAATGGAATGCTTGACCTGGCAATGCACTGGCACCCCGACAGGTGTTCTGAAGTTGTCTTTGTATGCTTCGACGATCTTCTCCACTTGTTTTTGTTGTGTAGAGGGATCCTGTGTAGAGGCTGTGGAAGTTGTTGTGATTTTCGCTCACCCTCAGAACGAATCATGAAGAGGAAAAATTTCCCATTATGGGAGATTGCCTTCTTCCATTGCTTAGCTGTAATAAGAGACGCTACAATGGTGGGAATTGTCTCTGGTATCCTATAGAGTTGCTTGCCCAAAGTAACAATGACACTATGAGGTCTAAATTCAAACACAACATGACGTTTCCACATATATGGTAGTCCTAAAAGAACATCACAAACTTCAAGTGGGTAAACATCACACATTACCTCATCTTTGAAAGGCTTGATGTCGTAGGGTTGGAAGCATTGTTGACTGACATGGATGTCCCGTCCTTGGTTGAGCCACCCAATGTTGTAGGGTTGCAGATGTGGTGTCATTGGAAACTTCGATTGTTTTAAAACCTCTTTCGAAAATAGGTTCTTTTGGATTCCATTGTCAATAATGAAATGTAGTGCAGTTCCCTTGACCCACATTTGTGAATGGAAAAGGCATCTCCTTCCTTTGGCTCTTCTAGATGGTCTGGTTGGACGTTCGTGGTAGTGATGGTAACACTGGGTTCTGCATCGATGATCTGCTTTCCCTTGTTTGCAACTAGCACATTGGATTCAATATCGGAGTTGGAACTGGGATCTGACTTTGAAGCTTTGATCTCGGCCACCAATGACTGCTTTGGGCAACATTCATCAATATTGTGCTAGAGGCTCTTATGGAACTCACACAATTTCCTACTGTCCTTCTTTGTCTTCCCGCTACCCTTCTTTGATTTTTGATTTGGATTGGTTTCCCTAGGGCTACATGTCCTTACTTTGTCCTTTGTTTTGTATCCCAAGGTTGCCCTTGTATCCCAAAGTCCCAATATTCTTATGCTTAAATTTTTGCTCAATTTTTATAGCATATCGATAAGCGACGCCTAATGACGAGATGTCCAGGAACTCCATTTTGGTTCAAATGTACCTATGCAGGCCGTTGCATTATTTTAGAACTAGGTGCTACTCAGAGTCCCTAATACTGAGCTTTGTTCACAAGGAATGGAAGCTGTTAGTGTACTCTGACACCATTTGGTCCCTCTCTTGCCGCAAACTGGTCCATTTTGTGTATTGGACGTCATAGCTTCCAACGAGATTGCTTCTTGAGGGTTTCCACAAAATATGGCCAGGGCGGCTCGCCCCAAAAAATATCAGTCCTATATGTGGCGTTTTTCTCACAATAAGTGTCCCACCAATCTTTCACATGGGGCACAACCTTAAGGAGTGCAAAGACGATATTTTTTGTATTGGAGAAATTGTGGACAGAGAAATATCCCTCTAGCAAAATCAACCATTTATACAGGGAATCAACATCTATCTAACCTTCAAATACTGGAATATAAAAGTTAACTTGTACCTTGAACGATGTGGCTCCTCCAAAGTGACTCCTTCTACTTGATGATCCCTCAGATGCTGCCGATATTTGTCGAAGGATTTGGGAGAAATGATCCATCATCTCATTCCTCTGTCACGCGAGGGATTCCTCAAGCAACATCTTGATAGGATCTCTTGCTCCGTCATATCCTTTTTCCTCGGACATGGTGGGTGGGTTGGGCCATTGAGGGCAGTCTTCCTCAAGATGAACTAGTTCAAGACCCAATTGTTTATATTCTAACCTTGTCGGGGACATGCATGGAGAAATAATGAAAGAGCAGACCTATCTGATACCACTGATCCATATTTATGTGAGAACGAAATGAAAAAACATATATAGAACCACATACACAGATATATTGCAAGGAACACATTGATACAGTAAATACAAATTCTATTAAATGGTGGAAATAGAGCATACTGCAAAATAAAGCAGCTTGAATGGTGGTAGCTTATCTATGAGAAGAGATGTGTGGACTAAGCTCATTCATGGAAAGTTGAATACAAAAAGAGGTCGAAAGGGCGTATTTATCATAAGCATGAGGGCATGAACCCTAAAAATCCAAAAACCTAACCTTGGGAGATGAGCCATCATAAAGTTTGTGGCCCTAAGGTGGTTAGTTGAGGAGTCAACTTCCTGGGGTCTGTTATCACCCAAAACTGACATGCGTGTGCTGAAGCCCAAAAATAAGCACACCATCTCGATGACAAATCTCAAGAGAGAATCCAATGTCACCACACTCCTCTCTTCCTCGCTTCAGGTTGGCTCTTCTCCAACTCAAGGGGGGTTTCCCTAAGATAGGATCGCTAAGGCAGGTGCAACAAAGGGGCAAGGTGAATCGAAGAGGCCGCCTTAGGGAAACGACTGTAGGATTGAAAGTAATTTTAATTAAGTGATGGGAAGGAAGGGAGGATCAGTCCTCGGGGAAAGACCAATGTCAGTATACCAGAAGGTAGAATGGAGTCAAAAGAGGACTCAAGGGGGCCTTGCGTTTCACACAAGTGAGATTAATCTAGTATGTTCCATAATCAAAGACAAGGAGAATATAAGTATAACCGACTACAGTCTATTACTCCTCAGATATTTTGAAAACATAACGCCAACAAACAACTTGACAACTGGAAATGCTTGCCCAATGGACTAGAATATAGCCTTCTATGCTAGATTTACTCTACAACTTGTAATGAAACATGCAACCATGAAAGAGATGCCTAATATGTATACAAAAACCCAACATGATTTTTCTATTCAGCTCAATGGGAAAGAAACTCCCAACTTTTTTCCATCATTACAATGAAGGAGGCTGGTCTTTTTATAGGCCCAAAAATGCTTTTCTTTAAAAAATAAAATAATAATGGAATAATGGAGCAAAATGTGGAAAAAGTGAATCTTAGATCCACTTTTTTCTCAACTCCATTTATTAAATTGAACCCCACTCTGGGTTGATCACTCCAATCCTGACACCTTTGTCAAAAAGGTAGACAACTCATAAAAATAGAAATCTTTATGGATCGGATCCTCTCTTTAGCCAAGTATAAGTGCCAAGGGGACGGGCCATTACCCATAACTCCCTCAGCAGCTCGCTTAAATCACACACAGTTACAGGTCCTAAAGAAATGACTTTATCAAAGGTTTGCAATCAGCTGCCAAAGGAAGTGTAGGTCCAAAACGCCACAACTCGGCTGTCAAAAAGGAGACATGGGTCTAAGTCACGTGGATGTGAGAGCCACGAGAGAAAGAGATGCACTGTGTGTTTGATCATCTTAGTGAAACTCAAGCTCTGTATCAATAAACCGACTTCCAAATGGGAAATGTGGGCCAAGTTACGCTGGTTGCACTGGAGTTCAAACTCGACGTAAACACAACCCCACTTTTATTTCTTGCTCCAACACTTAAAAAAACTCCAGTTGGCGATCTAGCATCAATCGTGGAATTCAACCCGATACTTGGCTGATAAGAACCTCCCAACGTGACCTCCGACTAGTTGTAAGTTCGGCTATGTGCTAACTATCTCGTTGAACCTCGAGCTCGACTAAGAGAAGTGACAGATGGTATGTTATCTCTCAATGCTTCCACGCATCTCTGCTTGTCCACGTGCCTAGTTCAGTCGAGATCATAAATAGGAGAGTTCACGAGTATTTGTGATAGTATTTTTCTATGGTGCCATGATTGCTTTGAGTATCAACGCTGTGGATGAAAGCAACTACCGATTTCGATCCCAACACAATTGCTTTAAAACACTCTGATAGTTATACGCAGCTCTGTCTTCAAATGACCGCCATACTGCTGGCTCCTTTATGTGCTGTTCCATTGTAGTTCCTCTTAAGAAGTCTTCGCATCTGGAGAGAGTGAAATCAACCAACATTAGTCTCTTGCTACAGTTTTATTCTCCATCCTAGAGTCAGACTCTCCCACGTAAGGATCCCCAACTTTAACGTTGTCATCTATTATAAAATTGATCCGCTTAGTAGTAACTTGAAATCTTCCTTTCATTAATCTCAATGGCTGTACCATCATTGATGGAATTTCCAAAAGCATCCTCTCGTCAGCGCCAATCACTGTAGATCCAACCAGTGATATGGCATTGTTTGCAATCTCTTTGATATTACCAGATTTAACTGAGTCCAGTGTTGATTCCTCTGATGGTTCAGATATATCCTCTGAAGATCTAATACCATGCTCTAAATCGTCCATTTTATCTTCAGTGATTTCAAAATCACTTCTAGTTCCTTCATCTTCATGACCTTCCGCAAGCAAACTTTCCTCTGGTAATAGCAATGAAGCACTGGCAGGAAGAGAATTTACTAGTGAACCTTCAGCCTTCTTGTCAGAATCCTTTTTAATTGTACCAACACCATGGTCCTTTTGCCATTGCAACATGTTTTCTCACAAAATCAAATTTCCTTGCATGTAAAAACCTTACATTGCTGCCTTTGATCTGCTGCTAAGGAGGAACATAGACTGCTACAGAACTGCTGCTAACCATGGAGTAAAGCTCCCCTGCTATCTGTGAACTCAAGAAGCCTCTTTATATTTGAAAATTTTAGCACTCCTGTTGCTTAAAATCCTATCCCCAAACTGAATGTTGATGCTGCTAGGAAATGGAAAAAATGATCAGAAATGCTAAAAAAATTTAGAGCAAACTATGAATTCCTCAAGTGACCACCCTTGTCAAAAAAGGAGGTAACATCTGGCTCCTACTCGGGGACATGTTCTCATCTCGTGAGTGCATGAGAACCTCAGACTCTTGGTTATCGCAGACCAACTTAAAACCAAATGCACAGTGTGGTGGGGATGGCTCAATTCACATCCCGAAACCACATACTTATTACAAAGCAAAAAAACATACTGAAAATATTTAATTGCTCATGCAAGAGCTTTATTCTTCCTACCCACACTAACCTAACATGAGACCAAAATTGGTTAAGTATATGCATACAACCAATGGAACCATTTCAACATCTCTTTCATACCAGTTTGTTTTTTCCTATGCTTGTTTAGAGACAAAGATAGGGATACATTTACCCTAAAACAACTCAGTCCTGCAACGTGCTCATGAATAAGTTTGAATATCAAATTGTCAAAATAGAAAAAATCACTGAAGCTTCGGACATAAGTATCAGAAAGTGCACAAGAAGCTTTTATCCACTGACTGATAGGGCTTAGATACACACCTCCATCATAAATCTGCTCGAGCTGATCTTCAAAACAACTATCATTATTTTCATTAATGAAATGAATTTGAGGTAGATCAAAATCTTCATCATGAAACTATTCGTAAACATCATTGGTGACATAAAATTGAGGCAACTTTATGTCTTCAATGTTTTCTATTGCAGTAGTGTAAGGAGGTTTTTCAGCTACATCTTCAAACAAGGGCCCTTGTATTGCTTCTTCAATGGGATCTCCAATGATCTCTTCTTTAAGCAGTCTACTTTGATTTTCAAAGTTTTCTTCATGGATCTGCTATTTAAGCTCAGGATGGACCCTAGGGAGGAGGGCATCATATTCTTTAGCAAGATACTCAATCTCATCAACTGTTCTTTCATGCCAGTGAAGGAGAAACCTATAAAAAAACTTTGCCAATGAATCTATGGATTCATCCAATAGGCCATAGAACCAACTTAGTGCATCCCCCTCCAAATTTATAGCAAAAATGATCATAAGATCATCCTCATGATGAACATTAAAATCAAACATCAATTTGCAGAGAGAGGCAATATGATGGGTGGCTGAAACATCATCAATTCCATGGAATTCTGGAAGAATGTCACGCACCTTCTCATGGTCGTAGCACACATTAGGAAACCCACGGATATTTGAGACATCCAAAGGGGCGAAAGCTTTGTGCAAAAGAGCACGATGTTTTTCTTTATCATCATCCATAAATGCAATAATGAGGTACTAAATTTGAAATATGTATATAGTCATACCTCATACCAAACTGTGGAGTCTCCAAGGTGAGCTTGAAAGCCTTCCAATGAGTGTGCTCACCTTTACACCCAATATGATCTTCAAATATGAAAAAGGACAAGGGATCTGTCCCTTCGTGGAGTCGCCATGTGAGAAGAAGAATCTGCAATATAATCTCCCACAAATGTCAATGAAGCATAGTCTTCAAATATACGGGAACTGGACTTTGTCACCAGCAACGGCACCAAAATGTTATCACCCAAAACTAACATGCGTGTGCTGAAGCCCAAAAAGAAGCACACCAGTTCGATGACAACTCTCAAGAGAGAAGCCAATGTCACCACACTCCCCTCTTCCTTGCTTCAGGTTGGCTCTTCTCCAACTCAAGGGGGGGTTCCCTAAGATAGGATCACTAAGGCAGGTGCAACAAAGGGGCAAGGTGAATCGAAGAGGCTGCCTTAGGGAAAAAACTGTAGGATTGAAAGTAATTTTGATTAAGTGATGGGAAGGAAGGGAGGATCAGTCCTCGGGGAAATACCAGTGTTAGTATACTAGAAGAGAGAATGGAGTCAAAAGAGGACTCCAGGGAGCCTTGCATTTCACACAAGTGAGATTAATCTAGTATGTTCCATAATCAAAGGCAAGGAGAATATAAGTATAACCGACTACAATCTATTACTCCTAAGATATTTTGAAAACATAACATCAACAAACAACTTGACAACTGCAAATGCTTGCCTAATGGACTAGAATATAGCCTTCTATGCTATATTTACTCTATAGCTTATAATGAAACATGCAACCATGAAAGAGATGCCCAATATGTATCCAAAAACCCAACATGATTTTTCTATTTAGCTCAATGGGAAAGAAACTCCCAACTTTTTCCCATCATTACAATGAAGGAGGTTGGCCTTTTTATAGGCCCCAAAACCCCTTATTATTTAAAAAATGAAATAAAAATAGAATAATGGAGGAAAAAGTGAATCCTAGATCCACTTTTTTCTCAACTCCATTTATTAAATCGAACCCCACTCTGAGCTGATCACTCCAATCCTCAGACCTTTGTCAAAAAGGTAAACAACTCATCAAAATGGAAATCTTTATGGATTAGATCCTATCTTTAGCCAAGTGTAAGTGCCAAGCGGACGAGCCATTACCCATAACTCCCTCAGCAGCTTACTTAATCACGCACAGTTACAGGTCCAAAAGAAATGACTTTATCAAAGGTTTGCAATCAGTTTCCAAAGGAACTGTAGGTCCAAAACTCCACGACTCGGCTGTCAAAAAGGAGACACGGGTCTAAGTCACGTGGATGCGAGAGTCATGAGAGAAAGAGATGCACTGTGTGTTTGATCATCTTAGTGAAACTCGAGCTCTGTATCAATCAATCGACTGCGAAATGGGAAATGTGGGACAAGTTATGCGGGTTGCACTGTAGTTCAAACTCCACGTAAACACAGCCCTACTTTTATTTCTCGCTCCAGCACTTCACAAAAACCCTAGTTGGCGATCTAGCATCAATCGTGGAATTCAACCCGAGACTCGGCTGATAAGAACCTCACGACGTGACCTCCGACTAGTTGTAAGTTCGGCTATGTGCTAACTATCTTGTTGAACCCCGAGCTCGACTAAGAGAAGTGACAGATGGTGACGTTATCTCTCAATGCTTCCACACATCTCTGCTTATCCACGCGCCTGGTTTAGTCGAGATCATAAATAGGTGAGTTCATGAGTATTTGTGACAATATTTTTCTATGGTGCCATGACTGCTTTGAGTATCAATGCTGTGGATGAAAGCAACTACCGACTTCGATCTCAACACAATTGCTTTAAAACAATCTGATAGTTATACACAGCTCTGTCTTCAAATGACCAACATACTGCTGGCTCCTTTATGTGTTGTTCCATTGTAGTTCCTCTTAAGAATTCTTCGCATCCGAAGAGAGTGAAATCAACCAACATTGGTCTCTTGCTACAGTTTTATTCTCCAGCCTAGAGTCAGACTCTCCCACGCAAGGATCCCCAACTTCAACACTGTCATCTATTATAAAATTGATTCACTTAGTAGTAACCTGAAATCTTCCTTTCATTAATCTTAATGGATGCACCATCATTGCTAGAATTTCCAAAAGCATCCTCTCATCAACGCCAATCATTGTAGATCCATCCAGTGCCATGGCATTGTTTGCAATCTCTTTGATATTATCAGATTTAATTGAGTCCAGTGTTGATTCCTCTGATGGTTCAGATATATCCTCTGAAGATCCAAGACCATGCTCTCAATCATCCATTTTATACCACTGTAATATACCGATGTCCACATTTCACTAGGACAGATGGATGCTCGTGCTCGATACCACTATAATGTACCAATCAAATTTGATTGTACATTAACTGACTCTCCTACAAGACTTAAGGCAAAACAATGAAAGCTAGTTACTTGACTGGTTGTAGGAAGGAAATTTCAAAAAACTATGGAATGGATTAGGATCATTATAGCTAAGAGATCCTTTGCACAATGTCCTTGGACCATTAATGTTTTGTTGATGTATATGTAACTTCGGAATGTATTTCACCCATGTATTTCATATATGTATTTTGTACTCCTATAGAGATGGTATTATTCCTCTATACGGAAGTGTTTGTATTCCTATAGAGATGTTATTATTCCTCTATACGGAAGTGTCGTCATTTATATTGTAAGTGTCGTAACTTATACTTGATGGGTTATTAGACCACCTTGTTGGGGTCGGCCCTGTATAAGTCATGTGGGTCAAAGGGTTATTAGACCACCCTATTGGGGGTCGGCCATGTGGGTCAAAGGGTTATTAGACCACCCTAGTGGGGGTCGGCCCAGTCAGCATTATGTTAAGTGGTTAAGTTGAGGCCAACCTAGTTGAGTAAAGGTCAAGTCAAGTTAGTGTATAAATAGAGAGTGTGTCTCTCTCATTTTACACATTCTATTCTCTCACTCACACTTTGGAGAGTGGTGCACTTGTGGAGGAGGAGGCTCTGCTGCTAGGAGAAGACTATTTCTTGTATTCTGGTTGTATCATTGCTCTATCTATCTCTGAGGAAGTTATTGGGGTTTTTCACCTTTATGGTTTTCCCCAAGTAAACTCTGTGTCTCTTATGTGCTTGCATTATTGTGTCCATGATTGATATGCTGTAGATTTGCTGTACATGTTGTTCTCTCAGTTAAGATTAATTATTTGTTAAAATTATTATTCAACACAAATTATAGTTTAAAATAAAATTATTATTTGAAATATTTTTAGTTATTTATTAAAATTACACGTATCAAATACTAAAATTAGAATATTAAATTCAATAAACAAGTTAAGCATTTAATACATTTCTCTGCCAAACACTTAAAAAAAATAAAAATTATCTAAACAAACTTCAAATTTTTTTTACACAACATGACAATCATAAAAAATAGAGCCGTGTTTAACAAATTAAAATTAACAATTTTGTATCTAAATATAACAAAAAGATAAAAAAAATAAATTTAATGTAAAAATTATTTAAAATTTAATTTATTAAAAATATGTAACAATGTAAAATAATTATTTAAACCTATCAACATTCAACAAAACGTTTAATTATGAGTCGGAGAAACCTTTGGAGAAAAATGGCTAGGGTTTTCAAACTTTGGGGTTTCGATGTCCGGTTTTTCACTGCAGATGGTTGAATACACTGCAGGGCTTGGAGTCTAGTCAGTTTTTCGGGCTGACTCTAGTACCAACCAAGCCTTAAACAAAAAGTGGGAAGTAACATACTATCTTTTCTACAGTGTGTTTTCATATCTCTAGGGTGTAACCGGGGGTCGTGTCCCATTCTGGACTACTTTTGGTTTTTTATACTGCGGTTTTGGTTTGGTGGTAGTGTTTTTATTTTGTGGGAAGGATTTACTTTTTTCAGATTTACTGCTATCTCCATCTAACGGAACGAGGTATTTGGTCTTGTTGTTTTCTTGTTGGCTAACCCAGACTTGTTCGTTCTATGTACCCCACACATGACTGTTTAACTTCTTTGTTGTCTACACCTGGCAGGCCCTTTTCAGTGATGGGTGACGTATGGGTGTGTGCAAGAAGATGAGGGTCACTTTAGATGCAATGCTACTTTTTTCAAAACTCGTTCCTGATACGTAAAACATAACGCGTTTCTGATATTTAGCACCTGCCATGGTAAGACCCGAGCCTAACATGTCATTGGACATGTAGGATAGGTAACCATAACGCGTACGCGTTATGTAGTTACAAAACGCGTATGCGTTATGTAAATCTAAAAATGAATTTAAATACACAGTCCCGACGATTGCCGACCACCCGCGGCACTCACGCATCAGAAACGCGAAATAGAGGCGAAATAGACCCTGGACGAGGACGATTTGTGGCCCACTCAAGTATCGGTGTTGCTCGATTTAGCTGGAGGGGAGACAAATTCACCGGTGGATTGTCATCTAGTCAGGTAATTCATTCACCCATCCCATTTTTTTTGTCATTTCTTAACCTAAATTACTATTTTTTTATTGTTTAAAACAACCTAGTTTTGTAATATTGATAAAATTGGGAATAACCCAATCTCTAACTAAATTCACATCTCCCTCAACCAAGATGAGTGAATAATTAAAATGAATCCCTTTTCAAAAACTCAAAAATTCATAATCCAACCAAAAATTGAAAAAAATAAAACTCCCCCCTTTCTACAATGTATTCATCTAAGTCACCCGACACGAGGACACGGGACACGAGTGTCCCCACCAGGCTTCAAATTTGAAGCCTTCAGGCCACTTCAAATTTTACCCACACGTCATAGAAGGCCACTTCAAATTTTACCATGCAAAAAAAATTTAATTTCATGGTAAGCCCTTCAATAATTAAATTAACCACTACTGTTTAAAATTGCAACAGAAGGGTAGCTTCAAATTTCACCCATCAACAATTTTTAGTGGGAAATTGGGAATGCGGCTACTAGCTAGGTGACTTGGGAGTTGGACTCGGTTACTCTCCAATATCCACGTGTTCGATCATCCATGGATCATGGACCATTGGGCCTCTAATAATATCATTGAGCAACTTACGTGGACGGGCTTACACTAAGTAGCCCATGGCTTGAACGCTTCGAAGTTCTCGTGTTTGTAGCGAGCGCTTACGTGTTTAACACATTTAATGGCATCAACAAAATTATTAAACCTGGTAGGTGGCTCATATGTGTTGTTGCTAGCGGGCTTACCAAGTTACAAGTTATCACATACCAATTCGTGAATGTTGACTCCGTGAGTTAATTGAGTATTCAATGTATAATATATTATGTTAATGTGCCCCCGCGAATTTGGCATTTCAGACAAAATCCACAATCCATAAACTTCTTGTAATGTTGCAGGTTGTTGCTCCTGCCCGTGGCCCCTACCTATAGCCCTGTGTTTTCTTTGTTGTATCAAGTTAATCCTACCGTCTACGGCTCCCAGCCTCACACCCTGTGTTTTCTTTGTTGTATCAAGTCAATCCTGCAGCTCCCGAGTTCCACCTTTTGTTTTCTTTGTTGTATCAAGTCAATGCTCGAATTCCATGCTTCCATGGCTCCGACCATCAATATATAATATTGCATGAATAGAAACAAGCTTTTTCTTATACCCCTATTCCACTGTGGTTGAGCTACTTCCAAGTTCCACCTACCCTATCTCCTCCAGTCCTCCAGGATAGTTTGCGGAGCGAAGCTGGCAATGCCAGCCTACCATAAACATATTTAAAGAAATTCGTTTTCTTTGAGGATCTCAACTTCAAGGCTGACTAGATTTTTGACATCCTATGAATTTACAGGTCTGCTATATCCACTGAAAAATAAAGCCTCTCAACTTTACTACGTTAGTAAACATTGAAATTTTGATGTACTATTACATTTTCAAATGAAAAGAATAACTTATTATTAATAAAAAAATCAAATCATATTAATATATTAATGAATTTGAATTTAGCTTCCCAATATTAAAATAAATTATACATTTTAAATGATCCACAAGCAAATATTATCCTGAGAAGGAAATGGAAAAAAAGGAATTTCCTCAACACAACATGCTATTTCCTTATGATGATGCTTTAACGTTTATGATTACCAACCTTGGAATCAGGTTTGGTTATCCGAAGGTGTAATATCTTCTAAGCTAAGTCAATAGGTAGGGATGTTGGTATTGATATAATTATGACAAAGTTTTATAAAGGATTAGGAACAATTCCGTTGGCTTGTAGATGACATATTTATGGATAAAAAGCTTGTTGTTATGAGATATTGACATCATGCCTCAAAAACATGTCCCATACAATCTAATGTTAATGGGCGCTCTACATAGAAATTGGAATGTCAACATTTGTGAGTACAATAAATATGTTGATGATTTTGGCCTACTACAACTTTAATATATTGAGTGGATTGATAACCTTCACAATTATATAAGAGATTGTAGCTATGACTAGGAGGAGAGTTAACAATGCAACAAAATCAAGTAATCAAATTTTGTGCATAAAATGAACATAAGACTCCCACCAACTTTCACTGAATCTACGTCTTAACAAAAGAACTCATCGTTTCACGGGATTCCACCCCATCAACCCTTTTAACAGTAATGGCCATAACAGTTGCTACAACCCTAGCGCGAGAAAAATCAATCGAGCTATGCATGACAATACTTGAAACCAGACTTTTTGAACTCCCTATTACGTCATAGGAATCAATACTACTTTCTCCACAACATGTGGCACCCTCAATATCTTCCATCACCGCAATTTACATTTGATAAAAAACTTGTTCCCAAATAGTAATTACCCTGCATTCTTTGCTCTAAAAAGGCCTCGGTTAACCTAGAATCCAATCCATGCAACATGAACACATCCATATATACACATAGAATAAATATTAATAAATTTCTCATAGCCCTTCAATAGTGTTCAATATCTCATAGCCCTTCATAGTGAAATGGGACCCCACCCTTCAAATTTGATCCCTGGTCCCCACTAGACACGGTGACCCCCGGAATTAGGACACATATGACACGGTGACCCCCAGAATTAATATATTTTTAAAATATATTAAAATTTAAAAATATAGACATATAGATCCAATAAAATTTAACATTTACAATTACAAATATTCAATAGAAATTACATTTACAATTACAAATATGAAATATTTAATAGAAATTAGATCATTCACAAATCACAACACATTTGTCATTCACAATTACAAATCACAATGAGACATTGAGACACATAGATGCAAACTCATCACTGCCCTGATCCTCCTCCTCCATGCCTGAATCAACAAACTCATCACTGCCCTGATCCTCCTCCTCCTCCTCCTCCTCCTCTCTGCCAATCTGACTAACTTACTTTTTAATTGTCAAATGTTTAATTTTAAGTTTTAAATGTATGTAAGTGAATGCCATTAAATTGCTTACGTGAGTTTGATTTAATACATGTTCAATTTTGAAGAGACGTCATTATATACCATGTATATGTTTCTAATGATTTTCGTATTAATGTCTTTATTGCAGTTGCGGCTATGGATACCAATGCCGAGATATTGATTGAGCTTGCCCAATTGAGGGGCATAAGTGCAGCTTTTAGTGGTGGTGACAGGATTCGCCGTTCACTTGCATCAACCTTGGATGCAATTGTGGACACCATTTCACAATCTACGAATGTCCTATATGATATTGCATCTTACAGAGAAAGAAAAAGACAACAATATGCTGATGGGCTAGATTACAATGCAATAAAAAAGTTGAAAATATCCAAAGAGCTTATATTTGCATTGTTTAGGGACTCTCGGACGGGGGAAATCCCAAATGCAAGCAGGCCGCATATCTCCATTGAGTGGTGCACGTTCCAACCATTTGTTGATAACTGGATGGACAGATGGTACATGGTTTTTGATATGCCACCAAACAACAACAGAGAAATTCCCTTATATCTCCTTTGAAAGATGTACGCAGAGTTCGTGTTGCATAAACACGTTAACTATTTTGACATGTTGCAGTTTCAGGGGATCGGTGGGGGGATGCCCCAAAACCGACCCAATGCCAGGCTTCGAGACCAGGATCGCCCTATCCCTGCACCTCGCAGGCAGTTGCCTGGGCCAGATGTCCCAGCAGCACATCGCATTATTCCGCAGACACGGGATGCATTTTTGAGTTTGGCACGGGCGGTTGTTCGCCATGGCACGATGGTTCAACATATGGGTGAGGAAGGGACATCTTCCCTGGTGTGGTACATACACCAGCTCGTCACCATGCAGGACCATCAACTAGTGCAGGACCATCAGGACCATCCACTAGTGCAGGACCATCAGGACCATCCACTAGTGCAGGACCATCGACACATCCCCATCCTAGTACTGATCCTCACGAGTGCACATCATGTGGTCGTCCCTGCTATGGTATTGCCTCAGATGTTGCCTTCAGTGGGTTTTTGAGAGAGGTATGTTGATGGTTAATTGTAATAAATTCTTCATTTATTTTCGTCTTTGTACACATATATATAGTTTGAGCTAATATATTAATTTTGTGAACTTGCAGTTGATGCTTTATGCCGACAGTGACGCCCCAGAGCCGGATGTTCCAGACTCTACAGGGGGGCATGATGCTACCCATTTGGTAGGCCCATCTTATATACCACCTATTGCTGTATCTCACACCGAGGTAAACATTTTAAAATTTCAGTTTTTTAATACTTGTTAATTTGTTAATTTCCACATACTTTACATTTTAGTTCATTAATGCTATCTACGGTCTAATATTTACAATTATTAAACTTGCAGATGACAGATCCTTCACTGGGGCAAGGTAATGTGGAGGTAGTACCCATGGTCATACCGTCCCCTGAAACATCTGGGCTCCAGGTAAACAATTAAAAATGACATTTTTTAAATACATGTTTGTTTGCTGAATCATGCATGTCTAACTACATGAACACTTGCTGATTGTAGGCACCATCCGAGACATCTGGCCCATTGCCTGGATTTGTATCTCCCTCCAGGCCATTCGTGAACAAGGGTCGTGTGTATGTGAGGCGTTCTACTCCTAGAAAGACTCCAGCTTCCCACGACCATGGGCTTACTCACACCATGGTAATGTCTATCCTTCGATGATATTTGTTGTTTAACTTGAAATCCAGTGCATAAATCGTTTTTGTTAATGTTTGAATTGCATGTTTACTGCATCAGGAACCCGAGTTGTCTACTGAGAACCTCGCATCGATGGTTGATGCAGCAGTTAGTGCCGCATCTGCAATGGCAACTGATCACACACAGGTATGTAACTATTTCAACATTATCTTTACATAGTTTATTATTGTTGGACCTATTGTTTATTCATGCATTTCTAACTATTTCAACATTTTTTCATTGTAGCCACCACCAGCAGGAGCAGTGCATGGCCCCCCTGGTTCGACCATCCTGGATGTTCAACCAACGGCTCCATCTGCTACACAAGCAACGCAATCTCCTTTGTCAGTTGAGGTGAGATGTCCTTCAGTGACCAAGTGTTTCATGCACTTTCCATGCACCAGTTGATAATTGTTGAGCTAATGTATTAGTGTACATAGTTAGTTGAATTTAACAATTGATATTTAATTTGCAGGATCCAGGGATGCACATTGATCCTAGAGATGTGCCTAGAGGATCAACGTCGGGAAAGAACAAGAGGAAGCTTGAGTTTTGATAGTTTTGGATAGTTTTGGACACATGTGCTTTTGGATACTTTTGTATATATATGTACTTTTCGATACATTCAGTTTTGGAGACATGTACATTGACTTTATTGTGCATGTACTTTTGGAGACATGTACATTGACTTCATTGGATACATGTACTTTTGGATACTTTTGGATATACATGTACTTTTGGAGACATGCACTTTTGGATACTTTTGGATACATGTACTTTTGGATATATATGTACTTTTGGATACATGTTCTTGTGTCAATCTAATGTGTTGATTTGTGTGGATTATCTATTACTCATGAATGCACTATGTCAAAAGAACAAACTATTATATTCAAAGGTTTCAACGAATTCACTACATGCATGCACTAATTGGTATCTAATTAAAATTTGTGATTTTGGATGATCATTACAAGTTATGTCAAAGTTCTTGCTCGTGTAATTTAATCAAACTAAATTCAATACAATGTTTTCAAGGTTTCAACGAACTCACTCATGCACACCCATTGCCATCAACTACCAATGAAAGTCTAACATTATGATGTTCTTCTTTAAAAATGGGTAATATTTCCTTGATGATCGTAAATTGAGAACCATTTGTAGCCACTCATATAATACCATCTTCACTTATCTTTGTACATGATAATCCATATAATGTGCTATGTTTTTTAACCTAAACAATCATCAAAAACCTAGAATTATAGGGATATGACAAAGAACCTTATGGGGCACCTTATATATTACCTAATTAGTTCAATATCTATTGATCCCACATTCATGGCATTTTAAATTTGTTGCATGCTATCCATAATATATCATTTGATCATAATTAGGACATGCATCAATTGTTTGATACTCCTTTCTTGTATCTTTCATAAGGGCACACAATTCTCAATATGTGCAAGGTAAAGTATTTGATGGTTATAGGAAAATATTACCTAACAATCTATAAGAAAAAATCAATTTATGTACTAAATAATGGATATCGCAATGTAGTTATTACAATCACAAAAAATATTAAAAACTTATATTTATCATTAGAGTTATTGTGTATACATTAGGATCTTTGTCATACCATTGTTTGAAATGTCATTCAATACCTTCAATTTTATCAACATCAAATTAGTAGACAAAGTGACTCATCTTTGATCTCTTGTATAGGCCTTTGTGTGCCTTATCAATAAGATGTACATCATGAATATTATTATAGGTCTCATACATAGGTGCATCCTCATCCATGCAAACAAAGGTGTCATGGATCAACCTATTATCCCTTTATTCTCAATAATATTAGTATCATTATCTTCCATAGGATCAAATTCAACTCCATCACCCCCATTATTGCTACTCTAAATTGCAGCCTTAGGAGTTTTGATCACGTGTTTTTGTCTCTTTAGGAGTTTTGAAATATTATATTCTTTCAAAAATAATATGGAAGTTCAAATATTTAAAAGTGGCTTAAATTATAAAATGGGCGGAAATTCACCAAGTGTCCCTGAACGGCATTTTCATGCGACTTGCAACTCGACATAACTCGGAAACCGGACGTCGGACCAACGAACCGTCGACTCCGTTGGTCTCCTAGCGTACGATTACCTCTAGGGGGCCCTCTCCCTCGTCTCCCCATGGCCCAGTGGCTTCATTGTGCATTCATTTCGTAAACTAGGGTTTTGCTCAGTTTAATTGCATGCAATCTCGCATTGGTGGGTCAACTCTGCAAAAACCTCCCCCGAGCTAGTGTTGGCAGTGTTCCCACGTCGGCATTGCCCACACACACTTGCGGGAGCCAACGGCACGCAATCTTCCTGCTCCGTTTGCTTTTTGGCTCCCGGACGGAAATTCACCAAGTGTCCCTGAACGACATTTTCATGCGACTTGCAACTCGACATAACTCAGAAACCGGATGTCGGACCGACGAACCGTCGACTCCGTTGGTCTCCTGGCGTGCGATTACCTCTAGGGGGCCCTCTCCCTCGTCTCCCCATGGCCCAGTGGCTTCATTGTGCATTCATTTCGTAAACTAGGGTTTTGCTCAGTGTAATTGCATGCAATCTCGCATTGGTGGGTCAACTCTGCAAAAACCTCCCCCGAGCCAGTGTTGGCAGTGTTCCCACGTCGGCATTGCCCACACACACTTGCGGGAGCCAACGGCACGCAATCTTCCTGCTCCGTTTGCTTTTTGGCTCCCGGACGGAAATTCACCAAGTGTCCCTGAACGGCATTTTCATGCGACTTGCAACTCGACATAACTCGGAAACCGGACGTCGGACCGATGAACCGTCGACTCCGTTGGTCTCCTGGCGTGCGATTACCTCTAGGGGGCCCTCTCCCTCGTCTCCCCATGGCCCAGTGGCTTCATTGTACATTCATTTCGTAAACTAGGGTTTTGCTCAGTGTGGGAGTGTGCAATTTTTGCACACGGGGGTCAACTTTGGAAAATCATCCACCGGGAAAGTATGGCTAGTGTTCCTAGCCCAAACCTGTCTAGACACACCTGCAGGACTCCCCAGAACCCGGTTTTGTTGCATGGTTGGAGTTCTATGCCCCCGATAGGTATCCAGCAGGTGTCCCTGAAGGCTTTCTAGTAGTGAGATGGGACGAGCCATAGAATGAAGACCGTGGCTCGGATCGACGAACCGTCGACTCCGTTGGATTCAGCACACCGGGATAGTGCCAGGGGTGCCCCTCCCCTCCTACCCGGTGGCCCATGTGTCACCTTGCAGGTCCATATTGGAAACTAGGGTTTTGCTCAGTGTGGGAGTGTGCAATTTTTGCACACGGGGGTCAACTTTGGAAAATCATCCACCGGGCGGGTATGGCTAGTGTTCCTAACCCGAACTTGCCTAGACACTTTGGAAACTAGGGTTTTGCAGGTCCATGATGATGATGATGGTGATGATGATGAAGATGTTGATGATGATGGCTTGGTCTAAGGTGGTGCTCTCAAATAGCTAATTCATTATGAAATATTTAACAAGACATGAATTAAATTTAATATAAATGTATTGTTTAATATAGTGAGCATGAATTGAATTAATTTTGTTTGGTGAAGCCAATAACCAACATGATGAACATAATATAATTTTAGGGTTTACTGATCATATGTAAAAAATGGCATATTCATAAACTTGACATACAAGAGAACTTTTGGCATATTTATAAACAACGTAAACGTAAATTTGGCATATCAAGAACGCAAAATTGACATATTCATATGAAACATACATGTGAAAATTGAGCATATATCAATACTCAATTACAAATAGTATAAATAGTATAGAATTAAAAGTATGTAACGTACCTCATCATGCTAGATCCCACCTATTATCATACAACCAAGCCCTCCAGATCATCTCTTATACTGATGGTCTCCATTAGTCTCTCGTGCTCTGTATCCGGTAAGAAGTAGCGTACCTTCGATGTATTTCGACTAGGCATTGTTCGTACCTGAAGGTTTTTGCCAATGATTAAGTTGGTAAAGTGATACACACTTGCACTTGGTTTGTAATCCCTGTAAACATATCCACCCTTCTTTCTTCCATTGCTGTCCCGTGTCAAGTATTCACCTTTAACAACCATAGACCCAGTTGGAAAGTGGTTGTTTTCATCGTCAGTCATGGACACAATGAGGGTTTGCTTTCCATCTATACAGTGTGCCAACCAGTATTCATCACCCCATTCAGTATCTTTTGAGGCAACTACTGCGTATATGTGCCCTGCATTATATGATTGTAGGTATATGATCAAAATATTTTTCGTGCGATACAAGGCCATTAATGTGCATTTGCAGACTACGTAAACAAACAAAAAATGTTAAGGAAATGCATCATACCGGGTTGTATAAGGTCTGAGACATGATCAAAATCTGCAGAAATAGATGATTGGTCTTCTTCCAACGGAGTTAACTCAACAATTGCACGCTGATCAAGTGGAAGTGATATGCGATCCCATCCATCAACCCAATCCAATGATTCACACCCATCCCAGTCACCATCACAACAAGGCGAGCAAAAACAAGCGAGTTTTCTGGTCCAAATTTCAAATACTGGGTTATCAGAGCTTCGAACCGAATGAAAGCCACGAGTCCCAGGCACAGTCTTGCATTCCCATGCATGTGAACGATCTATGTCTACCACCTCCCAAAAAAATCTCTCCACATGTCTCTTTCTTGTGGATTCTACTTGCATAGTTGATTCCTCTCCCATTACTGACGTGCACCACCTGACTATAGATTGAGCATTTAGAATAGTAGATTCTGTAGATACTTTCAATTCCTCTCTTAGTAGGGCTGTTTTGACACATGCTCCGGCTCCATCATGCTCTCCTTTACCATGCCCAGTCTCAAAATAGTTCCACATATGTGGCACTTTGTAGTTTTTATGCAATGAACACAACCACTGAAATATGCGTGCATTTTTGAACTGACCAGCACACCCATCAGACCAAATCCAGTGTCGGTCCATCTGTATGTTCCTTCCCTTCAAGTGATCATAGAACATGATGAAGCAATGACGTACATAGTGGAAGTCGTGGCACCTATCATCACTTATGTAGAAGTGATATTCCTTCAGAATTTCTCTTTGCTCTTCAGTGCTATTTGGGCCATGCCTATATGTGATATGGATCATCAAGGAAACCTGCTCAGAGTGATAATACTGACTTTGGATCTCATTTTGAGGTTGTAGAGTGTAGTTCTCAGCAAAATCAACAACTGAAAGTATAGTACCAAGGGGAAATGTATCTCTGCATATTCTAAACTTCTCATCCTGCCATCGTGCCACGTGGACATGCTGAACATATTGATGTGTCTTTTCAATAAATTCCTTGATGAAGTCACTAACTTGTACCTGGTGACACAAAATGATCTCAATGTCAGTTTTTTGTTGTAAGTGAGGATTGAAATGTAACCGTTACAACATAATTTTATAGATATAAATGCATACCTGAGATGTCACCAATTGTATTTTTTTGCTTTCTTTCCCTGGGACTATTTCATAGTTGATATATTTGAAACTTTTCATGTCTGTAACCATTTTCCCAAATTCACTGTCTCCATTCTCGTGCATACATTGGCTCAATAATGCCATTCCAGCACAGTCGGAGCATGTTCCATCCAAACAAGATTTTGCATAGTATGTTTGCCCCTCGGGCCTATTGCACATGATGCTATGAATGAATTCTCTTGATGAAGTCGGTGGTATTATCATGGAGCAATCCTGCACAATGTTAGTATGCAACACACGACGAATGTACAAAAATGTTTCATAGTAATATTCATATTCTACATGGTATCTACAACAACAAGTGTTACGAAGAGTATTTATTCTAACATACCATGGCTTACATTTCTCAAAAGATCTTTGCCCCAAGTTCAATTGTCTATGCTCAATCTTAAATTTCTCGTAAAGCTCTGTCTGTGTTATATCAAGAAGATGCTTAGTATGTGGTTCATGATCCTTTGAACCCCTTCTTAGTTTTAGTACATCCTTTCGGTTTGAAGAAGGCCTTGTGTGATCATGCCAAAAACTGTGCACTAGTCCCTTTATTGCATCAACTAGCTTCATGTCACGATGTGGCAACCGACCAACAAAGGCCCAAAAATCTGTCTGATCGGTTGTGTCAAGATGTTCTCTTCTAATAGAATACCTACGGAGGGTTTTTACATTCAAATTAACTAGTTCGGATGTAGGCCTGAGAATACGAAGGGCCTTGGTGTTCTTATTTGCAATTGATTGTGACAACACACGACGAGCAGCATTGCGGTCCTTTGAACGTGTGTTCTTACCAATTTTACCAAATGCATCTACTAGGCTTTTAACTATATGAGAACTTGGTTCATAATTCTTTATCATCTTTATCCCTAACTTTTTCCTAACAACATTCATGCTCCTAGATTTTAACAATGATAAAAATAATATACATTTATCTCCATCACATTTAGAAACAAAATATTTATCAAGTATCTGTTGAGTTTGATAAGCAATACTACGTTTAGATAGCGTACCTTCAATGGAATTCATAAGTCTTTCATCAACTTGTATACGCTTTGGAGTTCTTCGACGTGTGCTTGCTAATGGAGGTAAGGGGGTTGGAATTGTACCATGTAGCGCATCACCAAGACGCTCTGGCGTTTCAGTAGTAGCTTGGTGTCCTTCATTCTCTTCCTGGTAGTTGGATGGTGGAAGTCCAACATCCTCATCCATGGTCTGTGGAAGTCCAACATCCCCTTGTGGAAGTCCAACATCCTCATCGATGGTGTGGATAACATTCTCTTCTTCAACAGTAGGCAAAATGTCCAACGCCTCTCTGACTTCATCGCTTGTATAACCACATCCGGATAGCAAATTGGGTGTTTCTTCGTGAGCTTCATCTTGAGATGGTAACTTATCACTTTGACTTGAAGTGGGAATTGAAACATCCCCTAATGAGCACCTACGTTTTGCTTCTTGATTACTTCCATGGGGTGCTTGTTCAACAACTATTGTGGAAATTGAAGGTCCCTCTTGTCGTGGATTAATAGGATGAACCATGGTATCCTCTACAATTGGATTTGGATTAGTTTCCAAAGAAAGCCTCCGATTCATCATGTATATTCTTTTCTTTTCTTTCTCTTCTTCAATGACTTCTTGAGGTCTCTTCTTCCTTGTTGATTTGTTTACTCGGTTACGTGCATTCCCCATCACCACAATGATCAATTCAATATAGTTTGTTTTTGTTGCTCCTCAATTACAAGCTCTTCAATAATAAGCAAATGGAAGTTCTTCCTTGTTGGTCTTGAAGCTTGATATCTTATCTTGTGTGCTCCTCAAATATAGGCAAAATGAATCTTTCAAAGGCCTTATCTTTGGTGTTCTTCAATTGGAGATTCTTCAAGCTTGCTGATTATTTTCTTCAAATATGGCCATATAACCCAACACCACACTGAGCAACCATGAAAGATGTCCTCAATGCTGCACCTGCATAAAAAAAAATGATGGAGTTGGTGTAGAATGTGAAAATTTTCAGAGGCGGGCTCGTGCTGTTCGAAAAATCGCGGGATTGTTGTTTTCGTTCGGACAGAGTGAAGTTGCTCTCGGACAACAACAGTCCATTATTTCTGGAGTTACAAAACGCGTACGCGTTATAGAAGTACAAAACGCGTGCGCGATATGTAGTGAAAAAACGCGAACGCGATATAGTCAAGCACAATAAATAGGTTAGGTGCACGGCTAGGGCAACGAACAAAATCAAAGAAAACTAATAATTTATATGGTTACATACAAAACAAATGTTTTGTATGGTTTAATACCCCCTAGCTCTCTCCCAATAATCCCTAGATACCCCCTATCTCTTTCTAAATATCTGTCCCTCATTCTCCCTACATCCCTCCCTACATGTTTCTTTCATGTTTCTTTCTCTCCCTTACTCCAGCCATGTCTCTACCACCCCACTCTCCATCTCTCCACCTTCTCTTTATCTTCGTCATTATCCCTCCCTATAGCACTCTCTCCCTTCTTCTCCCTTAATCACTAACCCTCTACGCCTTTATCCCTCCCCCCTGCCCTCTCTGTCTTACCTTGTTCCCAGAGCCCCTCCCCCATAAAGGCCTTTAGACCCTCTTCTAAACATTAATCCCTAAGTGCATAAGTGCACAAGATGATGAGGAGGAGGAGGGTGATGACAATGAAGATGATAAAGATGATGAGGAGGAGGAGGGTGATGACAATGAAGATGATCATGATGCAGATGAAGATGATAAAGATGATAATGTTGATGAAGATGATGGTGATGATGATGAAGATGTTGATGATGATGGTGATGGTGATGTTCGGATGATGATGATGATGATGATGATGAAGATGATGGTGACATGATGGAGATGTTGATCTGATGAGGAAGATGATGATGATGATGGTGATGATGGTGATGATGATGAAGATGTTGATGAGGATGATGATGGAGATGAAGATGATGATGATGAAGAAGATGATGATGATGGAGATGTTGTGTTGATGGGGAACCTAGAGATGACAATGATGATGAAGATGGTGATGGTGATGGTGATGGTGATGACGATGAAGATTTTGATGATGATGCTGATGGCGATGATGATGAAGATGTTGACGATGATGGTGATGGTGATGTTTAGATGATGATCATGATGATGTTCAGAAGATCATGATGGTGATGATGGTGATGATGATGGAGAAAATGACGATGATGGATATGTTGATGAGGAACCTGCAGATGCCAATGATGATGATGATGGAGATGTTGATGAGGAACCTACAGATGCCAATGATGATGGTGATGACGATGAAGATGTTGATGATGATGGTGCTGGTAATGATGATGATGATGATGATGATGATGATGATGAAGATGATGGTGACATGATGGAGATGTTGATCTGATGAGGAAGATGATGATGATGATGATGATGATGATGATGATGAAGATGTTGATGACGATGATGATGGTGATGAAGATGATGATGATGATGATGGAGATGTGTTGATGGGGAACCTAGAGATGACAATGATGATGAAGATGGTGATGGTGATGACGATGAAGATTTTGATGATGATGCTGATGGCGATGATGATGAAGATGTTGACGATGATGGTGATGGTGATGTTTAGATGATGATCATGATGATGTTCAGAAGATCATGATGGTGATGATGGTGATGATGATGGAGAAAATGACGATGATGGATATGTTGATGAGGAACCTGCAGATGCCAATGATGACGATGATGGAGATGTTGATGAGGAACCTACAGATGCCAATGATGATGGTGATGACGATGAAGATGTTGATGATGATGGTGCTGGTAATGATGATGATGATGATGATGATGATGATGAAGATGAAGATGATGGTGAAATGATGGAGATGTTGATCTGATGAGGAAGATGATGATGATGATGATGGTGATGATGATGAAGATGTTGATGACGATGATGATGGTGATGAAGATGATGATGATGAAGAAGATGACGATGATGATGGTGATGAAGATGATGATGATGAAGAAGATGACGATGATGGATATGTGTTGATGGGGAACCTAGAGATGACAATGATGATGAAGATGGTGATGGTGATGACGATGGTGATGGTGATCACGATGAAGATTTTGATGATGATGCTGATGCTGCTGCTGCTGCTGCTGCTGATGATGATGATGATGATGAAGATGTTGACGATGATGGTGATGGTGATGTTCAGATGGTGGTGATGATGATGATGATGATGATGATGCTGATGGAGATGTTGATGAGGAAGGGGGAGATGACAATGATGATGAAGATGTTTATGGTCATGAAGATGATGATGATGGTGATGGTGATGATGATGGAGATGTTGAAGATGATGGAGATGGCGATGAAGATGATGATGATGATGATGATGGTGAAGATGATGAAGAAGATGATGATGATGGAGATGTTGACCTGATGACGATGAAGATGATGATTATGGTGATGATGATGAAGATGTTGATGCTGATGATGATGGTGATGAAGATGATGATGATGGAGAAGATGATGATGATGGAGATGTTGATGAGGAACCTACAAATGCCAATGATGATGATGATGATGGTGATGACGATGAAGATGTTGATGATGATGGTGATGGTAATGATGATGAAGATGATGATGATGATGGTGATGGTGATGGTGATGTTTAGATGATGATGATGACGATGAAGAAGATGATGGTGACATGATGGAGATGTTGATCTGATTCAAGGAAGATGATGATGATGATGATGATGGTGATGATGATGAAGATGTTGATGATGATGATGATGGTGATGAAGATGATGATGATGAAGAAGATGATGATGATGGAGATGTTGATGTTGATGGGGAACCTAGAGATGACAATGATGATGAATATGGTGATGGTGATGGTGATGGTGATGACGATGAAGATTTTGATGATGATGGTGATGGTGATGATGATGAAGATGTTGATGATGATGGTGATGGTGATGTTTAGATGATGATCATGATGATGTTCAGAAGATGATGATAATGATGATGGAGATGTTGATTTGATGAGGAATATGATGATGATGATGATGATGGTGATGATGATGAAGATGTTGATGATGATGATGATGGTCATGAAGATGATGATGATGAAGAATATGATGCTGATGGAGAATATGATGCTCACAACTCCCTCTAGTCTCTCTCTCCCCAACCATCAATCTCTCTCTCTCTCTCTCTCTCAAACACACACACATACACACACATTATGTCACTTTCCATTCTCAAACCCATCCCCCCTCCATCCATATCTATCTCCAACTTTCTCCCTCCATCCCTCACCCTACCTTCTCTCCCTCCCTCTCTCATCGCCTGTCTCTCACCTTCTATCCCTCCCTCATCTTTCCCTCAACCTATCCCAATCTCTCCATCACTCCCTCTCTCTCCATCTCCACCACTCTCTGCATGTCTCCCACCAACACTTTCTGTCCCTCCCTTCCTATCTCTTATTTCGTTCTATCCCCATCTATCTCTCACTCCCTCCAAATCCATTCCTCCCCATTGTCCCTCTCCCTACCTCGCTCTATGTCTCTCCCCCCCTTGTATTCTTTATTTCTCTCTCACATCCCCCTTGCCTCCATCCATTCCCCCTTGTCACTCAAGTCTCACTTTCAACTTCTAACCCTATACCTCTTCAGAACCTATTCTACTCCTAATAGTGCTCTCAAGCTCCACTTCCCTTCACCCCCTGTAGCCCATCATGTTCTCATTCCCTTCATCTCTCCCCACTCAAGCTTCTAACATCCTTCTAAGCCCTTGACCCTTTCCCAACCCTATTAAATATTAACCATAGATTCCCTTGACCCTTCCCCACCCCTTCTCAAATATTAGACAAAAATTCCCTTGAGTCTTCCACACCCCCTCTTTCTCAAGTATTAAACATGTATTTTATGATTTGAATAACGCGAGCGCGTTTTGTAACTATATAACGCGTACGTGTTATGTAGTTATATAACGCGTACGCGTTAAGTAGTTATATAACGCGCACGCGTTATGTAGTTATATAACGCATACGCGTTATTTAAATCTAAAAGCGGCACAATATTTTTGAATTTAAACAGGCCGAGTCACATGCTCACATGTCAACAATAATCCTATGTGTATGCTTTGGAGTTTGCTTCGGTAATTCCAAACCTGTGCTATGTTAATGAAAAACCAAAGCTAATTGGGTATTTCTTCCAGTTTCTGGAGAAGCCTGTGCTTAGCCACTCGTTACAATATGCTACACAGAGTCATTTTTGACGAAATCTTAGACACAAATAGCATTTTTTCTGCAGATTCCAAATATGTAACTTTTATTTTGAAATATTAATTTTTCCTATTTTCTTTCAATTTCTTTTCTGTCCTACCTCCTTAACTCGTGAAACACACTGTTAGTGTTTGTTCCATAACTTTTTCAATTCTCAATCATTTCAAAAAAAAATTGTATGGTGCACAAGAGGACACTAACCTCCACGTTCTATGAAAAACCCATTTCAAGATTTTTGCATTAAGACCTTCAAAGGCTCTACCCATAAAAGAGGTACTATTTTCGAGGTTTGATCACTTAGACAATTATAAAAAAATTATAAAATTACTAATTTAATTTTCGAAAAATAATGGCGCACAAGTGCTATGTGTTCTCTACATGCATGCCAATTTTTGTAGCTTGATTCCATCATTTAGGCCCTCAAAGGCTCTACCCACAAAAACATATACCTTATCATTTGCCTGAAAAATAAAAAGTGTCTGTTAGGAAAAATGAAACTTGACATAGCTATGCAAATTTTCAATACATAAAAGTTATATATTCAGAAACGTGATTCAATTTCCTACATTTCATCTTTTTTACTCAATGCAAGATATTTTGCGTAAGTAGATCAAAAAATCCAAGTAAGTTGAGGGATGCCTGCTTTTTCAGTTTTCTATTGCATCTAACGTGCCAAAAGTGACCCTCATTAGCTTGCACTGACCCGTATGTTTTATGGTTTTTGCTTTAAATTTCACTATGTCTCATTTTTTGACTTTTCACCACTCTCGGAAAGCAGGGGGTGGTTGCAGTCGTCCGGGGTCGGTTTTGGACTGTGTGGAGGCTGTTCTTTTTGTTGAGCAGGCTGAGGTACCAAAGAACACCGTATCGTCTATTTTTGAACCTTCCGTGGATCTGTTGGGGTTGGATACATGTCGGTTGGGTCTTTGAGGGAGTCGGGCACGCAATAGATGCAGGAACAAAGCCAACAAGGCATGGGAAGGGCTTCATCAGTTTGTTATAGCGAAAAATACTAATCTTGATAGAGTCGAAATGCTCTCAGGGCGTGCATTGGTGGGCTGCCTGGAATTTACTTTTGGCTCCAAGGCGGAGATATTGGATTGCGTTCAATGCAATTGGACTCCTCTACTGGGTCTTACACCGCGGGTCAACATATTGCCCAACCGTTGGATTATGTTCATCCTCCCTGAGACTGAGCATACGGGTATCGTTGTCGATCGTAAGTGGGATTTTAAAGATGGTTCGATTTTCCTAAAGTGCTGGCACTTAACATTTGATCCACTGTGGGAAAAACAGACGCAGAGGCATCTATGGATGTTGCTTCCGGGGCTACCCATTGCCCTTTGGACTTAAAATATTCTCATAGGGTTGGCTAACTAGTTTGGCTCATTTGTTCGCATAAACAAGCGCTCTCTGCACAGGGTCGACAGACTGGTGGCTAGGGTTATGGTCGAGCTCGACCTTGGCAGAGGACTACCAGCTGAAGTTGAGATAATTTGGGGCAAGATAAAATTTATGCAAAAACTGGATTATTATCGGAATCCATTCAAATGCTTCAAATGTAGGGAAACCGGCCACGTTATGGCTTGCTGTCCTTCCTTACTCGTGCAGGAGTCTGGGGTTTCGATTCTGTGAAGAAGGATTGGTCTCCAGTGGTTGAGTGGAGCCTTTCGGCGGATGTCAATACACCTATCATGAAATATACGGGTAAGTTAACAAACCATTTTCATACCCCGTATAAAGATGTTTCTTCTGATGAATTAAATTTCATTATCAATGAGGAAAAAACCCTAGATAGGTGAATTCCAGAGGGTAGGGTAAAATTATGTCTAGGATCTATTAACGATTTTCCTGGGGTTTCTAGACCTTATGCTTGTCCTCATGGGGTTGAGGTTGATTCTTGTGAAATTTGTCGTTTCTCTACCAACAATTTTGACAGTTCATCCTTTGACCCGACTATGGGATCGTTAGATATCTTTCCTTGTTCTGCTTCGATCCCTTCTCCAATTGCTTGACCCACTACTTCAAATCCCAGCTCGGCTCTTATACCTTGCAAACATGCTACTGGATCCTCTGGAACTATTACCTGTACAGACCCGGTCTCCTCAGATATCACTCCCTGTACTATTTTGATCCCTTCATTTGTTGCTCTTACAAATTCAAAGCCCGGATCGGCTCTTATACCTTGTGAACATGCTACTGGCTCTTCTGGAACTATTAATTGTACAACCTTGGTCTATACTACTACCAATTTTCCCGTTTTAAACCATGTTCTAGCTCATATTGAAGATGGGTCTCACAAATCACCTTTTATTTTGGACCCGGCGGTATATAATTTGGGTTCTGGGGCTTCTTCGGAAGGGATTATGGATGACTCAGACCCTTTGACCCCACTAGCTATTTACTCAAAAAACCCCTCTAATAAACCCTACATTCAACCTATCTCAGCCAATAGGTTTAGTAATGTTACGATTCGAAAATCACGAAAGAAACCTGAGATTAGTGATGGGGCCGTGGGGGATACCTTCATACCTCTATCTGTCAGGATTGATAAGGGTGAGATGATTAGGGAGGATGATTCAACTGCTAGTATTGATGATGCACTTAGAGCAGGTTTTCCTCAGGAGGAGGTTTCTTAATGTCCTTGCTTTCACTTAATATTCGGGGTATGGGGAAGGTCTCTTGGACTAGGGCCTTAACCCATCTTATTAAAGATACTAGTCCCTCATTGATTCTACTTGATCAAGAGACCATGTGTCTTGATCATGTGGTGATCAAGAAGCTGTCATGTATTCTTTCTGGCTGGGAATTTACTGCGATTGATGCTCGAGGTATGTTGGGTGGCTTATTGGTGGGGTGGAACCCTAATCATTATGAATTTTGGGCCTTCAAATCAAGGTGGGGCATACTTCTGGAGGGTTTCTACACTGTCACAAATCAACCTATTTCAGTGTTGAACCTATATGGCCCCTACCGAGATTGGATTCCTTTCTGGTCTGCACTATGCAATTCCGGTATTCTAAATAAACCATATCTTATCTTAGCCGGAGACATGAAATTCACTAGAGGTGCAGGGGAAATTTGGGGAACACATGCTAGATTGGATGTTTTAGTAGGTTTTTTCAACTCAATTTTGGATACTTATGACTTGTTGGATGTTGTTCCAGGTACACTCATGCCAACTTGGACCAATGGCCGAGATGGTAGTGAGGGTATTCATAAAAGACTGGATCGTTTCTTAGTGAAAGATGATCTTTTAAATTTGTGGGGAAGACATAGGTCTTGGGTTGGAGATTCAAAGTTTTCATACCATTGGCCTATCTTCTTTCAGTTTGATGACACTGTATGCAAAATTAAATACCCCTTTAAATTTAATTGCTAATGGCTGAAGAATGAAGAATTTTGCAAGATAGTAAGAGAATTCTGGGTAAATGATGAGAGGGACCCTAATCCGAATCCTATGGAATCCTTTGTGGAGAGACTCCGTAGACTCAAGGGCATTGTTTCGTAGTGGATCAAGAGCAAACAAAAAGCAGATTGGTGTGCTATCAAGGACCTGGAAATTCAGCTTCAGGAGTTGACTCATTTAAACATTGTGGTGTATTTTGATGTTGAGATTGGAAAGAAAATTAAAGAACTTGAAAAAAGAGGGATGAATTGCTTACGCAGGAAGAATTGGAGTGGATACTTAAGAGTAGGGCGTTATGGATTGAAGCGGGGGATAGGAATTCAAAATTCTTTCATGCATTTGCCACTCATCGAAAAAATACTAACAATATTTGGGAACTGAATGATTCTTCAGGGAATACTATTAGAGGTATGGATGAACTTCTATCTGCTGCTAAAATTCATTTCAATGGGACCTACAGTGGTGCTAGAAATCTCAGTCTTAATAATCAGCTTAGGGTGGCTAGACATTATCCAATTATGGTAGATGAGTACAATGCTGCAGAATTGTGTAAGGATGTTACTCTTCAGGAGATTGAGATGGTTTTGAAAGGGTTTGCTAAAGACAAAAGTCCTGGCCCAGATGGGTGGAAAGTTGAGCTTTTCCTAGAGTTTTTTGATGTTATGGGACAGGACATTCTAGGAATGGTGGAATTCTCACGAGCAGAGGGATATATAACAAACAACCTAAATTCGACCTTCTTAACATTAATCCCCAAAGTTGGTAAGCCAAACACTTTTGGTGAATTCAGGGCTATAGCTCTATGTAATTTGGCATACAAAATAATTTCAAAGATTATTGTTGTAAGGCTCAAACCCATATTGTCTCATCACATATCTGGGAAGCAGTTTGGGTTTTTACAAGATCGACAGATATTGGATTCCATTGGCATTAATCAGGAGGTTATTCACACTGTGAAATCCAAGAAGATGGCTGCATTATTGTGTAAAATTGATCGGGAGAAGGCATATGATAGAATTGATTGGGATTTCTTGCATTTGATTCTTATTCAAATTGGTATACCACCACTCTTTCAGCGCTGGATTATGGCTTGTGTTTCAACAGCTAACATTTATGTTTTGGTCAATGGTGCACCCTCATAATTTTTGAAAATTTCTAGAGGTGTGAGACAGGGATGTCCTTTATCACCATTAATTTTTCTTCTGATCATTGAGGGCCTCAGTAGGCTGATTGGGGCAGCTAAAACTTCTGGTACCATTAAAGGTATTACTTTTACTGAAGGCTTGTCACATACACACTCCCTGTTTGTTGATGATGTACTACTTGCTGGATTAGATTCGGAGATGGAATGGCAACAATATAACTCGATCATCAATGATTTATGTGAAGCATCAAGTATGTTATTTAATCATAGAAAATCCCATATATATCATTTTGGAATTGATGAACAAAAATTAGGCATATATAAAATAATGTTGCCTTATCAATTCTGCAATCTGGAGGTTGGATTAAATATATCGGTTATTTTCTTAAGCCCTGCACATACAGAAGGAATGACTGGCTATGGCTGGTCGAGAAGGTGGAAAGAAAGATTAACCGTTGGACTTATAGACTTCTGTCGATTGGTGGGAGGCTTACTCTGATAAAATCTGTTCTTACAGGTATACCTGTATATTGGTTTTCACTTTTGCATATCCCTTGCTATATATTATTAACTGCATTCGGAAGCTATTTTTCAGTTTTCTCTGGTTTGGGGGATCGACAAACAACAACATGGTCATGGTTCGCTGGGAACAAATTGCTCACTCTAAACATGGTGGAGGATGGGGCATTAGGAACCTGTCATTATTCAATTGTGCTCTCAGGATGAAAAGTTTATGGCGTGGGATTTTTGGCCCTACATTGTGGACTGATGTGCTCAAGGTCAAATATATCAAGATGGATGTATATAAGTGGATTTAGTATCCATTTAAAAAATTTAGGGGTGTATCACCTATTTGGGATGGGTTTATAAAAGTTTATAATTTGATGGCAAATGATTTGTCCTGGAAGGTAGGGAATGGCAATAACATATTAGTGGGGATTGACCCAATTTTGGGCATGGAAGAAGATTACACTCTATTAGATGAAATCATTAAAACCTTGCATCGATTTGATTATGCCACACTCAGTAAGATCAAAAGAGTAAATTATAGATCCTTCCAAACTTATTGGTTAATAGCTATGAAGTTGGGACTGGAAGGAAATGAGGCTATTGAATGGCACCATTACATTGGAAAAATCAACCCCATAAGAGGCAGACTTACAACTGAGAATGATTGCATTATTTGGACAAAAAATATGGCAACTGGCATGATTACTGCAAAATTGGCTTATCTAGCAATTATCACCCATAGTGGTATGTACCCTGCAAACTGGTGGTATAAGGCTATTTGGAAGTGATAAATTCCAGTGAAGGTACAATGTTTTATGTGGCATGCTTTACAGGGCAGTTTGAAGACATGGGAAGATCTTGTTAAGAGAGGATGGGTTGACATTAGTATTTGTTGTCTATGCAGAAACAACACTGAATCAACTCAACATATTTTGGTAGAGTGTGAGTTCACTAGAACTTTGTGGCATTTGATCATTACACACCTTCAGCTGGAACATACCTGGGATTTGGAAAATTTTGTGCACAATGTATATAAGTGGCAGAAATTGTGCAGAAGCATCCCACATCTTCCAGCACTGATTTCTTGGCAGATCTGGTGGGTAATAAACAAGGAATTATTTGAAGATAGTGCGCCCAATATATATTCCTCTTTCAACAAGTCACTGGCTATAATAAAGGACTACAATCTTAGCTCTGGTCAGAAAAATACTAGAGTACTTGGCTCTTTCTCCTTCCTTTTCCAAAAACTGGTGGGTTTCTTTGATGGGTCGGCCATAGATGGTTCATGTGCTGTTGGTGGTGTGATATACATCAACAAAGAACACTACTTTACACTTATGATGGATTGTGGAAATCGCACAAACACAAAAGCTGAATTACTTGGGCTATGGTGTGTTATTACTGTGGCTGCAATCATGGGTCTACAGGAAATGATGGTTTTTGGCGACTCCAAGGTGACAATAAAGTGGGCTCTTAAAGAATATCAATTAAATATCATTTCTTTACAACAATGGTGCAGCAAAGTTCGGGAAAAAATTAAACTATTCAAAGACATTACTTTTGAACATGTCTTCCGACAATTCAACATGACTGCAAATGATCTCTCGAAGAAAGCACATGGAGGAGCAGAAGGCGTTGTCATTTGGGAAGAATTCTTGGAAAATCAAAGCTGTGACAGGGGCATGGTCAATCTATTCGACCACTATTAGCTGTGAAGGATTTCATCCTTTCATGGTTTTTTTGTTTTTTTGCAGTTTTGGCTGAACAATCTGAGAACATTGGTAATGTAACTGAACTCTGGCGTAAGTTTGCACATAAGTCTGCTTAAAGATTTATGATATATTGTACTATTTGATTCGTTTTAATGAATATCAGTAATACGACTTTTTTCCACTGAAAAAAAAAAAAACCAAACTTTTAATTAAATATATTTTGATGAAGCAAAAAAACACAAATTAAAAATAATGAACATGAAATAGTGCTTGGTGCAACTTGCAAATCAATGCAAAATTGATATTTATTAGGTTAAAATTAATTTCGTTCATTGGCTTAAATATTTTTCTTTGATGGTTTATATTTTAATAAATTAGGTCTCTCTAGTGTAGATATTTCATGCCAGGCATCCTGGTTTTAATTATGCATAGTTTTATGTTCAGCATATTTAAAAATATATAAGGAGATTAAAATTGGTATAATGGACAACGGATCTAAGGAATCTAAGAAAGATTTCCTTCAATTGCTTCTTGAAACATAAAAGAGATGAGACAAAAGGTGGCAGAATGATAAGACGGGTGTAAGAAATCTAAAAATGAGGGGCTGAGGATTAGATTACTTTGCCTCGAGCGGATTTGAACAGTAACATAATCCAATGTAGTTTTTTCATACTTCATAAAAAAAATGTTATTAACATAACATTTTATTAAATTTTGCTATGCATTACAGAGATTCTATTTGAAATTGATATTCAATATTAACATTATGGACAACTACATGAGCAAAATAACATGTATTTCCAATTGATCCAAACCCTGTCAAAAACCAAGTTAATTTTTTCTTATTCTCAGTTATATATTATTTCTATTCACAGCAGTCATATTTGATATGCATCTTCCATTATTTCGAAATAAGCGAAGTCAAATACTATTGGGAAATAACTGAATTCAAATATTATTGTAGAAAATCCCACGCTCAAAATTTGAGATTGTACTTGGTATGATAACTACTAAGTGGACAGTGCAAAATAAAGTAGAGAACTAAGCAGCATAAATATATAACAGTGAAAGAGAATGATGACCGTACCTAATAGACACACCATTTCTTAATTAGCTATTTACTACATGTTTTCATTATTTGTTTATATTTTTACCTACGAATACTTAAGTAGAGATAAGCATTATCTCTAATTTAAACATTATCTCTAACACTCTTCTTAATGTTTAACTTCTTGTCTCATTTTTTTCTTTTGGATTTTATTGTCTTGTGCAATGTACCCTTCACACTTCACAATTATTTTTTACAATCTAGTCGACTATGCATGCAATTTAACCGATCATACTGTCTTGTTCTTACTAACCATTAACCAAATTAGCTGCGATTTCATATATTTAAAATACTCATTTAATTGGCTATCTAATTCTCATGACCTGTCCATAACTTCATAGCTTATTTAACCAAGTTATATGTATCATATATTATTCTATTATACTACTATGTATATATACTCGTGACATGTCTCTAACTTCATAGCCTATTTAACCAAGTTATATATATACTTAGTCTAAAATTTTTACAATTTTAAACAAAAAAATTTGATTTAAAAAATTATGCTTATGCTTACTTATATATATATATATATATATATCTCAAAACAATGGATAATACTTATGATCCACATAATACATATATTAATACATCTTGTACTACATATTACATAGGATAATTAATTAATTACCACTTCCATTCAATTAGCATAGTCACTTAACTTGTGGCACGTGAACATCGACAAGTTAAGTGCAATAAACAAGTGATCTGTTACTTGTTCTTCATGCTTAGTTGTAATTACGTGTTGTCTATGACTCATGTACCTGTCACCTTTTTTAGCTACAAGTTATCCATGCATAAGCCATCAACAATCATAAAATCAATCTAGACAGTAGATAGTACACTTGTCCCATCCTCCAATCTAGGAAAAGCATAAATAATAGTCCACCCCAAATTCTAAAATATAAAAATCTATAAATGTAATTAAGAAACCCTATAAGTATAATTAGAAAACTACCCAAATGTCATTGCGCAAATCAAGCAGTTTTACTCCTTACAAATTGCTCAAATTGCTCGAAGTTATTGGGCAGATTTACTATGCTTTGTTTATTGTTCAGAACCTGATAACTTAGAACTTCATGGGCAATATTTTAGGACACTATCCTAAATTTGTTGGGGTAATGTTGAAAACTTTACACCACAAGATATGGGCAACATGAAGATAAGCTTTTGTGGAATAAAACATGACTTGCAAATATATTTACAACTGGTTTTACAAAGAGTTTGTGCTCCCAAGCTTCAACAAATTTCTCTTTCATGAGATTGAGCTCCTCGACTTTCACATATTTCTAAAAGTTACTTAGTCTTCGGCCTTCTTCTTCTTGCACTTCATGCATCTTTTACAAAATGACTTTGTCTTTTAAGTTAAATACAAAAACCTGGAAATGGCTTCTCTTGGAAGCTACAAACTGTAATAAATTTCTGACTACTATGTAGGCGCTTAAATAAAGTGAACGTGAAATCCATATCCTGGTAGTAAAGTGAACGCGAAATCCATATCCTGTAGATTGATTGACTAAGCGCATACTAGATAAGTAATCAACTCACAATTAATATTTCCAACACTCCCCCTTAATTATGAGTAGTTGGAATTACATCAAAAATTGGAATTGACTAAAAAATATCAGTCACTTGCAAAATTAACAACTCCTAAACAACTACGCAGATACTGGAAGATGTCTTTTGCAAATGGTTTTGTAAATATATCTTCCAGCTGATCTTCAGACCTGCAAAACTCTAAACAAATTTCTTTGTTATTTACCAATTCTGTTATGAAATGATACTTGGTGTCAATATGCTTGGTTATTTTGTGGTACAGATGGTTCTTTGACAACGCAATGGCTAAGTTGTTGTTACAGTAAATTGTAATGGGTTCTTCCTAGCACTGCGACACATCCTTTAACATTCTTCGCATCCAAACAACTTGACATGTAGCACTTGTAGCTGTGACATACTCTGCTTCTGTTAATGACAGAGTTACAATGGGTTGATTCTTTGATTCCCATGCCACTACTCTTATACCAAAATGAAATGTATACTGAGAGGTTCTTTTCCTATCATCCATGCTACCGCCGCAATCACTATCAATGTATCCAACAAGTCTGAAGTCTTCTAGAGTTGAGTACATAATGCGAAAATATTTTGTGCCACTTACATACCTTAGAATTCTTTTACCTTCCTTCTAGTGTGAGTCTTTTGGAGACTCCATGAATATTAAGATCAGACTGACTCCATAGACTTGTCGTAGTAAGGTACATAAGGCTTCCAACCAGCCTTTTGAACAGTGTGGGATCAACATTTGATCCATCATCCTCCTTGCTTAATTTTAGTCCTGTTATTATTAGTGTTGGAGAAGATTTACAATTTACCATATTAAATCTCTTCAAGATTTCATTTGCATATTTGGATTGAGAAATAAATATACCATATTTGGATTGATGAAATTCAATGCCTAGAAAATATCTGATAAGCCCTAAACTAGTCATCTCAAATTAATTCTCCGTGACTGCTTTAAAATATTCTATGCCAAAATTACCAGTAAATATTAAATCATCAACATATAGGTAGGAAATCAACATGTTACATTTTTTGTTGACTTTTGTGTATAGTGTTGGTTCACATTCACTTCTGTGAAATCCATTTTGAATGAGATAGGAATCAATTCGGCTGTACCAAGCTCTGGGAGCTTGCTTCAATCCATAAAGTGCCTTCTTCAGCCTGTATACTTTGTCTTCTTGTCCTGGAACTTCATATCCTTGTGGTTGTTCCACATATACTTCCTCTTCCAAATAACCATTTAAAAATGCAGACTTAACATCCATCTGATAAAAAGACCATTTGCTGTGCGCAGCTATGGCCAAAATTGTTCTGATTGTATCCATGCACGCAACATGCGCAAATGTTTCATTAAAATCTATGCTGCGTTGTTGTGTGAACCATATTGCGACTAATATTTCCTTGTGCTTTTGCGCATTACCCTCTGCAACTTGCATAGTTTTATAGATCCACTTGATACTTATTATATCCTTGTCTTTTGGTACATCTGCCAATTCCCATGTCTGATTCTTTTCAATGCATTCAATTTCTTCATCCATGGCTTGCGCCCATACATCATCCTTGACATCTTCTTCAAAAGTTAGTGGATCATCTATTTGAGAAAATAGTTCAAAAATATAAAATGAATTTGTTGTATCAGCCTCATGGGTGAATCCATGAAGATGGGTGTCTATTTTGGGGGGTTCCGTGAGAAAATAATTCTGAATTTTTCATGTTTTCCATCTTTGGGCGAATAAAAGTGATATTTTTGTTTGGAATTTCACTTTTCACTAAAAAACAAACTTTTAGAGAATTATGTTAGCTTGCTATCCATATTTTTTCAATTTTTTATATTGAGATTTGATATGTCGATTTGACAAATGTTTGACAGTGTGTTCTTATAAAACGAAAGGACTACAAAATAGCTATATTTTGTTGTACACATAAAATCATTGTTAAACTTATTTTTTGCAAAAAACAAATATGCTACAACAATCTACACACAATATACTACTGCATGACTATAAGTTTGTAGCAAATGGATCTATATACTAATTATTATATTTATTTGAATTCAATCAATGGGGAAACCTTGTCGATTTTCAACATATTTTTTGTCGCAAAACTTTTCTCTCAACTGAATATAAAACTAAAAATTCTATGAATACCCTTTTGAAGTAGACACGCCAATTAACTGCACCATAGTTTTCTCAAATTTTTTCGTGGTGTATTTTTAAAGTTATGGATTTTTCATTTCACCGCATTTTGAAAGAGATGAAACTAAACTCGACACGTGTTAAGAAAACAAACAATTACAAATATCAGATCTTACCTATACATAAAGAAATCTATATATTTGGAAAGTAGATTCAATAACGAAACTAATGGTATCAAGTCCGACAGTCGCCTTATAGTGTAAGAGACCATTTTTACCTTTCGAAAATGGAGAAACCTGAAAACTGTGAGTGGCAATCAGATTTTCAGGTTTCAGAGGTTATTCGACCTAATAACTGTTTTCCGTAACGGCGACATCAATTTAATCAAAGGTTATTCGGCCGAATAACCAAACATAAAAAAAAATTCGTCGACCGAAAAAAAATAAATAAATTTCTTTTCTACACTTCTATAAATAGAACTAAATACTTTGATTAATTTCGCACATTTCAATTTCGCATACTTTTTGGTCAGAATTTTTTTGAAGGGATTTTCTAAGGAGTTTTTTTTGCAAAGAGAGTTTTTGTTATGAGGTATTTTTTGTCTTACTTCTTTCTAAAGAATACATTGAAAGATTTTTTTTGCAAAATGAGTTTTTATTCCAAGCTTTTTGCACTCCTTATTTCTTTGCAATGGGTTTTTTTCCAAGGATTTTTTTAAGGAGCCTTTTTTTGCAAAGATAGTTTTTTTTATGAAATATTTTTTTTCAAGCTTTTTGCACTTTTCATTTCTTTGCAATGAGTTTTTTTTCCAAGGATTTTCTAATAAGTTTTTTTGTAAAGAGAGTTTTTTTTATGAAGTATTTTTTTTGTTACTTCTTTCTAAGGAATACATTGAAAGATTGATTTTCTAAGGCATTTTTGCAAAATAAGTTTTTATTCCAAGCTTTTATACTTAGTTCTTTGCAATAGGTTTTTATTCCAAGTTATTTTTTCAAAGGAGTTGTCTTTTTCTTTCTTATTTATTTGAAAATGATTTTTTC
The DNA here is from genome assembly GCA_027924585.1 of Larix kaempferi. Classification (NCBI taxonomy): domain Eukaryota; kingdom Viridiplantae; phylum Streptophyta; class Pinopsida; order Pinales; family Pinaceae; genus Larix; species Larix kaempferi. Next base: position 7,587,930 of record BSBM01000187.1, read on the forward strand.
AAATGAATTTTTTCAAAGTGTTTTTTTTTTTTTTAATATTTTTGCAAAAAACGTTTATTTCCTTCTTATTTATTTGAAAATGGGTTTTTTCAAAGTCTCCCAAGTTATTTTTGCAAAAAAGTTATTTCGTTGCAAAGGTTTTTACAAAGAAATCTTTTTCCAGGGTAGTTTTTCAAAGAAATTTATTTATTTATTTATTTTTTCCAGTGGATTTACAAAGAAGATTTATTTAGAAAGTGTTCTTATTCTTTTCCAATGGGTTTTTCAGCAAATGTTTCTTTCCAAAGTGTGTATTTACAGAGTTTTTATTCCAAGGCATTTTTGCAAATAAGATTTTATTTCAAGTTATTTTTACAAAGGAGATATATTTTTCATTCTTATTTATTTGAAAAGGGATTTTTTCAAAGTCTCCCAAGTTATTTTTGCAAAAAAGTTATTTCGTTGCAAAGGTTTTTACAAAAAAATCTTTTTCCCAGGTATTTTTTCAAATAAGTTTTTTTTTTCCCTAATTCATCCATATTTCCATCAAAACTTCAAACAAATTCTCAAACTTCCTAACATTCCTAAAATTTAAACTCAACATATATTCACTTTTAAACTTCTTAATTCATCCATGTATCTCTTTTAAAGCTATAATATTCAAAAATTTGACATTCATGTTCTTAACATTCATTTTAAAGTTCCTAGTTCATCCATATTTCCATCAAAACTCATATAACATTCATAATCTTCCTAACATTCCTAAGTTTCATAACATTCCTAAACTTCCTATTTCATCCATATTTCTATCAAAACTTCCAACATTCCTAAAACTTCATAACATTCAAAGATAACATTCATGTTTTTAAATTTCATTTTTAAACTTTATAGTTTGAATCCATAATTTCATCAAAACTTCAAACATTCCTAAACTTCCTAACATTCCTAAAATTTGAACTCAACATGTTTTCACTTTTAAACTTCCTGGTTCATCCATGTATTTCTATCAAAACTTCTAACATTCCTAAACATCCCAACATTCAAAGATAACATTCATTTTTAAACTTCTTGGTTCATCCATATTTCCATCAAAACTTCTAACAAATTCTTAAACTTCATAACATTCAAAAATAACATTCTTGTTCTTAATATATTCAATCTTAACATTCATTCATGTTTCAATCAAAACTTCCTCATTTATAAACTTTACCTATGCTCATCCATTTTTAAACTTCCTTTAAATAACATTTTTTAAACTTCATAATATTCAAGAATGTCATGTTCTTAACATTCATTTTTACATATTCATTCATTCATTTAAACATGCAAAATACATATTCTAAACCTTTAATTCACACCAAATATGTCAAATAAGCAAAAATAAACTAGATCATTTAAACCAAGATTCACAAAATATATAAGTTCAAAGAACATGTATATAATCTTCAAAAAAATACTCATGAACATGCAAGTTCAATGTACCCATATATGTATATATCTAGTCCAAAAATAAATCTCCTCAACATGTCCAAAACAAATCTTTCCAATCTAGATGCATATCAACAAAAAAAAATCAAGTCCACCATGCTATAAAAATAAAATGTCCACCATGCTATCCTCCACTCGGGCCTCCCCCTGGACTCAACCCACCCTGCAATATGTATAATAAAAGATTATGAATATCATTCAAATTATTTAAACTATATTCAGAAAATTAAAATATTAAACTTATATATCAAAAAACAATTCAAATATTAACAATATTACATCAAATTCTCCAAATGCTTGTCCACCACCATCCTCCAAAAAAGTTTTTCCTTTGCCTCCAAAAGATTTGAGAGACCCAAGCTGCAACATATATAAAATCAATTTATGAATTTCATAAATTATTTGAACAAATTTTATCTAAATCCATAAAAATTAAAATATTAAAACAGTGAACAAAATTAAAGCACTAAACGAAATTACCTCTCTACCAATATCTGCTGCATTAAACAAAGAACCTATATCTCCACCCTAAAATTTAAATTGTATTAATAAATAAAACATAATGTAAACCACAAAAATTACTATGCCAATCAACTTAAAACTAAAACAAAAAGATTAAAAAACATTAGCTCACAATAGATGGTAAATCATTTATAAAGTTTGTATCTAAAGAAACCTGCATGGATAAGTCAAATTAACATTGAAAAAATAATATATATATATCTATATATCTATATATATATATATATATCAAATTCAAATATAATTACAGATATGTTAATAATAAATATGTACCTCTCTCTCTAGATTTTCGCTAGTTGAAATGTGGAAAGAATGTTCATTCATCATTATTGAAAACTGCAACCAATTTAAACATTTACATAATGTACCTATTACTTTACATCAAAAAACATAATTTATCATTCATATAATGTAACAAAAAAAATCAATTCAAAATAAATAAAATATTTAATTAAGATCAAGTCATATCATAGTCAACAAACCTCTCCCAAACTCGATGTGTCATTGGATATAACATTTGCCGCTAGGTCACGACAAACCTTCACATATGCCCTGAGATCTTCAATGCTCATTCCATCTATCTCATCATCAGTTTTGTAAACAAACTTTTGACGAATATCAGAACGAACCCTTTCTCGAACCAATCCCACATCTACTCCAACTAATGCTGACGATAAACCATCGCCAACAAAATTCCTTGCAATTGTTCCAAATTGAGATGTGGGCTCTATCTCTGATTTTAATGCCACCAACCTAGGTGGACGAGATATCTGGGGTGGAGGTCGAAGAGTTGTAGGATCTCTAAGAGCACCTTCTCGATTATATATTCGACCCTTTCCAACTCCATAAAATTTTGAATGAACATCGGTATAGTCTGGCTTCATATTTAAAAAAAACTCAGCATAAAAAAATCTAGCAAAATATTGAGAAACCTCATCGTTCCATGGAATTCGACCATAGGCTGCAAGAAACCGATCATAGAGTAGATGTGCAAGATCATGATGCTTGAAATATTGCACTTTCAACATTTCTTTTTTCAGACCTTCTTTGAAATTAAACATTGATTTGGCCTGTTCTTTCGTCACTCTCTCCTTCACAACATCCCATTTGTCTGGACCCATCACTTGTTCCCTTCGTCTTCGCATCAAATCTACAAAACCATCTGTAGTTGGTCCGAGATTCTCATATGCCTGAATGAAGTTTTGAAATGATCCCAAAACAATCTCCAAACTTTGTTTACTCTTTGGAGGGAGATCCATAGTAGACAAATCATTTTCCAACTTGTCGTAGTGGGATCTACATCTTTCAAGAGTCATTTGATGATCACCACCTTCCCATGGAAGCTCCCGAGGTAGATCAGATGGATATGTTGTAATGGGTGTACAACCCTCAGTTAATTCAACATATTGCATCCTAGCTCGACCATCATCACCTCGTGTAGAATGGTGAGCCTCTTGAGAACCTTGCTCTGCACCCTCATCCGACTCCCTCGCTTGCTCTGTCTCCCTCCCTATAGAATTACAAGCATTTTCCGAACCATGCTCTGCTTCAAATGAAAATAAAGTTTTATTTAAACACAAATACAAATTTTGCACACACAAAAAAACAATTTGCATATAAATGTTAAAAGATAGATATTCATATACCAATAGAGGGTCGAGATCGACGTTCTCCCACAGAAGATATAGGGGAATCATTTTTACCCCTTTCACCTCGTCGATGTGAACTATACAATAAATTAGAATCCCGAGGGGAGGTTGACAACCTCCGATTATCACTTGTAACACCAACCCCATAATTTTGTGAAGACCTCCTACGCTTTCGCTTCAAAGAATCCTCTCTTTCCATTTGATATATAATGCCTACACTTAAACACAAATATCAACTAATTACATGTTCAAATCCTACATGTTAATTCTACGAATTCTAAAACCTAACTACTAAAGAGACCAAGTTATTTAACAAGGACCTAGATTTACCTAATTTATCATCTAATAGTTTTCAAAAAGAGTATAGCTAATATTGTTAGATGTGTGACGAATTAATGTACCAATTTTCTAAGTGTTTTTGATGTTTCAAATGAATGGAACCAATATAGTTAAGTACTAAGTGAAGGACCTTCATTTCTTTATGTCAAAGAATGAGTTCATGAACCTGTTTTAACTTTTAGCCTCAATCTTAAATTAATAACTTAACTGATATTTTAATACTTCAAACATAAATTACATCTTCAAATATTTTCATTATTGCACAAAATAAAATAAAAATTGACAATTCATGGTATTATGTTTTGAGTTGAAATGTTTTCCAAATTTGCCATTTTTGATAATGGTTTTCAGTTTTTTAAATTAATAATTTAAAATCAAAATATTTTAATACTCCAAACATAAATTATATCTACAAATATTCTCATTATTCCATAGAATAAAAAAAATTGACCGTTCATAGTCTTATGTTTGGAGTTAAATGACACGTTTCCCAAATTGACCATGTTCGACAATGGTCTTCAATTTCAATCTGATAACGGTAACGATTCTTGGTATTATGTTCTCCAAGTTTGCCATGTTGCAAACAAAGGAAAACATAATACCAAGAATCGCCACCTTTACAAAAATAAAACTCAAGACCATTGTGACATAATATCACCTAATAGTTTATAAAATGACTGACTATTATTGTTCAATTGTATAAAACATACTATAGTATGTATCTAAATTAAAGCCTATTCATGTCTATAGTTTCGTTGTACCTAAAGTCCATTTAAAGTTTTGTTGTATTATAAATAGAGTTTAATTGTCTAAAGTTTGGTTGTATCTATAGCTATCTATCCACACAGTTTGTAATAGAACTAATATATTGATCTCTGCACTCTGTAAACATAGACAGAGTTCATGAACTCAGTCCATGTCCATGTTGATAGAGTTCATGAATTCTGTCCTCGTCCATTTCAACAGAGTTCATGAACTCTGTCAACATGGACATGTTGACAGAGTTCATGAACTCTGTCTATGTCCATGTTGACAAAGTTTTCAAATAAAAGCAAAGCAACCTATATATAAATGGGATATATCATTTACAAATAAAATTACTGTCCTACTTTTATTTTCATTTATGAATACAAGCAAATCCAACAATTTTAAAAAAACAACTAACTGAACACTAAACATATTCCTCTTTTATATTTAAATTTAAATCATTTTCAACATACAATTTGACCAGAGTCAAAGAACTCTGCGGAAGTGGACAGAGTCCTTGAACTCTACCCATTTGGGCAGAGTTCATGGACTCTGTCCAATTGGGCAGAGCCCATGGGCTCTGCCCATTTGGGCAGAGCCCATGGGCTCTGCCCAATTGGACAGAGCCCATGGACTCTTCCCATTTATACACAGCCGAAACGAAAAGCAAACGAAACGATTGCAGGCAAGAAGAAAGCAGGCGAATTAGAAAAATATATTCTACTTACCTCTTCAGACGCAGCCGAAACAAAAGCATGCGAATTGAAATCTGGCCGAAGAGAGCCCAAAGATGAATTTGACACAGCCGAAACAAAATGAACGAAGCAGACGGAAAGGAAGACCTGCGATAACGACAACAACTTAAATAAGAAAACCTCCAATAACAATAGCAACTTAAATAAGAAACTTAAAGACACAAAAACACAATTTCAAAAGGAAAATAGGAAATCTTTTACCTCTGCACACCACCGTGTCTATATGTCGCCAGCTACAGCACCTCACTGATGTTAGAACGTCCACAGGATAACACTACAACCAGAAAGCTCCACCAGAAGTTATGCAATTGCACATTAAACATTAACTGTCGGGACACAGACGAGACCATATGGCGTTCAACAGCCGAAACAAAAATACGACGGCGTAGGAAAGGCAGAACCTCACATACGTGTAGATGGCGAGAATAGAGGGTGGCGGACAAACGAACAGCAGAAGCGGGGTATGGCAGCAACACTCCAACTATGAAGAACCGCCGGGCTTACGCGCAGGGTGGCGGACAAACAAACGGCATAAGCGGGGTATGGCAGCAACACTCCAACTACGAAGAACCGTCGGGCTTACGCGCAGGGTGGCGGATCAGCGACACACAACAACGACGAATCGGGTGGCGAACAGGTGACAGAGCGGACCGTTGATGCAGAGGCAGGGCCACCATCAGCGCCAAAGGGGTCCACAATATCAAGAGAAAGTGACAGCGAATGGCCGTGGCCGAGCTTTTATGCCGAATAATTATTCGGCCGAATAATTGAACACATCGCCGTGAGTTTCCTCCATCCGGCTAAAACTTTGCACATACATCGAGGCCACCGTTAGGTATAACGGTGGCCCGTTAACTGTTATTCGGCCGAATAAATACTAAGTTATTTGGCCGAATAAGTTTAATTATTCGGCCGAATAAATAAATTATTCGGCCGAATAATTAAACTTATTCGGCTGTATAACCTTCGCTATAGTTCTTCGCTCGCCGATTCTCACCAAAGTGTTACCCACCTTCGCGTTTCCACCCTCATATATTTTGTGCATACTTATTGTTCTCCGTGGCAACAAACTTGCTAAAGTTGGATCTGGTGTTGAAGAATTCCTTGGGCTTCTTGTTGGAGTCTGTTGCACTATTGATGTGCTTGCTGGTGTAGATTACACTGCGACTTGTGGTGCAATAGCTTGAGGTGTGACATGTTGCACAGTCCTAGGAGTAGATGGTACTGCGACATGTTGAGTTGCTTGTGGTGTTTGAACCACTTCCTCCATCATGTCATCATGTGCGATATGATTCACAATTTTTACTATCTTTTCTATGATTCCATCCCATGCTTCATTTTCTACAAATTGAACATCACGACTAATTATGACCTTTCTTGTGATAGGGTCATAGAGTTTGTATTCTTTTGTATATTCTGAATAACCAACAAATATGCATTCCTATCCTTTGTTATCTAATTTATTTCTCAACTCATCTGGAATATGCGCATATGTGACACAACCAAATTTTTTTAAATGAGAAACACTATGTTTCATACCTGTCCATGCTTCTTGTGGAACTTTGTTCTTCACTCTTTGTTGGGAACTTGTTCATGATGTATACAATAGTTTCTATTGCCTCAACCCAATATTCATTTGGAAAATGTTTGGCTACCATCATACTATGCACCATCTTCATGATGGTTCTATTCTTAACTTCTGCGACGCCGTTCTATTGAGGTGTGTACCATGTAGTCAATTTCTTCTGTATTCCATGTGATTTACATAAATTTAGAATATCATTTGAGAAATATTCACCACCTTTGTCTATTCTTAAGACTTTGATGGAGTGTCCACTTTCTTTCTCCACAAGCGTCTTGAACTGCTGAAAGAAACCAAATGCATCAGACTTATGTCATAGGAAATAAATCCAAATTCTAAAATATAAAAACCTATAAATGTAATTAGGAAACTACCCAAATGTCAAGGGAAAATTTCGCAGAGCAGTTTTCAATGCCAGTTTTACTGCTTACAAATTGCTCAAATTGCTCGAAGTTATGGGCAAATTTACTATGCTTTGTTTACTGTGCAGATTAAAACTTGATAACTTAGAACTTCATGGGCAATATTTTAGGACACTATCCTAAATTTGTTGTGGTAATCTTGAAAACTTTACTTTTCACATGCATTAAACCTAACTCGTGTATTTTGCATTCTTCATAAAGTAAAACATTCAAATATTTATACTCCACAAGATATGTGAGACATGAAGTTAAGCTTTTGCGGAATAAAACACGACTTAAAAATATATTTACCATTGGGTTTTACAGAGAGCTTGTGCTCCCAAGCTTCAACAAACTTCTCTTTCATGAGATTGAGCTCCTCGACTTTCATGGATTGCTAAAAGTTACTTCGGCTTCCGCCTTCTTCTTCTTGCACTTCATGCATCACTTACAAAATGACTTTGTCTTTCAAATTAAATACAAAAACCTGGAAATGGATTCTCTTGGAAGCTATAGACTGTAATAAATTTCTAAGAGACATTTACCTAAGAACTTGATTTCTGAACTACTATGCAGCCGCTTAAATAAAGTGAGATGTAAAATCCATATCATGGTAGATTGACTGACTAAGCGTAGACTAGATACATAATCAGCTTACAATTAATACTTCCAACACTCCCCCTTAATTATGAGTAGTTGGAATTACATCAAAAATTGGAATTGACTAAAAAATATCATTCACTTGCAAAATTAATAACTCCTAAACAACTACGCAGATACTGGAAGATGTATTTTGCAAATGGTTTTGTAAATATGTCGGCTAGCTGATCTTCAGACCTGCAAAAATCTAAACAAATTTCTTTGTTATTTACCAATTCTCCGATGAAATGATACTTGGTGTCAATATGGTTGATTATTTTGTGGTGCACATGGTTCTTTGACAGCGCAATGGCTAAGTTGTTGTCACAGTAAATTGTAGTGGGTTCTTCCTAGCACTGCGACACATCCTTTAACATTCTTCGCATCCAAACAACTTGACATGCAACACTTGTAGCTGCGACATACTCTACTTCTGTTAATGACAGAGTTACAATGGGTTGATTCTTTGATTCCCATGCCACTACTCTTGTACCAAAATGAAATGTATACTGAGAGGTTCTTTTCCTATCATCCATGCTACCTCCGCAATCACTATCAGTGTATCCAACAAGTTTGAAGTCTTCTAAAGTTGAGTACATAATGCGAAAATATTTTGTGCCACTTACATACCTCAGAATTCTTTTACCTTCCTTCTAGTGTGAGTCTTTTGGAGACTCCATGAATATTAAGATCAGACTGACTCCATACATTATATCTGTACTTGTCGCAGTAAGGTACATAAGGCTTCCAACCAGCCTTTTGAACAGTGTGGGATCAACATTTGATCCATCATCCTCCTCGCTTAATTTTAGTCCTGTTATTATTAGTGTTGGAGAAGATTTACAATTTACCATATTAAATCTCTTCAAGATTTCATTTGCATATTTGGATTGAGAAATAAATATACCATATTTGGATTGATGAAATTCAATGCCTAGAAAATATCTGATAAGCCCCAAACCAGTCATCTCAAATTAAATCTCTGTGACTGCTTTAAAATCTTCTATGCCAAAATTACCAGTAAATATTAAATCATCAACATATAGGTAGGAAATCAACATGTTACATTTTTTGTTGACTTTTGTGTATAGTGTTGGTTCACATTCACTTATGTGAAATCCATTTTGAATGATATAGGAATCAATTCGGCTATACCAAGCTCTGGGAGCTTACTTCAATCCATAAAGTTCCTTCTTCACCCACTATACTTTGTCTTCTTGTCCTGGAAAATCATATCCTTGTGGTTGTTCCACATATACTTCCTCTTCCAAATAACCGTTTAAAAATGCAGACTTAACATCCATATGATAAACAAACCATTTGTTGTGCGCAGCTATGGCCAAAATTGTTCTGATTGTATCCATGCACGCAACAGATGCAAATGTTTCATTAAAATCTATGCCGGGTTTTTGTGTGAACCCTCTTGCGATTAATATTTCCTTGTGCTTTTGCGCATTACCATCTGCATCTTGCTTAGTTTTATAGATTCACTTGACACTTACATCCTTGTATTTTGGTACATCTACCAATTCCCATGTCTGATTCTTTTCAATGCATTCAATTTTTGCATCCATGGCTTGCGCCCATACATCATCCTTGACAGCTTCTTCAAAAGTTAGTGGATCATCTATTTGAGAAAATAATGCAAAAATAGAAAATGAATTTGTTGTATCAGCCTCATATATTTCATGCATACTTCTTGTTCTCCGTGGCAACAAACTTGCTAAAGTTGGATCTGGTGATGAAGAATTCCTTGGGCTACTTGCTGGAATCTGTTGCACTATTGATGTGCTTGCTGGTGTAGATTGTGCTGCGACTTATGGTGCAATAGCTTGAGGTGTGACATGTTGCACAGTTCTAGGAGTAGATGGTACTGCGACATGTTGAGTTGCTTGTGGTGTTTGAACCACTTCCTCCATCATTTCATCATGTGCGATATGATTCACAATTTTTACTATCTTTTCTATGCTTCCATCCCATGCTTCATTTTCTACAAATTGAACATCACGACTAATTATGACCTATCTTGTGATAGGGTCGTAGAGTTTGTATGCATTTGTATCTTCTGAATAACCAAAAAATATGCATTTCTGTCCTTTGTTATCTAATTTATTTCTCAACTCATCTGGAATATGCGACAAAGCCAATTTTTTTAAAATGAGAAACATTATGTTTCATACCTGTCCATGCTTCTTGTGGAACTTTGTTCTTCACACTCTTTGTTGGGAACCTATTCATGATGTATACAATAGTTGCTATTGCGTCAACCCAATATTCATTTGGAAAATGTTTGGCTTCCATCATACTATACACCATCTTCATGATGGTTCCATTCTTCCTTTCTGCGACACCGTTCTGCTGAGGTGTGTACCACGTAGTCAATTTCTTGTGTATTCCATGTGATTTACATAAATTTAGAATATCATTTGAGAAATATTCAACACCTTTGTCTGTTCTTAAGACTTTGATGGAGTGCCCACTTTCTTTCTCCACAAGCGTCTTGAACTGCTGAAAGCAACCAAATGCATGAGACTTGTGTCTTAGGAAATAAATCCAAATTCTAAAATATAAAAACCTATAAGTGTAATTAGGAAACTACCCAAATGTCAAAGGAAAATTTCGCAAATCAAGTTTTCAATGCCATTTACTGTGCAAATTAAAACCCGATAACTTAGAACTTCATGGGAAATATTTTAGGACACTATCCTAAATTTGTTGTGGTAATCTTGAAAACTTTGCTTTTCACTTTTCATGTGCATTAAACCTAACTCAAGTATTTTGCATTCTTCATAAAGTAAAACATTCAAATATTTATACTCCACAAGATATGTGTGACATGAAGTTAAGATTTTGTGGAATAAAACACGACTTGCAAATATATTTACCATTGGGTTTTACAGAGAGCTTGTGCTCCCAAGCTTTAACAAACTTCTCTTTCATGAGATTGAGCTCCTCGACTTTCATGGATTGCTAAAAGTTACTTCGGCTTTCGCCTTCTTCTTCTTGCACTTCATGCATCACTTACAAAATGACTTTGTCTTTCAAGTTAAATACAAAAACCTGGAAATGGCTTCTCTTGGAAGTTACAGACTGTAATAAATTTATGAGAGACATTTACCTAAGAACTTGATTTTTGAACTACTATGCAGTCGCTTAAATAAAGTGAGACGTGAAATCCACATCCTAGTAGATTGACTGACTAAGCGCAAAGTAGATACATAATCAACTCACAATTAATATTTCCAACACTCCCCCTTAATTATGAGTAGTTGGAATTACATCAAAAATTGGAATTGACTAAAAAATATCAATCACTTGCAAAATTAACAACTCCTAAACAACTACGCAGATACTAGATGATGTATTTTGCAAATGGTTTTGTAAATATGTCTGCCAGCTGATCTTCAGACTTGCAAAAATCTAAACAAATTTCTTTGTTATTTACCAATTCTCTTATGAAATGATACTTGGTGTCAATATGGTTGGTTCTTTTGTGGTACACATGGTTCTTTGACAGTGCAATGGCTAAGTTGTTGTCACAGTAAATTGTAATGGGTTCTTCCTAGCACTACGACACATCCTTTAACATTCTTTGCATCCAAACAACTTGACATGCAACACTTGTAGCTGTGACATACTCTGCTTCTGCTAATGACATAGTTACAATGGGTTGATTATTTGATTCCCGTGCCACTACTCCTGTACCAAAATGAAATGTATATTCAGAGGTGCTTTTCCTATCATCCATGCTACCTCCGCAATCACTATCAATGTATCCAACACGTTTGATGTCTTCTAAAGTTGAGTACATAATGCGAAAATATTTTGTGCCACTTACATACCTCAGAATTCTTTTACCTTCCTTCTAGTGTGAGTCTTTTGAAGACTCCATGAATATTAAGATCAAACTTACTCCATACATTATATCTGGACTTGCTGCAGTAAGGTACATAAGGCTTCCAACCAACCTTTTGAATAGTGTGGGATCAACATTTGATCCATCATCCTCCTTGCTTAATGTCAGTCATGTTATTATTAGTGTTGGAGAAGATTTACAATTTACCATATTAAATCTCTTCAAGATTTCATTTGCATATTTGGATTGAGAAATAAATATACCATATTTGGATTGATGAACTTCAATGCCCATAAAATATCTCATAAGCCCCAAATCAATCATCTCAAATTAATTCTCCGTGACTGCTTTAAAATATTCTATGCCAAAATTACCAGTAAATATTAAATCATCAACATATAGGTAGGAAATCAACATGTTACATTTTTTGTTGACTTTTGTGTATAGTGTTGGTTCACATTCATTTCTGTGAAATCCATTTTGAATGAGATAGGAATCAATTCAGCTGTACCAAGCTCTGGGAGCTTTCTTCAATCCATAAAGTGCCTTCTTCAGCCTATATACTTTGTCTTCTTGTCCCGGAACCTCATATCCTTGTGGTTGTTCCACATATACTTCCTCTTCTAAATAACCATTTAAAAATGTAGACTTAACATCCATCTGATAAATAGACCATTTGTTGTGCGCAGATATGGCCAAAATTGTTCCGATTGTATCCATGCACGCAACAGGCGCAAATGTTTCATTAAAATCTATGCCGGGTTATTGTGTGAACCCTCTTGTGACTAATATTTCCTTGTGCTTTTGTGCATTACCATCTGCATCTTGCTTAGTTTTATAGATCCACTTGACACTTATTACATCCTTGTCTTTTGGTACATCTACCAATTCCCATGTCTGATTGTTTTCAATGCATTCAATTTCTTCATCCATGGCTTGCGCCCATACATCATCCTTGACAGCTTCTTCAAAAGTTAGTGGATCATATATTTGAGAGAATAATGCAAAAATAGAAAATGAATTTGTTGTATCAGCCTCATATATTTCATGCATACTTCTTGTTCTCTGTGGCAATAAACTTGCTAAAGTTGGATCTGGTGATGAAGAATTCCTTGGGCTACTTGGTGGAGTCTATTGCGCTATTGATGTGCTTGCTGGTGTAGATTGCGTTTTCACTTGTGGTGCAATAGCTTGAGGTGTGACATGTTTCACAATCCTAGGAGTAGATGGTACTACGACATGTTGAGTTGCTTGTGGTGTTTGAACCACTTCCTCCATCATGTCATCATGTGCGATATAATTCACAATTTTTACTATCTTTTCTATGCTTCCATCCCATGCTTCATTTTCTACAAATTGAACATCACGACTAATTATGACCTTTCTTGTGATAGGGTCGTAGAGTTTGTATGCTTTTGTATCTTCTGAATAACCAACAAATATGCATTTCTGTCCTTTGTTATCTAATTTATTTCTCAACTCATCTGGAATATGCGCATATGCGACACAACCAAATTTTTTTAATTGAGAAACACTATGTTTCATACCTGTCCATGCTTATTGTGGAACTTGGTTCTTCACACTCTTTGTTGGGAACCTATTCATGATGTATACAACAGTTGCTACTACCTCAACACAATATTTATTTGGAAAATGTTTGGTTGCAATCATACTATGCACCATCTTCATGATGGTTCTATTCTTCCTTTCCGCGACACCGTTCTGCTGAGGTGTGTACCACATAGTCAATTTCTTCTGTATTCCATGTGATTTACATAAATTTAGAATATCATTTGAGAAATATTCACCACCTTTGTCTGTTCTTAAGACTTTGATGGAGTTTCCACTTTCTTTCTCCACAAGCGTCTTGAACTGTTGAAAGCAACCAAATGCATCAGACTTGTGTCTTAGGAAATAAATCTATGTTTTTCTTGTGAAGTCGTCAATAAATATGATAAAATAATTTCATCCTCCTATGGATGGTGTTTGCGTTGGCCCACAAATATCAGAGTACACAATTTCAAGTGGTGTGCGCACTTTATACGAATTTCCCACTGGAAATAATTCTGTGTGTTGCTTGCAAAAACTGTAGCCTTCACATATTCTTTTTGGTTTTTCAATTAGTGGAAAACCTTTCACCATATTATTCATGTGCAATAACTTCAACCCGCCAAAATTTAGATGTCCAAATATGAAATGCCACAGCGAGGAAACATCCTGAAGTTTTGAATGAAATGCTGCTTGTATCTCTGCACCACTACCTTTTGCTTCTTCCGCGTAGAGCATGTCTACTTCTTTGAATGCAGCTCCCGAATCTTCATTCGTTGCTTCATGAAAAAATTGAGTTGTATTTACCTTCATATCAGGTCTTCTCCTCCAGGGAAACAAGCAGTTGGTTGTCATTCACACCTTGACTATCAATTGTTTGCTTGGATACTTGTCCAAGATCACACAATGATTGTTTTCCATGTAGACTTTGTAGCCTTTTTGTAGCAGCTGTCCAATGCTTATTAAGTTATGTTTCAAAACTTTAACATAATAAACATCAGGAATAGTTTATTGCTCCCCTTGTTTGGTTAGAATACCAACAATTCCTTTGCCCAAAACAATGACTTGGATATTGTTTCCAAGTGTAATATCAATTTGACTTGATTTATCTAAATTGGAAAACAAATCTAAATTTCCAGACATATGATTGTTGTATCCTGAGTCTAAATACCGTATGTCACATGGGATTTCTCAAGTACAACATTACATTCAACTGGGGATGGACATACCAAAAACATTGTGCTGGTGGAAGAGTTGGAGTTACCTGACTAGTTTTGACCTTGTTTTCCTTGGTCATATTGTTTCTTCCTACATTCATATGCATAATGCCCAAATTTCTTACAATAACGACATTGTATTTTTTATTTATCAAATCTTTGATCACTTAGTTGCCCGAAATTTTGATTTTGACCTCTACCAACGACATTTGTAGGACTGCTATTGCATCCTCCTTTTGAAGAACTTCTTCCTCTGCCTATGAAATTTGATCTCCCCCTTCCTTTTCCATGTTTGAAGGATGACTGTGCTACAAATGCACCTTCTGGTGATGTATTTGATTTGTTAATTCTATGTTCATGATTGATGAGAGAAGCTTGCAACTCATTAATGGTAAACTGACTCAAATCTTTGTTTTCTTCCAAAGTTACAACTAAGGACTCAAAATTTGGGGGAAGGCTTCTAAGCACTTTCTCAACAACCCTTATGTCCTCTATAGCTTCTCCATGATATTTAATTTTATTTATCAGTCCAATAATTCTAGTATAAAATGATTATATTGACTTTGTATCTTTCATTGACAGATATTCAAAATCTCTTCTAAGAATCTGCAATTTAGTAGTCTTTACTTTGTCCAAACCTTGATATGTTGTTTGCAATGTGTTCCATGCCTCTTTGGCTGTCTTTGCTGCTTCTACTCTTGGGAGTATGCTTTCATACATTGCTTGATGTATGCAAAACAAAGCTTTTCCATCTTTCTTCCTATGTTCCTTCAAGATATCTTTCTCGGCTTGTGTGAGAGCATTGAGTGTTACCTGATTTGCTAGTTCAGCATAACCATTTTGAACTATTTCCCATACATCTTGTCCTTTGAACAAATCCTTCATGGTAAGAGACCAATATTCATAATTATTGCCTGTAAAACTTGGAGTTTGCAGACTTGCACTAGAAGTGGAGGCCATTTTTTAATTTTCCAAAGTCACCTTCTTGTAAAAGAGATCTGCTACTCTTTTTTGAACCAAACTTGATAACCTGTTCTGATAGAGAAAATATTGAAACCTCATTTGATAGAGAAAATACTGAAACCTGCTCTAATACCAGATCAAGGGAAAATTGCACAGATCAAATTTTCACTGTATAGTTTTACTGCTTACAAATTGCTGGGAGTTACTACTTAAAATTACTATGCTTCAAATGATTATTTACACACTAACTCAAAGTTTTATAAAAAGAACTTTATAAAATTTATTTCACTTTTTACAACAAAAAGATATTTACCACACACTTTTATAAAGATAAATACATTTCTTGAGGACTTTTATAAACCCGATAACTTAGAACTTCATGCGCGATATTCATGCATGATATTTTAGTACACTATCCTCAACATGAAGATAAGCTTTTGCGGAATAAAACACGACAAGTGCAAATATATTTTACCGAACTTCTATTCCACGAGCTTGGGCTTCTGGACTTTCACGGATTACTAAAACATACTTTGGCTTCTGCTTTTTTCTCCTAACACTTCATGCATCAATTACAAAATGACTCTGTCTTTCAAGTTAAATACAAAAACCTGGAAATGGCTTCTTTTTGAAGCTATCGAGTGATATTAAAGACTATAATAAATTTGTAAGAGACATTGACCTAAGAACTTGACTTCTAAACTAATATGCAATTGCTTAAATAAGATAAGACGTGAACTCCATATCATCATTTCCTATCATTACAGACTGACAAATTGACTGAATAAATGAATGACAGAACCGACTCAGACTAGATACCCAACTCATAGGCAACCAATTCATAATTAATATTTCTAAAAAAAATGTTCTACATTTTTAGTGGATTTTATCGGGCCTTAAAAAGAGGAATTTACTTCTTTTTAGCAGAGGATGAGGGCACATGCCAAGGGAATGATTATCCTAACAAGGCCACCCTATCTTCCAAATAGTTAGCTGACCAAGCAGTGACCATCGAACGGAAACATCTCGCCACAATTTGATAACGTTTTTACACAGGCCACGATTTCCATGTTTTAACTTTGCAATCGATTTGTATGCAGGTTGCGGTGGCCAAAGCCATGGGCACGCCCACCGGACACCTGGTCTGAGGAGTGTGCAGGCCATTTCGTGGGTGGCTGTGAACAGCGACCACACTCCAATGCGGGAAACAGAGGTCGCCCTCTCTCTCTCTACCGTATTCCATTCTAGCTTCGGTAGGATAACCACTCCATGCCTAACCACTACGCCATCGGGTTCCCTTGTTTCTCAATGGAAATCAATGGTATGTAAACCTTTTTGTTTTTTATGGGTTCAATCTACATACGTTCATGCTTATAATCTATTTGATCAAGAGAGATTTGGATTGCATACATTTGCGTGTATGGATCCTCTCTTTATTATTTCAATTTGCATATATTTTGTTTGTACATAGATTCGGTTTTCTTGTAGGTATACGATCTGCATATAATTCAATTTTATTGTGTATAGACTGCTTGCGTTTTTTTTGTAAATCCATTCGATGTGATTTGTTTATATATATACACATCGATAGGTGTATATATCTTAGAATTTAGGGTGGACTATCGTTTATGCTTTTCCTAGATTAAATAAAATTTGGAGTGGACTACCGTTTATGCTTTTTCTAGATTAAATAATATGGGACAAGTGTATTGTCCAGATTGATTTGATGGGAGTCATTCAAAATTAGAAATAACCAATTATAAAAAAAAGAAAAATAACTAGTAGTTGATGCATGGATAACCCATTTAACTAAAGAAGGTAACTTGTAGCTGAAGCATTAACAACAAGTGATTGCAACTAAGAATCAAGAACAAGTAACAGATAAATTATCCATGACACTTAACTTGTGATCTATTGATATTCATTAACCACAAGTTATATATATATATATATATATATATGTTATGTCAAGATCTGATTGGCTTGTATATAATCGATTTGCATAGATTCGATTTGCTTGTACATAATCGACCTTTGTAGATTCGATTAGCATGCATTTTTGCTTGACTAGATTTATTCCACGGCCCAATCTGAATGTGGTTTGAGTGGCTACCAAAACAATCCTCCTCCGATCTGGTGCAAGGCTACATGAAATGCATATGTATGTATTGCACTTATAAATTGATTCTCACTTATTTGCATTTTCTGGCTTCACCCTCGCATCTGTTCTTATAGGTTGTACAAACATATTGTACACATCTAGGCATATGAAGAGCAACTTATGTGCTTGTAGTGTAGGTAGACATTCATTAGATGTAGTTGTGACAAGGTAACTTAATTGTTCGTCCATAGATTATGTATATGATTGATCCCATCCCATACTTTGTTTTAGTCTTATGTTAAATAAACCAGCCTAGATCCAAATCCTAGGCTCTATCAAGCACCGAGAGGGATCAAATCTCCCGAGGTGCAAACCTCTCCTCGAAAAGCTCCTTGAGTGCAATACCCAAGAAAAGGTTTGCACCTCGGGAGATTTGATCCCTCGGCGCTTGATAGAGCCTAGGATTTGGATCTAGGCTGGTTTCAGTCGTGGGCGGTGACACAAAACTGGAGTTTTATCAGTAAGGAACAGGTTAAGTTGAAAACACAGATACATTTACGAGAATTATCATAATGTAAGTAATAAGTATTAAGGATTGAGTAACTTGCTTCAACTTTCTCTCCCGATACGCTCTTTGTCGATCAACGTTTTGTTTTCTTTGTTCTTCTCGTTCTTTTGATGTCAATTCGCCTAATTTTTTTTTCGTTTGTTTTTTTGTTGATCTGCGTTTTGTTTTGTTCGTTCTTCTCCTTCTTCTTCTGTCATTTCTTCATTTCGTACATTTTGATTTATTTATTGTTATGCAAACTGATTTCTTTGTTCTTCCAACTGCTTCAACTTTCTCTCTCGATACACTCTTTGTCGATTAACTTTTCGTTTTCTTTGTTCCTCTTATTCTTCTGTTGTCAATTCGTCTAACTTACTTTTTCGATATTCTTTTTGTCGATATGCGTTTCGTTTTCTTCGTTCTTCTTGTTCTTCTGTTGTCATTTCTTCCAACTTCCATTTTCAAAATTCTTTTTGTTCTTCTGCTTTTTGTTTCAAGTCTTCTTCTCGTTCTTTTGTTGTCATTTCGTAAGATTTTCTTCCTTGATATGTTTTACGACGTTCGACATTTTGTTTTTTTGGTTCTTCGCTAGTTTGTCTCATATCATCTTCCGCATGTAGATCTTTCATTTCTAGTTTAGACTCTATATCACTGAAATCAATGCGTCCATACATTGAAATCAATGCGTCCACAGAAATCTATGCGTCCATACACTGAAATCAATGTGTCCATACACTGAAATCTATGCGTCCATAAACTGAAATCATTGCGTGCATACATTTGGGAGGGAGGACGAAGGAGTTGGGAGGGAGGAGGGTGCAGTGTGGAGGGAGGAGCTGGGCGTGGAGGGAGGACAGAGGAGGGAGGAGCTGGGGGTGGAGGAAGGTGTAGCGTTGTAGGGAGGACGAAGGCGCTGGGAGGGAGGAGAGTGCAGCGTGGAGGGAGGAGGGAGGAGCTAAGCTGTGGAGCGTGGAGGGAGGGGCAGCGTGGAGGAGCTGAGCATCGAGGGCTATTGAGCTTGGAGGAGCATGGAGGAGGGCAGCGTGGAGGGATGCGGAGGGTGGAGGGAGGAGGGAGGAGGGGGGAGCTGGGAGCGTGTTTGAATTTAAATTTTAATTAGAAATTTGATATAAAGATTGAATTTCAATTTCAAATGTGTACCTTGTACGTAGCTGCGATCAGGTTTGATTCTCTAATCCACACAGGTCATAGTTTAGAATTGTTTGAGGTTTGTTTGTTTCAATTCATGATCAATGGTTATATGTGTTATATAGTAATTGATTTTATTTCAAAATAACACGTCCTTTTAATTTTTGTTTATTAATGGCCGACGTTATAATATTTAATTTTATTATTTGGTTATTATTTTTTTACTCTACAAACACTCGACAAACTCGACAAACACTCACACATGTTACAAGATATCCCTCATACTACACTTGACAAACACTCGACACATGTTTCACAATCTCCCCCATACTGGGCTGTAGAGCGCCTCTCGACGCAATTATATTAATGTCTTTCTTGCTACAAATATACTTAGTTACATATGCTCGTTATGCATTCAAATTCAAATCATATCATTTGATACTATACTTGTTTTTAATTGTTTTTGAATTTATGTGTAGGAGATCTTGGATAGGAAGCTTTGGCGACCAAGGTGAACTATGCATTATAAGTTATTATTATTATTATTATATTCATTCTATTTACTAGATCTCATGGAGAAATCTACTTGGTTGAGGAGCTGATTGTGGATCACAACCTCCTCGAAGAGTTGGTTGGATCTCAACTAAGTTAAGTTACTGGCCTACCTAGGGACTCACTTATTTATTTACTATTTAAATCACCATATAATTTAAGTTCGTGGCCTACTTAGGCACTGAATTATTTATTTACTATTTAAATTACCGTGTTTCCTTGGTTAGGGGAGGTCCTTAGTCTCGATTAAATGTTAAATAGTTCAACAATTAGCTTTGTTCATTTTATACTTATACCTCTTTATTTGAGGGCTAGTTATTTATATTTCTTAGATGCATGCCATGCTTAAACTTGCATCTTGGGGTGATAATTAGATGCTATATTTTTCTTTTTATTCTTGGATCCTTCTATGATTGTCAAGTTCGGTCTTCCATAATCTATGATTGTATCATCCGAGTCTAATGTGGATTGAGACGAGTTATCAACTTACCAATTGCAAGGTAGTGAGCCAGGTGGGTATTAGGCATTTAGATCTAATATTTAGAAATATTTATTTTTGTTATATCATGTTTAGTATGTCTTATCATAGATAAGAACTCTTCTATATGTAGCTATTCCTCTCAGATTTATGGACATGATTTTATTATTTCAAATTACTAATTAGCCTAACATCTAACCTTGTACTAAGTCTTTATTTCTTGTTAGTTATTACACAAACATAATGTAGTGGATTATGTGGTCCAATGCCATAGTTATGAACAATACACAAATAAATCTTTGTACGAGAGTCTATTGTCCAATGTGTAACATACCCACGTTACATATACACACAATTTACAGTATAAAGATATGAAAAAAAAATCTTCCTTGGAGCATCTAATTAATAGTCACATATCTACATTAGTTGGCCCATAAACATAAACAAATACACCCACAGCCAGAGGCATGCCATATGTGCTCAGAATTAGACATATCAGAGTTCAATTCTAACTTTTCCTAATTTTCGGTGAAGAGTACCATCCAAATTATAATCAAACCTAAGCTTGATACAGAGTTAGAAAGACTCATTGAAGCTTGCAAAGTTAAACAACACATCTCAACCTTATTCATACAAAAGACTCCCAATCAGACATTCAAACTCATAACCAGGTTTAGGCTTATCATGCTATGAACATTACATGAACCATTCATTCCTCATAAGCATATGACAACATATATGAGATACATCAAATAAGTATAAGCCATGCATCTTTCACATATAAGATTCCAAATGCAGATAATTCACGTAATTGATGGAAACATCTTTCAAGGATACAACCTTCTACATAGGATTAAACATAACATAATTATGGCTTACATATAATTACACCTTCATTCAACAAAGTGAACATAACAAGCATAATAATTCATATGAAAAATAAAATTCATCCATAGATAAACTTATCTGAAATTCACATGAGAGTGGCAGCTGAATGCATGTGAGCCACGCTCCACCCAACCTTAGAACTTGTCCATCTTATACTATTTCAGCTCCCAAGTTCACCCCCGAGCCGAGATCCAGACATTAACCCAAGTTGTCTCACCAACCCACTCAACTCACTCACAGTGTCAAAGGTGGAAATAACAGAGAGAATGGATATTCACGGGGGCTCAACAAAACAACATGATAACAACCAATTCCATGTCAATTATGAAATTGAACCACCTGATTTCCTTCCCAAAATGCATATGATAAACTCGCTGCAAGCATCGGGATTCCCTCTGGGCCTCATGCTTCATTTCCAATTGACTGGTGTGTGAAACCAAGGAATTCATGGCCATTTTGGTTATCACATCATAACAATGTTGAGGTTATCTTTGCAATTCAGGTTCATGTTTGTCACAGGAAATATTTCCAAGTTTTCTTCACTCTCATAGAACTCAAAAACACACAGTGAACCTCTTCCCTCTCTCAGAACTCAAATACACATAGTGATCACGTTCACTGTCCTTGTTTGAATTCCATTTCCTGGATTTTTGCACTTCTCTCTCCCTCAGCAGACACTCTCTCCCCCCCCCCCAAGCTCTGCGTGAATCCCCCTCCCCAATGTCCGACCACCCCCGACCATGCGTAGCAGTAGCCTACCACTTCGTTTGGATCAATGAGGTTGTGAAATATCAAACACAACAGATCTATGGAACAAACAAAACAGTTACTAGAGATGCATGCAATAAAATGTATGGAAACACTGTGTAGAAGGTTTGCAATAGTAAAATAATCTCATATACTCAGAAGATAGTTTACAATGTGTAACCATGGCTACAATAAGCCAAGTAATTCGAATTCCAAAGGTGACCATTCGAATTGATGCATGAGAGTGGATTACTATGCAGTTAACACCACTCGACACATCAGTTAACAACTTAACTAATCAATAATTGACTCTAATTGAATCTGAAATTGACTAACTGAGTCTAACTCAATGCAGAACTTAACTAATTTCCCAAAAATAGGGGAGGCCGCCATATGTCTACAGTTGAATTGAATGTTAGGTGAGAATAACACCAGATCAGGTCAAACAATGCAGTAAGGTGCCCTAGTTTCCACAATTGGATGAATAATGCGCATAAGTCATGCAAATCACCCGTTGAATGGTGGAGGAGTCTTATTAGGTGGCCCAGTTGGCTCCTAGAATGTAGGAGGAGGCTAAAATGACGGCTCAGTTGGCTCCTAGAATGTAGGGGGAGGCCCAGTTGACTGAAATTGATGATGTAAGCACATGATAGAGTCAAAATACTTATGATAAGTGGATAATTAAGCTGTAATGCTCAAATAAATGATGTGTTGTTGGAAAATGCTCCAACATCCCCCTTAAGCTAATCTCATGGAGGTATACAAAATAATAAAAGGGCCCTAGCAACAAAGGCCATAGGTCACCTAGTACAGAAATAATCCAAAAATGCTAGAAAAACTCTAAGTGAGGAAAGAGGGAAAAACCCAGTGGAAAAGAACCCCCCCCCTCAAACTGAACACTGAAGTATATAATATGTCCTCACCATAGTATAACTCAACTCCAGCAGTGAACGAAGGTAAGAGAACTTCTTCTCAGTGAAGCTCTTGGTGAAGATGTCTGCAATTTTCTCTTATGTAGGGAAATATTGCAGTACAATGGTTCTTTGTAGTGAAATAACCCATGTTGACTGGCTACAAGATATATAGACTCCTAAAATGTCAAGGGGCACAAGATGTTTGAGACATCAAGAGGATAATAATGCAATATTGGATGATTTAATTGTAAATTTCAATAGTTCTATGACTTGTGGGTGAGTGTGAGATTTGATAGGAACCATAACTTTCCCAAGGAGGTTGTTTCATGGAAGGACTCTTAGAATAGTGATGGCATAGTAATGTTGATGTAGGGTGTGGACCCTAGTACTATCAAGGGGGTTGGAGGAATTTCTCAACATTTATCCTTTGAAACCTTGAGCCATGGGAGGACTGTGCTAAGCACTCTCCCCTAGATGTGTGATGATGACTAGCGGTTGCCTGCTGGGGATGCTTGGTCGATGTAGCACTTATGTAGTACTTACGAAGACGGATGAGACCAATGATGGGATTGGATGTTGATAGTCATTTTTATAAGTTCCATCATGATTATATACTTTATCTACTTCATTGTACTTATTTAGTTCACTTTGAATGATTTTGTATGAATATTTACGAATGAATAATGATGCATTATTTAAATTGTTCTTCCATATGTTATTTGCAAGCATATAGGAGTTATGCATTAGGGGAAATAAATGTTGATTATTAGTACCAACACTTAATATGTGTATGTTGGCCATGTATAAGCCATTTCATGAGTACATCAGTATGGTTGGTTGGTTGATGAATACATTACCGTGAATACATTAGTATAATAACTTGGTTGATGAATTGTTGAATTATTAATTATGTTGATATTAAACTAAGAACTACACAATACATTATTTATTCTTCATTCATCCGTGCTAAAAAGAGTGAGATTTTCTCCTGAGGATGAACCTGCTTAATAGGTTCGAAATTGTTGATTCAAAAACTCTTCCGTAGATTTCCTTTCATCATTGATTACAAAACTGTGGGGTAAGATGAACATTCAAATATTAATTATGTTTTTTAATTCAAATTATTGTTGAAGTATTATATATATGTCAAATGGATTAATGAAGTGCTACATAGTAGGTGTATATCTGTTATATATATTGTATGATTTTGTTGATTGTTGAATATAATTAAGATTTAAATATATTGCATGGATTGTTAATATGTTGTGTGTGTGTGTACATAAACATATACATATATAATTGTGAAATATCTTCATTAACTTATGTTAGGGGGGATAATAATGTAATAAATGGGATAGTTGGGGTTGCATTGAAATTGATGGATAAAGCTATCATTTCATTTAAGTAGTATCATGCAAAAACGATACTTTGCAACTTGTTTATTAATATTTTAATGTAATTTGAAATTGTTATTTTGAATAAGTCCAATTGTTATTTGTTGAATATTATTTTATTGGAATGAGGTGGTGGAGATGTTTTGGGCATAAATACAAAAGTGAAGTTAGGAATAGGGGAGGATTTCTTGGGGAGCTCTAGGGTTTTGGAGAAATATTTTCAAATATTTTGAGAACTATTGATTAGATATACCATGTACATGAGTTACACATGTGCATTATTGTTCTAGGAGTCACAGGAATGGAGGGCCATGGAACCAAAAGGTTTCTTGGATCTAGGATGTTGGAAAGGATGCCAGTTGGCAGGGTGGTGTAATCCCACCTGAGCATGGACAAGGGATCTTAGACATGTAAGCATAAGAGATCGATTTTTGTTCCTAAGAGGTTTTTTTCTGATGAATTTAAACTATTATATGTTGTTATATTCTATTTTTGTTCAACAATTTTTTTTCTATATTCCACTATGAGAATCAGAGAAAGAAATAATATTCACATGCTAGATGTTACATGAATATGATTTACTATATAATTTATTGTATAAACTACATCTATAAGTGCTAATAAATTTAAATAGATTTATGCTGCTTGATCAAGGTTTAATAAACCTTATCCCGCAGGGGTGCAACTCAAACAACGATTTGCTTGATATGAAGGAATTGTTTTAAACATAGATCATGGGTTCAAATCACACCAAATTACTCATGCTCCATGCTTGCGGGTTGTGTTGGTGCACCTACGGGTATAGTGGTAGCAGGATTGGATCCCTGGACCCCGTGTCATGCGAATACCAACCCCACCCCAGTTACCGATTCCCCTAGTACAAAAAAAATGTTTAATGAACCTTGATGGGAATTACATCAACCATAATCAAACATACTCCACCATAGCCAACCATAGTTAAATAAACTAAACTGAAGTCTACAATATTTGAATAAGGACAACCAAAGTTCACCATGGCCAACCAAAACTAGGGATTGTAAACATAGTCAACCATGGTTAATAGCAGTTCACATTGGTCCATTATGGTGCATTGTAGTAAACTAAGGTCAAACATTGTCATCCAAGCTCAACCATGGATAGCCATAGTCACACATGGTAAACCATAACCAACCATAGTCAAACATGGACAACCATGATCATGCACCATTGATGATAGTAAAATGTGGCTAAACCATAGTAACCAACCATAGTTAACCATATTCAACCGCGTTCAAACATATTTAGCCATAGTCAACCATATTTATACATGGTTAACCATTATCAACCATAGTTAAAAATGGTTAACCATGTCTTCAAATATAGTTAATAAAGGTAATAAAAAGTCAGTCATGATCACGCCATGGTTAAACATGATCATCCATGGTCAAACATGGTGAACGATAGTCAAACATTCTCAACCATGGTCAACCAAATTTAAACTATATTAAACCATCTTTAACCATGATCAACCATATTCAAAGATAGTGAGTTATGGCTAACTACAAAAAATTAAGGTCATTTATGGTTAACCATTGAGGAACATAGAAATCAAAACATAAGTAAACCAAGATGAATATGATAATGGACAATAAATACCATTCAAGAACACCACAATGAAACATAACCCTTAACAAACATTAAGAGGTGGCATAACCCTTGATTAACATTGCAAAAAAGTCGCAATTTGACATAAATCAATGAATAGGAATATCACAATGCAATATAAGATAAGTGTTGCAATATGACATAACTATATTCAACCATATTCAACCATAGTCACCATGGACGACCATGGCCAAACATGGTTAAAACAAAGTCAATAATAATCAAGCAAATTCAATTATGGTGAACCATTGTTAAACATGGTCAACCACAATCAAACATGGTCAGAATAAATCGATCATGGTATGCTTTTCAATATGAAATAACCATTTAGGAACATCATAGTCCAATATAAACATTGAGGAAGATTGAACTACGATATAACTATTGAAGAACATAACAATTCAACATAAGTCAACCCAGATGAATGTTGCAATACCACATAACCATTAATCAATGCAATGATCAAAAGTGAAGAATGTGACAATGGGACATAACCATTGAGAAACCTTGAAACTCAACGTAAGTCATAAAATATGAACATCGCAATCCACCATAACCCTTAGGGGATGTCACAATGTGACAAAAAAATTGATGAATATCATAATGTGGCACAAACATTGAGGAACAACCATAATTCCAAAAAATTCAACTAATATGAATGTTATATTATGACCTAACCATAGTCAACATGGTCAAGTATAATCAGTTATGGTAAACTATCATCAAACATGGTCAATCAAATGCAACAATGGCAATCTAGGTCAGTAAAATTCATTCATAGTCAAACACAATCAAACATAATTAACTAAAGTTAATAATAGTTAACTAAATGCAACATACTAAAAAATATTCAACCATATCCAACCATAGTAAAATATACTGAATGAAAGTCTACCATAGTCAAATATGGTCAGCCAAAGTTGACCATCATCAACCTTAACCAAGGATCATAAAATATAATCAACCATGGTTAACAACAATTCACCTTGTTCAACTGTGGACAACCATAGTCAAACATGGTTAACCATGGCCATCCACATTCAAACATGGAAAACCATGAGCATGCATTGTATATCATGCTAAAACATGGTCAAACCAAACTAACCCATGCTCCATCATAGTCAAACATGGTCAATCATAGTTAACCATAGTCAAGTATAGTTAAACGTGGTTAGCCATAGTCAAATATGGTTAGATAAGATCATCGAAAGTCAACCATGGTTAAACATGGTTAACCATTGGAAAACAAGGTGAACCATAATCAAACACAGTCAATTATTTTCTACTATTGTCAACCACATTCAAATATGCTTAGCCATGGTCTATCAAAATGTTAACTATATTAAACCATCTTTAACCACAATCAACCATAGTGAAACATAGTCAACCATGTTTAACTACAATCAACCATG
The DNA here is from genome assembly GCA_027924585.1 of Larix kaempferi. NCBI lineage: Eukaryota > Viridiplantae > Streptophyta > Pinopsida > Pinales > Pinaceae > Larix > Larix kaempferi. The sequence goes on from BSBM01000187.1 coordinate 7,615,441, forward strand.
GTCATCCATGGTTAAGAAATCAACCATATCCAACCTAAGTCAAACATATTCAAGCAAAGTATTGTATAATTGAAAATGCTAAACCATTGTTAATAATGGTCAAATATAGTGAACTATAGTCCATCATGGTTGAGTGAAGTTAATCATTGTCAACCATAGTCACACATAATTATTAACCATGGTCAATCATGACAAACCAAAGTCAACCATAATTAGTCACTATCGACCATGGTCATCTATAGTTAACAATATCAAGTTGTCATCAACCATGGTCATCTATAGTTAACAATATCAAGTTGTCATCAACCATGGTTGGTAATAGTCAACCATAATCAAATATCATGGATACCAATAATAATTATACTAATTAGATAATAATATTAATTATATTATACTAATATATACTAATATTAACTTTTTTGGTTCACAAATCTATTATTATTTTTATTTTTAAAATATTATTGAATATTATTTATATTATATTACTAATATTGATTATGAGTATTATTAGTATTTATATTTTTAATTATTTATTAGATTAGTTATTTTATAATTTATTATTGAGCATTATTAATGATTCATAGTATTATTATTATTGATGATGATGGTTAACGTCCATTGAGACCCACTTGGTCTATCGGATCTTAAGAGAAGAGAGAGGGATTATTTGGGTTGCCGTAAAATTTTATTCCTATGATAAAAAACATAGAAAGAAATGTTCCTAGGTTGGCATAGTTTTGACATGTTAGAAGGTTATGGAGGTTAGTATTGTAGCAAATATTATGAAAATGAAATCGAATATGGGTGTATGTAGGGCACTCTAAGAGAAAGTGACTTCCATCTTCAATGCTCATAGTCTCATAGAGCTGGAAAATCCTTTTCACCCACAGTGTTTTAGGAATTGTCCAACGCCCTGTTTCACTATGAAGCTCATGGGAGATTGTTCTTATCTTGGCTATATTAATTATCTTCTTTGAACTGCTTAAGATAGAGAGACACTTTTGATCTTCCATATTAGGTTTGATGGCCTCCTTATAGTATCTTAATGTTTGTTTAAGCTCTAAGTCTTTCTCGTCCCACATTTTCTCTTTAAACTTAGATGTGACAATATTTTTAATGTTATTGATATTTTGCAAAGTGGTATTTTCATCAATCCCCCAATGGTTTAACCAAGCCATGACATCTTTATACCAACCTCTCTTTAGCATCTCTATACTCTTTATTGAGTATTGATTATTTAGTTTTTTCATTATTATTATTTTTATTATGATTTTTTTATTAAAAATATATTAATTTTCTATTAATATTATTATAAATAGCTATTTTTATTTTTATAATAATAATAATAGAAATAACTTTCCATCCATTAAAATAACCACATTATTAAATGTGGTTGATATAAACTAAACGAGATGATCATTTTTCACTATTTGCATTAATAATAATAAAGTTGTTATAATCAATTACCATAACAAGAATTTATTATTATTAAAAATAAATATAGAACAAAAATAAGAAAAAAACACACTAACATAATTGATGTTGTTGTTGTTGTTGTTGTTATGTATAGAAAATAAAATATTATTATTATTATTATTTACGTAGTTATTATTATTTATTCTTATTTTTATATATTTATACAAATTTATTTATTCGTCATTATTCTTTTTAATTGATTAATTAATTTATATAAATTTATTTCATGTATAAATAAAAATAATTAAGTTCAAGGTAAAAGGGATAAAGGACAAACATGTGTTAGAAGGTATCATTCGACCATAGATCACGTCATTACTATCAAGATCATTACGGAGGAATGCCACAATAATAAGCTCAATCTCCTTTGTTGCTTTGTGGATTTTAGGAAAGCTTTTGATACAGTTCCTGGAAATAACTTGTGGAAAATATTAGAAGAGTTAAAGGTTCCTTTCAAGTTGAGAGTCGTTGCAATAAGGTTGTGCAAGAATTCCATTGACAAGTTTAAAACACTAAGGGTTGGTTGGAAGATATCAATTGTAATATAGAAGTTAAGAAAGGGTTCCCCCTCTCCCCTACCCTTTTTGTTATATACATTGATAAGTTAGAAGGATGTTTAGTAGAGGTAGGCTACACTAGCATGACATTAGCTAGAATTGTAATAATCCTCCTTCTTTATGTTGATTATATTGTTCTTATGGAAATATGTCCATATGATCTTGATAAGCAATTAAGAATTCTCAAGAATTTCTTCTCTAGTATGGGCATGATTGTCAATATCAACAAACCAAATTTATGTCGATAAAATCTATTAAGGTCATTTATGCTCATTTTTTATATGATAATAGAAACTCAGAGGAAGTGACTTCCTACAAATATATCCTGATACCCATCACAAGCTTAATTAGAACTACAACATTGAGAAAAGGATCAATAAGTAAACAAACCTTGTGATTTGACATAAAAATAAATTCTTTTTTGAAACCCTTGTCACTCTTGTTCTCTTGTATGAGTGTGAAGTTTGGGGTTGAAAACTCTCTAGAGAATCTTGGAGAAGGATTGAGAAAATCTAGAAGTGTTTTATAACATACAATATTAAAATTAAAAGCAATGCACCATATCATATTGTGCTCATTGAAGTAGGTATTTCCCCATTGAGAGCATAGCTATGACTAGGTACCTAATGTAAAAGAAGAAAATAAATAACTTGGGAGAGCAAATACTTCCAAAAATTACTTTAAATTCCAGCAAAAACCAACTAAGGCTCAAGCACGGTTGGTATAAAGATTCCATGTCTTGGTTAAAGTTGTGGGGGATTTAAAAAAATGTCAATTTGAAAAATATAGATGATATTGAAAATAGAAGCTATGGTGTGATGAAAATTTATAGGATAAAAGGAAATTAATATATTAGAAGGAGGTAATTAACTCTAATCTTGAAGACCAAAGTTATCTCTCTATTTTAACTAGCGTACAAAAGAATATCCATATAGATAAAATAAGAGTGAACTCTCTTGAGCTGCATAGTGAAATAGGGTGTTGGACCTCTCCTAAAACTTTGTGGGCTAAAGGGATCTATCATCTTTGTGAGACTGCGTATTGATGATGAAAAACAGTGCCTTTCAGATTTCTCTATATACACCCAGATAAGATCTCAGTTTCAATTCATTTTTACAATATGAACCTGTCCAGTCTTTTATCTCATCAAAATTATAGTAATGTAGGAACTCTCCCCTCCAAGTTTTTCGAGTACATAAATAAAACTCTAAACAAAACCAACTAGTTCCTTACTTTTCTTACCAAAATTGGTCTAAGTGGATGTTAACCATCATCATCATCATCATCAACATCATAAATGTGTTCACATTCATATTTTTATTATTTATATAAATGTGCTCATATTATCATTATTTATTATTTATTATTATCAAATTAATATTATTTTTTAGTTAATTTATTTTATTTATTATTTATTTTTAGTTATTATTTATTTATACTGATTTATTTTATCATTAATGTTTATGGTAAGAAATGAACATAAACGAGCTTTAAATAAAGTAAAAAATATTAGGGGTTGTTGAAAAACGGCTAAAAAAAATCACATACAATTAGGGTTTTGAGCTTCCAAGACAAGGTTGACATCTGCTTCGAGAGGGGAGAGACTGTCTCCAACACTAGACAAAAGTGCATTTAGGTGGATGGTCAAGTCTTTGAACATATCTCGTGTCAGAACTGAATTGCAAAAGTCCATCAAGAAATTGTTTGATATCCACGAAGCAATCCTTGCATCTACAACCAAGAAGAAAGCATTAGTATTGTCAGAGATTCATTGGCCAATTTACTAGAATCTAGTCATCTCCTAGATCCATGGAGATATGGATTAGAAAAAATGGGCAGTGTTGATCACAAGTATAATGACACTATTTTTGTGGAAAAGATTTCTATACATTTCTGTTCAAATTTAAAGAAGATAGATATTTAATATTATATAATGGCTTACATTTTTTCAAAACTAGAGGAATGTATCCAAAATAGTTGGGCTACTGAATTTGATCACTTTTATGGGTAATATTACTTCATCTTCCACTCCATTGCTAGGGATACAAATCTCTGATAAATATTGGGAACACTTTGGGTAAATTCATAGATAAGGAAAATTCAAAGAAAGGATTTTTTCAATGTGCCAGAATATGCATGGAAGTAGATCTTGAAAAATGACATCCTAAAGCAATTCATCTAGTTTTGGATAATTGGAGCCATTATCAACAACCTGATTATGAACAATTAACATTTAAGTGTAAGGTATGTCATGCTTATGGGAACTTTTCCAAATACTACAAAAGAATAAGGGAGACAATATTTGCATCTTAGAAATTAGATGATCAATGGAAGCAATCTCATAATAAGTCTAAAAAAAGTCAGTTCCAATAATATTAGCATTCCTTCATTGCCTCTGGTAGAAAATATGAAAGAATCCACACCCCAATACACAATGATTCATCTTTAGAAATTCATATATAGATTTGTTCATTTGTTCCAAGAAGATTGACCCATATCTTTCAAAGAAATTGTAGCACCGACAGTAAAGGAATCTAGATTAGCCTTTCCTTGATGAATAACATCCATTCTAATTGAGATGGGTGTCGACATGACAGGAATTAGAAACTACAGGGAAGAGGAAAATAAATAAGAGGAGGATTGGGTGGAAATAAAGAAATATAAACAAGCTACAGTCCTAGATACACGTGCATAATCAAGGGAAAAAGTTCAACAAGGATCTAGTGGAAATTTGTTAGTCCCTTTTTTAGAAATTGTGGCATCAACATTAAAGGAGACAAAATCTACCTTTCCTACTCATGTTCTATCCATATTAATGGAAAAGGATATTCATGTAAAGGATAGTAGCAAAGAAAAGGAAGAGGATATGAATGATCAATTGGGAAAGTGTAACACACTCGAATTCCTCGTTATTATTATGAGGAAATGGGGTGTAAAATTTTTCCTTTCCCATTGTACAAAAAATAGATAGGTTAGTCTTGTACTACGAAACATCATCATTAAACATACTTATTAATTGTATATAATCCCATTTAACTTGGGACTCAACATGTAATGATGAGCTTTCCCAGAATATTCTTCAATCTTACTCTGTTTAACACATACCCCATGCTGCAAGATTATAAGATTAACAAATCCAATTGATAAGAGTATGTTGTTCCTCCTCCATCAACCAAGGTTCAATAAAAGAGTAAATAATTTACAAGTCAACCCTTAGGGGAATATAAAATAACACCTACATTTGTCCTCATAAGGGACTATAATAAATCATCATAAGCAAGTTTCTCCATAACTTATCAAACCTCAAAGACACCTTCTTACTTACCACGCAAGGTTAGTCTAATAAATTAATATTTTATCATAGGGATACATAACCCTTTGTCAATATAGTCCAATTATTTATATGATGACCCATACATTTGATATTACTCTGTTTCCTTATGGCCACACCATGCTAGATTTACTAAGAATTTAAATTATAAAACATCATAACATAGATTGGCATAATACACTTATCATTCAATATAACTTTGACTATTGCAAGGTACAAATCTATCATAAGCATTTCCTTTACAATGAAATTTATAAATGTATAACTCACACCCTATCACTATGATAATGGCATCGATCGTCTATTATAAATGCACCTCTTTTACAGAGTAAAATAACACACATTATTATTACAACCATGCTCACAAGTCATTTACATACAAATGTACTCTCATTAACACACATTATTTATACAATATAATTCATAACATCTATATGTATGAATGAAATCCATTAAGAAGGAAACTCATGATGAAATGTACATTTATGAACTTGACATCATTTAAACAATACAATAATGAAAAATACTTATCTGGTCGAATAGACTCATGCGACTGAAGGTTTGACTGCGATTTTCCTCCCAACCATTTGGCTCTTTGGCCGATGTATATTTCTGCCACCAAGATACCACATTCGAGCTGGCAAGGAATCCACTAAGAGGTAGAATCACTCCTTGAAAATCTTTCCATTCTCTTAAGTTACAAAAGATGAAGATGAAAACTAGTTTTCACCTACTCTAGACATGCATATATGCATATTATACCTAGCTGGTTAATATATAACATATCATAATGGTAAGGGATATACCCTCCCTTCACCTTACACAAGTATATTATACTCTTATTTCCAATTATAAAAGTATATTTTAACCAAGGGTTACACCCTCTCTTAGCTTGCTTCCAACACACACATATATTTAATGAGTACGTACACTAGAACAACTAAAATAAACTCTAAAAGGAAAATCATTAAAGCCTCGGTTGTACCTTCACAGGTTGCTCCCTCTCAACCTCTGTCTAAGTTTAAGTAAAGAAAAAATTCAAAGGAAATCATTCAAACCAGGGTTGCGCCCCTTATGAACTAGTCATAAAATCCACTGAACAATGAAGCATATGAAGAATTAAAAACAAAGTTTAAACACAAGCATGGGATCAATCTCCCCAATGGGAATCGCCCCTCTGTTTTGGCAACATATGAAGAATAAAAAAAACAGAGTTTAACACAAGCATGGGATCAATCTCCCCAATGGGAATCGCCCTACTCTTCTGACAACATATGAAGTATTTAAAAACAGAGTTTAAAAAAAAGCATGGGATTGATCTCCCCAATGAGAATCGCCCAACGTTTCCTCATGAAAATATATATAACATACAAAGTTTAACTATTTGGGATCAGGCTCCGTCCATAGAGTTGAACTGTCCCTAAAAATCAAGTTGTAACACATATATATATCATATCGTATTGAACTGTTTTGGGATCGGGCTCTTTCCATAGAGCTGAACCGTTCCTTGGTCAAGTTGTAACACATATATATCATATCGTATTGAATTATTTTGGGATCAGGCTCTTTCCATAGAGCTGAATTGTCCCTAAAATCAAGTTGTAACACATATATATCATATCGTGTTGAACTGTTTTGGGATCGGGATCCTTGGGAGCCGTCCCCTCCCAAACATAAATGCAGTAATCACATTTCGTCAGGTAGATTGCCTTCCAAATATAACGATATAGAAGAAACAAAAGCTGTAAGGAAATGGAGTCGAGCTCTTGGACTGTCCTTCCTCAGCATTACGCAAACATGCAATAAAAATAACACATAATATATATATATATATATATATATATATATATATATATATCCCTGTCAAGTATATAGAGATCGTAAGAATCTGTCAAGCATGTCGATGTACCGAGACCGCTGGTTTAGAAGTTCTTTCAAACCTTTACATCCCAATATCAAATCAAAGAAAAATAGGGGAAGGAGAGTTGACCCCCTCCTTTGTCACGATGATACAAATATATACTCAAGGTTTCCCTACTCGCCTTGGGGAATCCGTCTTGCTTAGAGAGGATTCTTCCCACCACTTGTCAAAACGCATCTTGACAATTGTCATAGCCAATAATGGTTGTATCCCTCGAGCTAAGTTTAAAAACCTAATCCAGCACAATTCCCCTGAATTATCAAGGCTCGACTCTCTTATAAGGGGACTGTCGCCCCTCTTTCTCTCCACAGCAACCTAGTCTCTTCTTTTGTTGAAGCGATGCTCATATACAGTTGTTTTACAAGGAATCTACACTAATCTAATTGGTATATCTAGATATACCTACTACCTTTTATATTTATATAGTAATGGTCTTTTCTCTACATAACTTCTAGAAACTATATACATATTATAGTTTCAATTCAATTATACTTAAAGGTTTCCCATCTTTTTTTTTAAATGTTATTATTCTCCTCTCTATATAGAGAGGAAGAGATCCATTTGCAAAAGGACACAATAATAGTCCTTTTACCATGATTTGAAATATCTATCTATATATATATATATTCAAACTAGAAATCTTTTCATAACATTATATTTTCCCTTTCAAGGAGAAGATGGAAAATATAATAACTTCTTTTCATCTTATGATTTTATATTTGTCGGAGTTGAAATAGTAATATTATTCAGGATAATCCTGTAGCTCACGTAGGATCATCTATTAATAATTAGTTTTTACTCAAGATCATTAAATAAAATCAGTGCTTATGCTAATAGATAGTTTGTAGGAGCTTGTTATTACTCTGCGACGAATAATAACTATTTCAACAATCCTACTTAGGACTGGAAGTTAACTTAGGATTAGCATAACCTAAGATGACACGTATGGCTCAAGGTTATCAAGTGAACATCATAGGTCACTTCTCTTCAAGTTCTCATGGCACCAAGATGTTACCCATCATCAACCCATGACTTCCTATCCATTTCACCTCTCCCACTAGTGGATTCTCTGCCCCGTAGTTTAGTCGCGTCAAAACCTTCAGTCTCCTAGGTCTATAACCAATCATTACAACTTAGGAAATAAATAGAAAAACTTACAAGGTTTACTGGTGGGGGCTTGGCCTTGATCTCCTCACCAGAATCAAGTACTCAGTTATATTTTTATTTACAAAAGAATAGGGGAAAAAGAGGAATGTTATGTAGAAAGAAAGGTAATGAGAAAGACAAATAGGAATAGTTTCAAGTGTTCAAACAAGGAAGAGAGTGCTTCAAGGATTAAGTGAAGGGGAGAAATAAGCTGTGGAGGGAGATGAAAGATCTTCTAGAAAGGTAGGAAGAAGATCATCTAAAAAGTTAGGGAGGGAATAACAATTAAGGATAATATGTTGGGTCTTAAGTCAAATTTGGATAAGAATATGATTTTAGGACAAAAGAATAAATTGCATAAAAGTGTAGGGGCCATGCTTACACCAAGGTAGGATCCAAAACTCCTACAAGTAAATAATGAATCTAGTCTCCTAGAATAGTAGGTAATGGGGAGTAGGTTGAAAGAGGAAGACATCAGGCATTTAATAAAAATGGAAAAACCTACAATGATTCCTTCTCCAAGAGACCAAGATGCAAGAAATGGAAATTAAAAGGTTAGGGGAAAAGCAATGGAAAGGAGTCCATGGGATAGCTATGAGTTCCCATGGAGCATTTGATAGGATTAGTATCCATTGGGATTGGGCTCAACTAGAATTGGTTGCCTCAAAACAATGTAGAATTGAACATATATGGTAAGTAAATTAACTTGGTCTCAATTCAAAGTTATATATATATTCCAATGCATTGCAGGCAAAAGAATGATGGAAAAATATAGTGAGAGAAAGAGAAGCAATAGGACATCGACATTGTATATTTGCAAGAGATTTGAATAATGTGATATTTCAAGATGAAAAAAGAGGAGGAATCCTAGTAAGGGATAGTTCAAGAGAAAATTTAGAAGACTTGATTTTAGAATGGGACTTGGTGGATGTTAAACTGAACAAGGGAAGTATACTTGGTCCAACAGAAGGTTGGGATATGCTCACATTGTTGCATGTTTAGATAAGCTTCTAATAAACAGTAAGTTTCTATCTAAAGAAGATATAGAAATTACATCTACTATTATTCCCTTTTCATCCTTAGACCATAAGCCATTTAGACTCAATTTACAAACAAAATAAATTTTGGTCCTTTACCTTTCAATTTTTGTTCTGCATGGTTACAATAAGAATAAGCCATTGTTAAAAATGACTGGAGGAAACATTGGGAGGCCTCCCCCAGTTATACATGGGAATATAAACGAAAGTATATTAAACAAGATCTTGAAGGGTAAGCAAAAATTAGTTACAAATATCCTTTTACAGAAAATAAGGATACACAAAATACAATTAGCGAATATCCAGGAACAAATGAAGACATGTGAACCGTCCTTGTAGCTTTGATTGGAAGAAAAAGAAACCAATACAAATATAGAGCGGAGGAATAATATTGGAGAGTCAAATCTACAAGTTTTTGGCTTAATGTAGGAGATGAAAACACTTCATTCTTATGACAAACATGCAAAATCTAGAAATTAAAAAATAGTGTTATGTAAATCAATGTACGTTAGAAGGAAGAAAGATTACAGATAATGATGAAATTAAGAATGAGGCATTTAATTACTATAGGCATTTTCTTTAAGAACATGGGGAATTAGATTATAATATTGTTGGAGCAATGATTGAAAATGTTTCGTTAGTAGTTTCTCCAATGGATAATCTTGAACTCCATCATGAAGTGGACTAATATGATGTTATCAAGGCCATTTGGGAGTTGGAACTTGATAAATCCCCTGGCCTAGATGGATTTATGATACAATTCTATCGATATTTCTAGGAGTCAATCAAGAAGTATTTGTGTAAGATGATTAGATGGTATGATTATGAAAAAAGGTAAACTTGGAGGAAATACTAAGTCCACATTTCTAGCTCTTATTCCAAAGGAAAAAACCCCTACATCATTCTCTAGGTTTAGGCCAATTTTTCTATGCAATACATCCTAGAATATTATTACTAATGTTTTGGTAGTTAGACTAAAGCTTGTTCCACCTCTAATAATATAAAAAAATGAAGGTAGATGAACATTGTTCAAAGACATATTCTAGATAACATTATATTAGTGCAGGAAGCAATGCACTCCAGTAAAATCAAAGGGGAAAGAAGTATGGTAATAAAAATGGACGTGGCCAATGCATTTGATAGAGTTCGATACTCATACTTCTATTCAGTGATGGGAAATTTTGGCTTCTCTCATAAATTTATTGGCTGGATTCAATCATGTATAGCCTCTCCTTAGATAGATCCACTAGTGAATGGAAGACCAATGGCCTTTTATCAAGGAACAAGAGGGATTGGGAAGGGATTTCCATTATATCCTATCCTATGTACATAATCATGGAATATCATTGAGTAGGAAGTTGGAACTAGAAAGGAATATTGGTAACTTTCTAGGTATTACAATAGTCAGAGGATTCAAGGCAAGCAATCACTCTCAATTTGTTGATGACACTCTTCTTCAGGGGAGAGTCTCCATGATTATAACATACATGTTCAAGGAAATAATATAGGATTATATTCAATCTTCACAAGGGGAGGTAAATAAGCATAAGCGTAGGGTTCTTGGATGGAATTCTTCCCTACTCAACTTACAAAAAATGGTTGATAAGCTTGAATTTTCATCCCAAAAGGATTGGAATTATTTTATTCACCTAGGTATCCCAATATTCCTTGGACGATCTAATCCAACAGGCAGAGTAATCCTTATAAAGTCAATTTTAGCTTCTCTTGCAATATTTCATAATTTTTTTCTCCTAGCTTCGATGTGGGTCACCTCTCAAACAGATTTGTTACAATGTAAGTTTTTGTGGAAAGGGGGAAAATCAAATTCAAAGAAATATCATCTAATTAGTAGGAAAACTGTGATAACTCCTATGGATTATGGAGGGACTGCATTAAGGGATTCAGGATTAATGAATAGGTATCTAGGTGCAATTTTTTTATGGAAGCTAACCACATGAGAAGAAGCTTGGTGGAAAACTGTCTTAAATAGAAAATACACCGAATGTACTAGAAATAGAATATTGGATCAGGAATTTAAACATGGGCCTGCACATTGGTTTAGAATCTTTGTAAAGACTTAGTTGTTATATTGAGATCTAATTCCACTTGGATGCATGGAAATGGAGAAAAACTTAAAATATGGGAAGATAGAATTACGAACAAGTTTGCTTTAAGGGAAATTCCTTGACTTCAAGAGTTAAAAACATGGATGATAACAACAATCTACATTTGTTAGAGGATACTACATAGAATGGGATAATAATGGATATTATAATGGATGGAGATCCCCAAATTTACCAAAAATTTTGAAACAACAAGAGAAAGAGTTATTCATCTACTTTCATGAGAAACACCTTAAGGTTGTTCTTTGGTACGGGGAAGAAAGTGCAAAAACTATTCATTAAAAGAAGGATACTTTATGCAAAATCATATTTGTTGTCTCTTCCCTCAAAATTTGGTACATGGAAAAGTGATAATATTCCTAAAGTGAAGATGTTTAAATGGATATTAAATCATGGCATAATCTTAACCTTTGATGATCTTCAAAGAAGAGGAATACATGTGCCCTCTCAATGCCCTCTTTGTAAACGTGAGGGAGAAACTATAAATCATTTGTTTTTAAAATGTGAATATGCTATAGAGGTTTGGGAAAGAGTATGGATGAATTATGTATTAGAATAGTAGTACCTTTGACCTTTAAGGGAGATTATATAACCTAGCACAATGTCACATACCCACCCATCTATACAATGCAAGGGAGGGAACATGGCACTAAAATCTGGGCTTTTACATAAACTTAGCCCATTCATCAGATTCATATTCATCCAGCATATCAAAAATAACAATCAAATTAATAATTTCAGAAGTAAAACACAATAAAACACTCATCTTGATGTAAAGTTGTCCCAATCAACTAGCTATGTCGCTGTAGCGTTCCACCCAACCATAGGTCTCTTCCCAGCGTGTATTCTTTCAACACTCAGAGACCACCCCCGAGCTGGGCATGATATCTACAAGGAAAAGGGGACTCTCAAGCTTTGCACAGCCCAAAGCAATGGTTACCCATCTCAACCCCAACATTCATTTATGCACAACAACTCAAAAACAGGGCATGTATACACAATTCAACAATGGGATTTACATAATAGGGCCTAAGGGTTTTCCAAAATGGTTGTACACCCAAAAATGAATTGTGGGAAGAGGGAATCAACCCTAGGGAAGAAAATTGATTTCTCCCACAGATGTATGAGCATTCAGTGGGCCAAAACGGCCTCAATAAAACCCCAAATCGTTTCCCCTTCTTCCCACTGTTATACAACATAAAAACGCCCTTCACAGCTAGGAAAATGAAGGAACACACATGAAATCAATGGAGGAAAACACTCAGGTATCTCCAAACTCGTGAGAGAGCAAAACGGATGGATGAATAATGGCTTGGGGGAAATTTCATGGTTCCTTTCTTGCCCAAGAAGCCAAACACAAATTTCTAGGAAGGGTGGCTTTCCCATACTCGAATTTGGACAGCCATACCTCGCCATTCCCCAAGGCATTAACTACCTCAACCAACTCTTGGGAGAGTAAATAATTGGGTACAAAAGTCAGCATGGGTAGTTGAGGGTTCATGGGTTCTCTCATTGACACTTGGCTTGACTTGATTGGCTCAAGGGTTTGAATATTTCCCTCCCAATTTCCTTGTAAACATCATGCCCCCATCTCTTGTTGCATTGCATAGTTAGTTGTGGGCATTTATATTAAAATGCATATTTACAATCCCCATGGTTCACTAGCACATGGGTAGCATAATATCCAATACTTGCCTCTTCAAGGTCAAATGTTCACTAGTGGGGCCTTGGCCTTGAGATCCACACTAGGAATCATACATAATATGCATACAATATTTACATTATAGCCCAAAATGTTACAAGGGTCAAAATGGGGATGTGACACACAAAATATACTTGTGGAAATCTATTGATAAACCTTTGTTGAAATAGATATGGAAATCTCTTCCCTATTATACCTTTTGGAAAACTTGGTTTGTGAGAAACGAAATAATTTTCAATGATATGAAAGTTCAACCATGAATGGTAGTGAATCAATCTTGGGAAATTTTAATGGAATCCCTTGAAGAAAAAGGGATCATCAAGAAATAATTTAATCTGTTGGAAATTGAGGAAAGGAATTGGCAACAAAGTTATATGTTTACTTTGGATTTTCCAAAGAAATCTCTAGTAAATCCAAGGGTAAGAGGATATGGTAAGTGGGGGTTGAGAAAAAATATGGAAAAAGTGAGGGAATGGATCATACACTAACACACATATACTTTTTTCTTTGATGGATCTTCAAAGAACAATCTAGGGTTGGTAGGTGTGGGAGGAGGGGGGGTGCTCTTTGACCCCAAAGGAAATACTAAAAGCACTTATGAATGGGGTATAGGAATAGGGGTATAGGAATAGTGACCAATAATCAAGAAAAAACATTGGCTTTGTGGCATGGTTTAAAGCAGGAAAATGGTATGGGTTTTCAATCATTGAATTTCATAGGGGATTCCATGGCCATAATTTGTCATTTGGTCTTTTGAACCAAGTTTAAAGACTGGATTCTAGCTCGATTGTTTGAGTGAATCCAATGGGATATTACTAATATAGGAGAAATCAATTTTTTTCAAGTGCTAATAGCCCTTAATAAATAGGCCAATTATCAATCCAACGTGGCTTGTAATTTCTCCTTGGGGGCCATAAGGTTAAATGGAGAAATTATATCTCATTGCATCATTCCTTAGGCTATGGATTGGAGAAATGGCAATCATAATTACAATGAGGTGAATGATTGGTGGCAGGGTGACCTTTGGCTAAGAGTGGCATTTAAGACTAAAATTAAAGATAAGCATGCCGATGTTAGAAATCCATCATATTTGGCATGCTTTAATAGCAAGGATTGCGTGCCCATAATGAAGTCTATGGTACAAAAATCTCAAATGCATGATTTCAATTCTTTGAGTTGTAATCTTAGGTCATCATCTATTGGTGATTTGGTTAAGAAAATGGGAAGTTGTTACAATGCAGCTTGTAATATTAAACAATGGGAAGGTGGTGTCTTAGGAAGCATCCTTGAATGTTTCTAGAGAAATATAATTCACAGGCCATTGCCACTGGAGCATGCGAATTGGAGCACTGAGTTGAATAGGAACACTGAGATAGAAAAACCTTTCTATATACTTGCTTGTCTTATGGTTGCTTTGGGAGAGCTATGAAAAGGACAAGAGAATAGTTTTGGGGAGGTAAAAGACATTGTATTGAAGCATAAGTCTTTTGTTGGGAAATGACGAGCAAACACTGTTGATTTAGGTTGGAGGTAAGTAATATTGGATTAACAAATTTTAATTGTTGCAACTGTCTAGTCGTTAACCTTGAGATAGAATTACAACATAAAAGAGATATATAAGCAGGGTATATCATGCCATGATGAATTTGGTTTTTGTCACTCTTAGTTATAATCCATCTTGGAATCATTGTGAAAGTATTGTAAGTCATATAATTGATTTTATTTTCTAGGTTGGAGTTGGTTTCAATGCCACAAGGTGGTGAACTGGGTAGTATATATGAGTTATCCTAGAGGTATCTATTTCATAAATCGACACTCTTGGTACAATTGTATGCAACGAGTTGGCACATTGCCTTGAGATGGTACACTAATCTAGATGATCTTTATCCTCTTCGTTTCTTGGGAGTTTCTGTTAGGCCTATGGCTTCCATTGAGAGATTTGAAAAGCCAGGGAGGTAACCATTGGGTTGAAGGTGAATAGACTGAGAACAAATGGTATATATTAGATCTCATTAATGAATATATAAGTAGTGTCTTTCAATCTGATTATGTCAAGTTGTGTTCCTGGAATCCAAGTGATAGTTACACTAGAACTTCCTTAATTCTATAGTTTAGAGGGGTTTGGAGAAAATAACTGTTTGGAGAAATTGAGTCTATATTGTTTCATTTGTTGCAACTCAATCGTAATGGCCTATCCTTAGCGAAACAAAGACAAAAATGAGAAGAGTAATAAGGAGATTATAGCTGAAGTGGTGATTGAATTCTGAAAGGATAAGGTTAAATCTCAGGAGGATTAAATTAATTTGTCTCAGGAGGAATTTCAAAGTTTAGGACAAGATCATAATGATAATATTGTCATGGATAACCATCTTGTAGTCCCATAGGTCCTTGTAACCATTGAGGAGAATGTTGAGAATGAGTCCGGAGATGCTTCTTCTCCCCATAACCCCCACATAGTAAATCAACATTAATATGCTCCAGATTGTTAGGGATAAATTTTTCCTTAATGTTTTTAGATGCAGTATAAATGTTTTTATGTTTTTAGCACAATTTAATTGTGATTATACATGTGAGCACTATAGTATCATTACAAACATGGTTGAATGTAACTATTTTGGGTATTTCATTTTAGTATATTTCAAAAATTTACTATCTATGCGGATCCACTTAGAAAGAGCTAGTTTGTAACTACAAGTCGTCAAGTTCAACTATGACCTTTTTTATAAATATACAAGTACTCATTTCTGTAAAAACAGTTATTATTTATTTCTTTATTTTCATTATTATTTTTAATAATTGATTTATTGAGTTATATAATTTCATGTCATATAAAAAAAATTAATCTTATTTGTATTAAATATATAAAACATTTTTTATAATTATTATTACAAACAATAATAATAATAATAATAATAATAATAATAATAATTTATTACTATTTATTTCCTTATTTTCTAATTGCATTTTTATTATTTATTGGTTTATGTATTTTTATTTTTTTCAATAAAAAATAATTTTATTTTATTATTATTAGTTGATTTTTTTTTTTGGAATATTGGTTTTCAACTAACACAATCACATCTTTAAAAGTATTTTTTTGACATATATATAGTTAACTAGCATAGCTACTCAACTTATGGTCGGTGAACAAGATAGATCACAAATGAAGTATTGTACCAATGAGTGGTGAATAAGATATGTCACAAATTAAGTATTGTACCAATGAATGATGTACACTTATCCATCCCAAATTCTAAGATATAAATACCTTTATATAACTATCACAAATAGTTAATATATATTGATTAATATTATTAAAAAAATTGTAGAATCTTTCAACCCTGTTTAAAAAAATGGCTATAAAATGAAATTCAGTACTAAGAACCATGTGAAAATGTACACTAATGCTAAAAAGTGATTATTATTGTGGTTACAATAAAGTAATACAATCAACTCATGCTAAAAGGTTACGTTGGATCTTATCATTTCGGATTTGGTGACATAAAAATAAGTTAAGAACAAAGAAGTGTCTATTATTGTACGTGACAATTATTGTTGTTTAAATATAAACTGACACGTTGGATCTTATCATTTCCGACTCCGTGACAGGAAAGTAAGTTAAGAAACCAGAAGTGACAGTTATATTCGTGACAATTATTGTTGTTTAAATACCAAACTGACGTTAGATCTTATGATTTCCGACCCCATAACATGAACATAAGTTAAGAACCAAATAGTTACCATTATTGTTGTTCATTATTGTTGTTTAAAGGAGTAGTCTAACCCTTCAACGATTTCGCCCGGAAGGTTAGACTACTCCGGCAGCCCCTCATTTCTCGACAGCCCGGCCGTCCTCCGTTTCCATTCCCGTCAAGCACGAGGCCCAGGGAAATCTGTGCCTACAACTTTAAGTCTGGTGCAGGCAGTGATCAAATTTGAAGGGTGGGTCTTAATTTCAATTGGAAGGGTATTTGTTCTTGGAGCCTTTCAAAGACGAAGGGCAATATAAATAATTATACTTCAATTGATAAGTATAAATTAACTAAACCCTTCCTAGCTGCATGTCATTATTTGTACTTGCATGCCATTGAATGTTGTTTAGAGTTGTTGTGAGTCCATGCTATTCATGCAAAAACTGAAGTCTTGTAGAGGAGGACTCATCAAATCGGTCATTTGAATTTCATTTTGATGAAAAACTAGTGGACATTGGTAGCTAGGTTCACATATGTAGTAGGCACAAAAAGTTTCGGGCTCGTTTGGGCCTAGTAGTAGACTAGTAGTGGTTCTTTGTTGTTACAGTTGTAGTCGCTGACAAATTGTCACATGTTATATCTCAGTCCGAAGTGACTCCGGAGTCAGAGTCAAATCCCAGTGGCCAGTGCCTTATAATCGTAAATCATCACTCGTCATCTTGCATAGCCGAGTACTAGCTGAGTAGTGAGTGCATGACGTGAATGAGTGAGTGATTATAATTTATGATATTTCCAATATTTTGAATGACGAGTCGAATTTTATAGCATAGGAATTTCAACATAGAAATTGAAATTTATATGGATGGGTAATTTCAAATGTTGCCCTTCTTTTGAAATGTTGATATAATTTTGTCCTTTTTAATTGGAAAGGTAAAATTCAGATTTTAAATTTTTTTTGAAGGGCAATTTTAAATTTACACTTCTACTTCTAGGAAGGGCTAGAACCCTTGGGAAGGGCTGGGAAGGGTTCAAATTTGAACGCTGGGTGCAGGGCCTTTACAGTATGAAGAAGTACAATGGCCTTCCACCATGTGCATGCTGCATGCATCCATATGTCATCCCCGACCATCCTCCATCCTCAGTCTACTATTCCGGTGTCCGCTAGATAGATGCTATCTCTATTAACGCTAACTTCACGGCCTACTCGTTTAACTAACGCGGTTTGAACATCAACTAATGTGCCATTTGAAATTTGAAATTTCAAATTAGTCGACCGCCTTCCATTTGCCTCCAAATTATGTAACTATGATACCATTTCTATTTCTGTTGATGCTACGATTAAATGCTGATCAACGCTTTGGAACTCAACGATCAACGATATGAGTGCTCTTTTTCCAATTTCGAGTGGAGAAAGGAACGTGGAACGCTGTATTGAGATGGTTACATTGTTTGAAATAAGTGAAATGTTTTAGTAAGATGTTTGACTGTTTGAAAAAAAGAAGTTTTAAATGTAAATAGTTTATAAAAAAGGGACCATTATTAATCCCAACTGTGCGACCATGAAATGGTTTTATTGTGGAAGCTGCCACGATTGTGAGGAAACCGCTGCTTAGGAGTTGACAGCCATTGCTTGAAGGGATGAGATCGTTGCTGTGTGAAGAGGAGAGCCACGCTTGTCTGGAGTGTTGGTATGCAAAAAAGGGAGCCATCCATTGCTGCCATCATTTGATCTGGAAACAAGAGCCAGCGTGTGTGGGGCCACTGCAAATGAGGAGCCGAGAGACTGCGTGCCCAGCTGTTTACTGTGTGAAAAGGAGACACAGTGTCGAAAAAGGAGTCAGAGGAACAATTATCTGCAGGTGAAGTTAACGTGAAGAGAACCGTGAGACAAAGAAGGAAATCCATCTTCGAGAGAGATGAGATCGCTTCAAACCATGCTCTAAATAAGCATCATCGTCGTTCCAGAAATCAGTCTTTCACATCTGCTCTGCTTGCTGCAATTTGTAAGCCAACCTAAGACAAGGGAGGAAATATGTTAGTGTACAACAAGACTGGAAGTCGATTAGAGACAAGAAATGTACTTGAGGCCGAGCTGAGCAGTGAGAACAATAGATTTAGGATGAATTCAAGAATCTAAAGGCAATCGAACGAGGATCAAGGGCGAATAATGAAAAATTTATGTGTGGGAGATCTACCAATGTGGGTGTTTTCATTTCTAAAATAAATGAAGAAGCCGAGGAGGCTGCATATAGCAGGCACATAGAACTTTATCCTTCCGTTCAGTCTAATATGTCATGTGTAGTGTCGTGTGTTATTCTGATTATATCAGTGATTCCACCTCCGACTTCCAATGTTCATCTTCAGATGCAGAATCCCTCTATAATCAATGATTCCACCTCCGGCTGCCAATGTTCATCTTCAGATGCAGAATCCCTCTACAGGAAATATACTTCTTCTATTCGTACTGCTAAAATAGAAAGGAATTCTCATCATGTGGATCGTGAAGAAAGAGCATGTAAAATGGCTATCGTGAAGAAAGAAAGAGCATGTTCACGATCCACATGATGAGAATTCCTTTCTATTTTAGCAGTAGGAATAGAAAAAGTATATTGCTTGTAGAGGTATTCTGCATCTGAAGATGAACATTGGCAGCCGGAGGTGGAATCATTGATTATAGAGGGATTCTGCATCTGAAGATGAACATTGGAAGTCGGAGGTGGAATCACTGATATAATCAGAATAACACACAACACTACACATGACATATTAGACTGAATGGAAGGATAAAGTTCTATGTGCCTGCTATATGCAGCCTCCTCGGCTTCTTCATTTATTTCAGAAATGAAAACACCCACATTGGTAGATCTCCCATGCATAAATTTTTCATTATTCGCCCTTGATCCTCGTTCGATTGCCTTTAGATTCTTGAATTCATCCTGAATCTATTGTTCTCACTGCTCAGCTCGGCCTCGAGTAAATTTCTTGTCTCTAATCGACTTCCAGTCTTGTTGTACGCTAACATATTTCCTCCCTTGTCTTAGGTTGACTTACAAATTGCAGCAAGCAGAGCAGATGTGAAAGACTGATTTCTGGAACGACGATGATGCTTATTTAGAGCATGGTTTGAAGCGATCTCATCTCTCTCGAAGATGGATTTCCTTCTTTGTCTCACGGTTTTCTTCACGTTAACTTCACCTGCAGATAATTGTTCCTCTGACTCCTTTTTCGACAGCGTGTCTCCTTTTCACACAATAAACAGCTGGGCACGCAGTCTCTCGCCTCCTCCTTTGCAGCGGCCCCACACACGCTGGCTCTTGTTTGCAGATCAAATGACGGCAGCAATGGATGGCTCCCTTTCTTGCAGACCAACACTCTAGACAAGCGTGGCTCTCCTCTTCACACAGCAACGGTCTCAGCCCTTCAAGCGATGGCTGTGAACTCCTAAGCAGCGGTTTCCTCAACAATCGTGGCAGCTTCCACAATAAAACCATTTCATGGTCGCACAGTTGGGATTAATAATGGTCCCTTTTTTATAAACTATTTACATTTAAAACTTCTTTTTTTCAAACAGTCAAGCATCTTACTAAAACATTTCACTTATTTCAAACAATGTAACCATCTCAATACAACGTTCCACGTTCCTTTCTCCACTCGAAATTGGCAAAAGAGCACTCATATCGTTGATCGTTGAGTTCCAAAGCGTTGATCAGCATTTGATCGTAGCATCAATAGAAATAGAAATGGTGTCATAGTTACATAATTTGGAGGCAAATGGAAGGCGGTCGAACAGTCTTTATGTGAAATAAAGTTCAACTGAAACCAAACTGTTGCTAAACTATTTACTGCGGTACTCGTAGGAGCCTATTATGCTAAACCTGTTTTTTTCTAACATTAACAGACTCTAGCATTAGCATGACATTCTATCAAACATTTGTAGTGGTTTTTGGACTTTTGCAAACCACGCAAAACATGCTTGCCGACTTACACGCCACTCGTAGGAGCCTATTATGCTAAACCTATTTTTTTCTAACATTAACAGACTGTAGCATTAGCATGACATTCTATTAAACATTTGTAGTGGTTTTTGGACTTTTGCAAACCACGCAAAACATGCTTGCCGACTTACACGCCACTCGTAGGAGCCTATTATGCTAAACCTATTTTTTTCTAACATTAACAGACTGTAGCATTATCATGACATTCTATTAAACATTTGTAGTGGTTTTTGGACTTTTGCAAACCACGCAAAACATGCTTGCTGACTTACACGCCGAATATCCCATCGAACAAATCCCAGTTCTTGGCTATAAAAAGCTGTCCGAGCTCTAACGCTTCGCCAAACGTTGCTTTTACTAGATCCGAGTTCGAAACTTGTGCGTAGCACTGGGTGGTGCCCGTTCACGGCTATGTCAACAGAATCAGTGGACGTCCAAACCCAGCGGAGTGGTATTATTGAAGAACTCATGTCCAATGGAGGTCGAATGCAGGAGAAGTATATCTTGCCACGCGAGCAATGCCCAAATATATCTGAAGTCCATTTTTGCTCTGAAAGCATTCCGGTCGTGGACCTCAAAAACCTGGATGGCCCTGACAGAAAAAGAATAGTTGAAGAAATCCGACGTGCATGTGAAGTGGATGGATTTTTCCAGGTGCAAATGAGATTTCAATCAATTTCTTGCTGCTGTCAATACTTTTGTTTTCGATTTTAGTTTATCCTCAGCCATAGTGATGAAATGATGAAGCCTTATATTTTAGGATCTGTATATTATGTTGATTGTATATTATGTTGATTTTAGTTGATAATAATTTTAATTTTATGATTGATGTTATTGATCAGGTAGGGTTGACTTTGGTTTTGGAAATGTTATTGTTTTTAATTGATAATAATTTTAACTTTGGTGTACTTTATTTGATTTTGGTTAACTATAATTGTTTTTGGTTATAATAACTATTTAGTTGACTTTTTGTTGACATTGTTAACTTTGGAAGGATTTGGTTAATCATCATTAACCATGTTGTATCAAAGTTATATTTTTAATTTTGGAATTTGAATTATTACTTTGGTGTACCATGGTGGGGATGGTTGACTTTGGTTTATTATATTTTCAACTTTGGTGTACCATGGTTGATGACTTTACTCTACCATCTTTGAATATTTTTTTTACTTTGGTGTACTATGGTTGACTTTGGAACCACTGGTTGATCATGATTGAATTTAGTTTTAAACATGTGCTGATTTTTGTTAACTTTAGTTGATTATATTTTTAACTTTTGCATTCCATTGTTGACTTTGGTTAAAAAATGTTGACTTCAATTAAGTATGCTTCACTTTGGTTTTAAAAATGTGGCTACTTCGGTGGACATATATCAAGCACTTTTAAAAATTTGGTTAAGCACGTTGGCTTTGTTGTACCAAGACTTCAATGTGACATGGTTGATTATATTTTTAACTTTGGTGAATTTCTTAAACATTGACTATACTTGATTTTGGTTAACTATAGTTGACTTCAGTGAACCTTGATTGTTTATGATTGACTTTTAATATTAATATTAAAAATGACAATATTAAATGAATATGGTGTTTTAGGAATTTAATGAAGGTTTATTACAATGGTTCTACCACATCCTTATTCAAATTTATGATAATGGTTCTACCACATCCTATTCATTAAGCATGGTTTGACCTCTATTTTAGGAATGTGGTTTCATTTGGTTGATTATGATTTTCACTTTGGAGTACTTTGGTTGAGGTTCATAAACCATGGTTGTCTTTGGTTACACATTGTTATATTTGGTTAACTTTGGTACACCATGGTTGAAATTGTTATATTTGGTAGTATTTGGTTAACTATCTTTAACCAACCAAAGTAACATGGTCACTTTGGTTGATTATATTTTTATTTTTGGTGGACTATGGTTGATATTGGTGTACCATGGTTGACTTTGGTTGATGTATATAAACCACTTTTGAACATGTAGTTGACTTTGGTTAACCATAGTTGACTTTGGCGTGCCATGAATGATTATATATATAACTTTGGTGTATCATGGCTGATTATATTTTTAACTTTGGTGTATCATGGCTGATTATATTTTTAACTTTGGTGAACTCCTTAAACAATTACTATACTTGATTTTGGTTAACCATAGTTAATTTTAGTGAACCTTGTTTGTGTATGGTTGACTTTTAATATTAATATAAAAAATACCAATATTAAATGGTTATGATGCTTAAAGAATTTCATGAAGGTTTATGTCTGTCAAGTCCCCTCCCGTCATGTCAATGCAGGGGAGAGAACATGACCAAACATACGGGCTTCGTTCTAAAATCTCAGCCCCATACGTTACTCAATAATGCATGATAATTAAAAGCTTAATGTGTGCAGGTTCAAATTAACTAAACACAGCGGAATTAACTCATATTTGCACACACACAAATAGTAATGCATAACATATATATATATATATCACAGCAGAGGATGATTCAACATGTGACTCAATCTCGTTTCAAAGCCATGCATAAATCCCATATTAAGATAATCATTTCATTTCATTAAACATGGACAATCAACATACTGCAGAACACAAAATGCATATAATTCATAACATAGAGAATACTTATCTTGAAGATGAAGCTGTTCAAATAACTGGCTATGTGAGAGCAATGTTCCACCCAACCATAGAACTCTGTCCAGCTTGTATTCTTTCAGCCGAGAGATCACCCCCGAGCTGGGTTGTGTATCCACTAAGGAGGAACTAACTGGGCTCACTCACAGCCATGGTTTCATTTAACAACCATGCTAAGCCAACGCATAGTTGGGTTTGTCAAGCATACAAGAAGATAAAGGAGGGTAATGCTAAGCCAGTGAGCTCAACCACAGAGCTATAGGAATCTCAGATGAACTCAACAGTCATGCACCCACATTACCTACCACATCCAACACAAGGAAGGTCCCCTTCTCTGCTACGTAGTCCCTCAGGAAACTCTTCCCTCCAGTGCTCTTCAGGACGGGCATAGAAAGGTCCAACTGCTAGCTTCCTGAGATTCTAGCCTTCACTGGGTTTATCAAGCAAACCCAACCTTTGTTCAATTGTTCATAATCAAATTTCTCCCAATTCAGTCATTCAATAACTCAAATCCGTCACTGGTTTTCTGGGCTGCAAAAACTGGGTTTTCCCTATGGATTTCGGGGTAGCTAACACTCTCAATTTCGCCCCAAGGTTTATGTCTATCGATCCCCCATTGGATTTTACTGTCCAATACCAAATCTGGGCGTTTTTGGCTCTTCAAAACGTGGGTTTTTGCAAAGTTGCGATTTCTGGTTTTTCTCACTGCTGGCAATTCGTTTTTTTGGATGGAAATGATGCTGGTAACTTTCACAATGGAATGGGAATGAGATTTGAAGGATTCCCAAGAGGTAGAGTGGCTTGTGGGTCAAGCAAAATAGAGCCCATACCCTGCCATACGAATTTATGGGCTTCCCATGCTCCATTGAAGCCATGAACTGAATTCTTCAACAACTTCCTTACACATAAATAAATGTCAGCAAGGAAAGTCAAAAGGGTTCACAAGATGATATTTGGCAGCATATGGTTCAATCCCACAACCCCCTCACCACTCCCTAGTGGATACACATGGCCCCTTCTCATTCGTTGCTCCCATAGCCAGTTCTGGTATTTTATTTCAATATTAATATTTACATCAATTTACAATTTTCCATGACTTAATAGCACATGGGTAGCAAAATGTCAAATGCTTGTCCATTTTAAATAAAATCTGAACATACACTAGCGGGGCCTTGGCCTTGAGCTCCATGCTAGCGAAAACATACACGCATGTATACACGTGTTATTTGTTAAGCTTGGTTGACTTTGGTTTTAGAAATGTGGTTAGCTTTGCTTAATTTTGGCTTACTATAATCTTCACTTTTGTCTACCTTGGTTGACTTTGGTTAACCGTGGTTGACCTAGGTTTAGAAATGTGGTTTCCTTTAATTGACTTTGGTTGATTATGATTTTTAACTTTGTTGTACCTTGGTTGAGTTTGGTTAAGCATGGCTTATTATATTTTTATCTTTGTTTTTCCATGGTTGACTTTGGTTTTAAAAGTGTCTTGGATTTTGGTTGACTTAAGTTTATTAAATTTTTAACTTTGGTGTACCATGGTTGACTTCGGTTACACATTGTTTTATTTGGTTAAGCATTGTTGACTTTGATTTTAAAAATGTGGGTGAATTTAATTGATGTATATGAGTCACTTTTAAAAATGTAGTTGACTTTGGTGGACCATGGTTGATACAATTTAAACTTTGGTGAGCTTCTTAAACATAGACTATACCCGATATTTATTAACCTTGGTTGTAATTGGTTGATTTTTAATAAATCAATATTAAAAATAAAAATATTAAATGACTATGATGTCTTAGGAATTTCATGAAGGTTTATGTCGATGGTTCTATCAAATCCTTATTCAAATTTATGGTTGCTACCATTGGTTAAGTATGGTTGACTTTGATTTTATAAACATAGTTTATTTGGTGTACCTTGGTTGACTTTGCTTAACCATAGTTGTCTTTGGTTACACATTATTATATTTGGTTGAATTTTGTACACCATGGTCGACATCACTATATTTGGTAGAATTTGGTTAACCATTGTTAACCATGTTGTACCGAAGCTACATTTAAATAAATTTGGCTATATTTTAAACTTTGGATTAAATTTGATCAACCATGGTTGGCATTGGTTGATTATATTTTAAACTTTTGTGTACTATGGTTGACTTTGGTTTTGGAAATGTGGTTTACTTTGGTTGTCTTAACTTTGGTGTTCCTTGGTTGATTTTTAACAATGGTTGATTATATTTTTATATTTGTTGTACCATGGTTGAGAGTCATTGATTATATTTTTAACTCTGGTGTACCATGGTTGACATTGAATCCAACGGTTAATCATGATTGAATTTGGTTTGAAAAATGTGCTTGAAATTGGTTGACTTTAGTTGATTATACATTTAACTTTGATGTAACATGGTTGACTTTAGTTGAATTTGATTACACATTGTTTCATTTGGTTAAGCATGGTTGGTTTTGGTTTTAAGAATGTGTACCTTGGTGAATTTAGTTAAATATGGTTGACATTGTGATGTAGGAAATTTCAACAAAACCAATCCAACCCACTTTCCCCAGGATTAGTCTGATTCCAAACTTAGCAGATTCACCAAACTTAGCAGACCCAGCTAAGTCTTTCTCGAAATGGTTGTTGAAGGGCGGAATTCAAACTGGTGGTGAGATGGATTTCATAAAACTTTCGTGTCTCACCTTCCGCAATCACCTTCCACAATTTTTTTCCGCAATTGCCTTCCGCAATTTCGTTCCACAATTGCCTTCTGCAACTTCCTTCCTCAATTTCCTTCTGCAACTTCCTTCCACAAATTTCTTCCGCAACTACCTTGTACCATCGGATCCAGATCAACGGTGGAATCCAAATATTATGTTCCAGTTCCATAAAGGATTTTTGCATCTGTTCTGGCCATTAACCCCAGAACTCTTTCTCCTGCAGAATGTTGTATGAGTCGTTGATCATTTATCGGCTTCCCTCATCCATTGATCTATGATCAATGCATAACGTTCACTTCGGAATTTTGGAGCTCTATCTCCCGCGTAAGTTTACCTCATGAAATCCTTCCCTGTCGTTGATGTGTCTTCTCTCAATCTGGATCGTCCAAAACTCTATCAAACTCAGTTGCTGTGGCTGTGCATTGATTGATCAGAGGATAAATCAATCAAATTCAATTAATCTTCATTGGAATTGATCTCCCTTGCTAAACATGCACATTATCTCTTGAACAGAGTATATAAATTCAATTAAATTCATCCAATTCGACGTCACAGGTTCATTCTAGTCTACCCCGATCTTTACCTGCAACTTCGTATACGAATGAGAATTGATCCTTTCAGTGATCGATTGTTGGACCTAGCCCAAGTTAAGACAATTTTGGATAAGTTAGTTTTGGGAGCTGCAAGGATACAGTGCAGCGCAACATCGACAGAGTAAGAGAGCCAGCGTTGCGAAGTTACCACACTGCGAAGATACAACGATTCCAAGTGCCAGCTCCGTAAAGATCTAGCAAGGCAGAGTTTTGTAAATAAAATAGTATAAATTCCAGAGAGATCGGTCAGCGATCTATTTTGGTTAAGATACTCCGAGATTCCCAGCAAGCGGGTAAGGAGTGGTGAAGAAGGAAATTGATTGGTCACATGAGCAAAGGCAACACTACATGAATCGGGCGCATGAAGCCGTTAGAGAAGGAACGACATGATGAAAACGACCCGTTGACATGCGCTCAACAGGGGGGATGAAAGTGACATGACCACATGCAGAAGGATGGCCACGACAGTGAATTCTCTATCAG
This sequence comes from Larix kaempferi, assembly GCA_027924585.1. Classification (NCBI taxonomy): domain Eukaryota; kingdom Viridiplantae; phylum Streptophyta; class Pinopsida; order Pinales; family Pinaceae; genus Larix; species Larix kaempferi. Next base: position 7,642,840 of record BSBM01000187.1, read on the forward strand.
AGCCTAACAATCCTGGTTAGTGGGGTATGTTGGATGCTTATACTGTTCTTGAGGTTTCCTAGAAAGACCCAGGTTCTGCGCGGTTCATGGAACCAACAAACCCCCCCTTTCAACGACCCTTTCAGCAACAGTCTACGAGAAGACTGAGGTCTCACTCGAGGCGAAGATAATAGGGTAGTTTTGGAATCAGGTTTCCACAACCAGGTGATGAGCGCTTAACATACTGGTGAGCAGCGTACAATAGGACTCAAGCTGCAGACTGGGGATTGCGCAAGGTTCACTTTCCTCATGTGTAATGCTTGTACAACGACGCATCCGAAGGAATGTGTGGCTCGGGATGGTTCTTCAACAACAGGATAGCGCCACAGAGACTGCGCTTTTTCCTCGGTACTTAACCACTTTAATGGGTTTTATCTAGTGTAAGTTACGCATTAAACAACATAATGGATTGCAAGCATTGCTAACTTATACACTATAACAACAACACTGTAACTGCGCACTTCTAGTGTTGCGCTCAGGGAGTCGCACTATACAGACTTCGTTGGCTAAGTGTTTACCCCGATTGACTTATGCATTCAACTGACTTAGAAATACTTGTGCAATTAACATTCATTCACATATGTTGTTACTTAACATATTATCCCCATCTCTTAACCTTATGGCGAAGACATATAAAAGAAAGAACACATGAACTCATAAGCAAGATCTTAACCATTCAACGTAAGCAATTACACAGATTCATGCACATAATCAATCACATAACATGGAATTTAACGTGGTTCACCCCTAGGATGGGAGCTATGTCCAGAGGAACTATTGTTATATTATTTATGGGAAGGGTACAACAGTTCCAGTCTGTGCACTTAGCTGCAGACTCTCTTCTCTCGTCAGTAGGTCTCTGCGCCACGCACAGCTTGCAGAGCCTTTTATAGTCTTCTCTAAATAGAGATCAACAACAAGCATTCACTTCTTAACACTTAGAAGATTTTACAATGAATATTCAACAATGAAGATTAACCCATCCCCTTACAAAATATGCCCTTTTATAGATTGTTCCCATAGGTCACGTCTTACAATCAAGTGGGCCAAAATCCTAAGGTTACCCAAAACTGGTGCGATTACCTGCCAACCTGCTTGCCGCCATCGACAGTTTGCTCCACACGCTTTTGGATGTTCTGCTGGACCACTCGTGGTCGCACGACCTTCTGACAGCCACAGTCATCATAAAACAGTTACATCCACATCGTGGCCTGTCACTTTTCGTCCCTTTCTCCTGCCTGTCACTGTCTACCCGTGGCTTAGCCTCTAACGGTTTTCCGCCACTCTCTTGACAGGTTGCTTTCACCGCTCAACATTCCCTTATACTCTTTACTTAAAATAGCTACTGCGCTGGCACTACGCATCAACATGACTTTGCTTTTCTGACTACGCAATCTGAACTGCGCACTTCCCAAAATTGTGCCATCTGACTTCGCAGCCCAAACTGCGCAGTTACCAAAATTGTTCTTCTTCAAAAGTATGCCAACTTGGGCCATGCCCAACAGGCCCCTAACACTTACTTGTGGCTATTTCCCCGAGCCATTTTCGCCAGCCGACTTCGAATGCGCTTCTTCTGCGGTACTTATCTTGTCATTGAAGCTGGGCAAAGTAATGGTGAGCTCATCAACCGTTAACTTTGCCTTGTTCTCAAATTCCTTAACCATCTCCAACATCGCCCGTGAGAACTTCTCCTGGGCTTGTTCTTTCAATCTGCCCTCCGTCAATTGAAGTTCAAAGAACTTCTCATCAATCTACTACATTAGTGCCATCCCTTTGTCCCCTATGTATTGCAACTTTGCTGAAGCGACAGCCTCTCTTTCCCTTAGCACTGTCAGTTCTTTTTGCACCTCATTAAATTTTTGCGTCTTTTGCCTTGCCGACAAAGTCTTCATTCATGTGTTTGCGGCATTAATTTCCTGCTGCCTTTGTTGTAGATCCCCTTTCAACTGCATAAGGTCCAGATCCTCATTCAATCCAGCCAATATTGTATTTGCTTCCTCTAGAAAAATTTGACATTTCGCCACCTCAGCTGAAATGATGTCTAAAGTGGCCCTTACCTCTTCAATTGGGGATGCGTGCTTATCTGGTGGGGTACTTGGTCATCGAGCCTCCAAATATGCAATCTTCCCTTTGTTGTAAATCTCCATTTCCATCATTTCCACTGTAAGGGAGTCCACTTTGGTCCCAATATTGATTATTGTGTCTTCGACATTTGCTTCTTATTCGCATTTGTCGATCTTGGCGCATACCACTGATACTGTTTCTTTGAGTTTGTGGTTCCATTCTTAAGCCTAGGACAATTGCTTGGTGTTCTGCACTGATTCCTGTTTCAGCTCATCGAGGCTTTCCCTGAGCTGGAAATTCTGGTCATATGAGGCGATGCCTCTTTCATGAATTTCTTCTACAATCTGCATGTGCAAATTGTTCAAGTCCTCAATTGGTAATGACCCAATGTTGAGGTCAAGATTTTCCAAGTTCTTTGTTGCTTTGGTTACCTCATCATTTGGAAAAATGAGGTGCGCAGGTTCAATATGCACCACCCTAGGGTGCGCACTCAAAGCAGCGGATTGCTTCTTTTGCTTTCTTGAGCCACCTAGCTTTCCTTATGAGTTTGATCCTTGGACCAAATCCGACTGGGTTTCTCGAAGGTCCACAACCATCATTTTCACTGTTTCGACCGCCTGCAGAAGAATTAGCTACATCTCCTCTTGTTTTTCCTCTTTCCTTGCTTGCATTTCTTCCCATATTTCCTGTACTTTTGTCGCGATGGTCTCACAATCGTCTACGTGCAACATCGACACCAATTTGTGCTTAACATCCTTTCGCTTCTCTTGTTGCCCTTTTTCCTATGAAGGGCTCGGAGTCGCTTTTCTCTTATCTTCTGGCTGGCCTTCCGTCTTGTCCTGCATGGCTTCTCCTTCTTGTTCAATAGGTGTGTCATTGATTTCTTCCTTGTCTTTATATTTATCTTCCTCGTAGTCGGAGTCAATATCCTCGAGGACGTCCACCTTCCACTCTGCCTACCAGTACTGCATCATCTGCTCTAAGGCTTCTGCATCCAGCTGATAGAATCCTGGATACCATGAATCTCTATCCGAATCATCCCTCAGAGGAATGTACGTGAAATGGAGGTCATCCATGAACCTTATCCTTCCTATATATGCAGTGGTAACATCCTGAGATATGCACGGTAATCGATGAACCGCATCGCATAGACTTTGATAGTAGATATAAAATATCTCATTGTTTTTGCACTATCTGTCGGCCTTCACATTTGCCCAAAGATTGGAATAGCGTGTTCCTTTGCATTATTCTCCGTAAAGTTTATGCCCCTGGTAGAAAAGCGTCTCTTTCCAGTCGACGAATGCGATCAGTACTATGAGCCAACTGTAATGGAACGGTGACCCTTTATCCCGGGTTTCCCGAACATCATCCAAGAACTCGTTCAGTAAATACTTCGCCCAATTGTACACAGTTCCATTCTTCTCTTGGGCTGCAAGGAGGATGGGCACGACCGGCCCTTCTACTCGTCGGCACTTGTGTAGTATCTTTCTGGCTAATAACTGAAGTGTGAAGCGCGTATCTCCATCCTGGATGGTGGATGTAAGGAAGCCGTGCTTTCCCCTTATCATGTTGAATTCTTCTTGCATCCTTGCTGCGAGCTCTTTGTCTTGTGTCTTGTCAGTGAACTCGAGCTTGGGATCTGCGCCCCTCTTACTCAACCCTGTGATCCCATGTGTCAAATCGATGTTGATATCGATTTTCCTGTCTAACCAAATATATCCCGAGTGTGTGCACGAAAGCAGTGTGCGCACTACTGCATTTAATTCTTGACTCCTGTCAAAATGGGGAATTGTTAGCAGATTAAGCAATCCCAATTTTTCTATCCCCCGAAGCTCGTCTTTTACCTGTAATGTTTCGTTTCCTTGCTCATCAACATGGCGAATCATGTATTGGTCAGGTTGAAAGTGGTGGTATTTTCTGTCCTTTGGCTCCTTTGCATCTAGCAAGTCGTAATCTTCAAACTTGCAGGTCTTCACTCTCCCCAAAAGGTTCCCAACAACCATGACATGGATGGAGATGGGCAGTACCGAAATCTCATAATGAGAATTTCTTTCGAGATCGATGGGTGGTGCATCATCTTTTTTCGGCGTTATGTACTCAGGCACCAGATGAATGGGTAGAACTCGAGGTAACTCTGATGGTGGTGGCATCTGCACATCTACTGGCTTCGGCTTCTCTGATTCTTTAGCCTTTTGCTTATCTTTCTGCATTGCAGTTGTATTTCTTCGCGAACTTCTGGATGACCCGCCCTTCTTTGCTACAGGGTTCTTCCCTAGTGTCGACATCACCCCTTGAATTCTTGAGTGTTTAAATATTCTCACAACTTCGTCGACTGTAAATGGATTTGTCATGCACTTACAGAGAGCTCAGTGTTCTCACTATCAAGCTTAGAAGTTGCAGAGACGAAGTCTAACAAGTAACTCGTAAAAACCCGTAAGTGTTGCTTTGAAGGCTATTTATATCTGCCTTCATCCTGAAAATGCGTGAATTAACCGTTTAATGGGACATTCAATGTGGTGTCTTTCGGCCGGATCTCCCCTGAGATCTCGGTCACTTCAACCAATGATGATCTCTAATCCAGTGTTGTTTCTTAAATGATGACTGTTGGCAGTGCCACCAAGCTGTTAAATCCGTTAAGTGAGGCATTAACTGTCAAGTGTATTAGCCGAATCTTGGTGATAGCTCGGTCATTTCATTATTAATTGTGCTTGAATGGCCAAGTTTCTTATTAATGCGGGATTTTGTGTGATGAACCTGCAATAATTAATTAATGCAAATACACAAGATATCAGAAATAATAGAACTCAGAATCACTTTTATATTGATCATAGCCCACTTCGAGGGGGAAACCTCCTTTGAGCAAGCTCAATACAATTAACTTCACCGTGCCTTCAATGACCTCAACACACACTTATATACTAAGTCTAAGCCCAATACTATGGGTCAAAACCATGGGACATATAATACTATGGGACGACTTACAAAGCATATGCGTCCAATACTATGGGTCAATACTATGGGCTACTATAAACTATGAATCAACAAATACTACGGGATGACTTACAAAGCATATGCGTCCAACAACAATATACTAACATAGTAAAGAGAAGGGTTGGCACGGGTTCCTAACATCCCCTCTCCCTTAGAAAAAGCTTTGTCCTCAAAGCTTTGGTTGGAGAAATTGTCGCAAAATCTGAAGGAGTGGTTCCCGGTAGCATCCTCGGGTTGTATTGCGGGCCACTGATGCCTTTGGAGTGTCAGGGAGGATTTCTTGGAAGGATGTAGACAAAGAAGAACCCTATCAGTTGCGTGGAAAATGCGCTCAGAAAAGTGCTGATCGGCTTGTTGTTTCAGGTGAATTCTGGCCATGTGAAGATTGTCCTGCAGAATGAGAAGAATCTGATCGCGGTTGCAAAGAACTGAGTCAATTTCCTGAACCGGGGAGCTGCTAAGGGTGTATGGAAGAAGAACTGGCGGTGTGTGTCCATAGACTGCTTCATATGGTGTCCTTTGAGATGTGGTATTGTACCACCAAAGCGCTGCTAGGAAATCCATAGAAATAGTTGGCCAAAGCTGTGTAGGGATGGGCAAGGGTTTGAGCAATCCCGAAAGGAGTGTCGTTTCACCCTTGTTGACCTGGAAAGTATCACAGTCAGCCACCATCTGTTGAATTGTCATTTTTAGTCCCCGCCAAAAGAAGTTACATTGTTCCTGGTCATACATTTTGAAGAACCCAAAGTGCCCTGCTGATGAAGAAGCATGGAGTTCATAGAAGAGATAACCCTATTGAACATATTGCAACCAATTTGGAACAAGTAGAGAAAGAGCTGTAAGAGAAACTAGGTCATCAATTGTGCGAGAAGGAGCATCTGCCACTATATTGTCCTTACCCTTCTTGTAAGTGATCGCATAAGGATAACCCATGAGTTGGATAACCCATTTCAGGTGTGTTGGGTAGGAGACCCATTGTTCCAGAAAATTTTCCAGACTCGGGAGATCAGTCTTGATGCAGAAATAATTTCCTAATAGGTATGGCTGCCACTTCTGTACTGCATGCAAAATAGCCATCAGTTCCTGCTGAGAGGTAGATCCGACTAAAATCTTACCGGAAATGTCTCTTGAAGGCGGCAAGCTCATTGGTTTAGCAAAGACACCTGCATATCTATCCAAGGAAGTAGTGGAGACCATTGATGGGTGCATCTGAATGGAATGGAGCTGAGCGATAACACCATGTGAATTCTTCTTAAGGATTTTTTCCAGATGATGTGAACTGATGATGCGGAGAGACCCTGGTTGTAAGCCCATTAATTTGTGTTGTGCCCCATTGACTGAAAACTGCATCCAAAGTGCCGCAAAATCCCATAAGATGGGGCCAAGTGTGCGTAACCATTGAACACCCAAAACCACATCACATCCGCCTAAGGAAAAGGAAAACATATCAGAGCGCAGGTTATAATCTTCCATAGAGATACGCACATTGTGACACTTCCCCTTGCAAGGTAAGGTGCCCCCATTGGCAACCACGACTTCAAAGTTGGAGCAAGGATGGACAAAACAATCAGCCTGTTTGGCAATGCGAGGGTCAATGAAGTTATGAGTGCTACCCGTATCAATGAGTATGGTAAGAGGGAGCTTCTTGAAGTATCCCCTGACTCGCATTGTTTGTGGAGTGGTGACGCTGGTTACAGCATGGAGAGAGATCTCGGGTGGGTCGTCCTGAGATGGGGTGTCAACAGGCGGGTGTTGAACGTCGACCTGATCATCTAATGTATTTGGAGCTTCTTCATCAAGTTCTAAGGTAGGAAGAGAATCCACATCCAAGAGATAGAGCTTTTGTTGAACACATCTATGTCCCCGAGTGAATTTCTCATCACAATTATAACAAAGCCCTTTTTCTCGGCGTGCCTGCATCTCTGTTTCAGACAAATGCTTGATAGGAGTTGGTTGAGGAGCATGCGTGATGGGAGGTCATTGGGAACCCATATTTCTGAAGGGAACAAAGGTGGGTTTGGAGCGTTGTTGAGCTGCGATCTTGTCCTCTTCCAACTTAGCCAACCCGAGGACTTCCATCATTGTGTTGGGACAAAACATTTTGACCTCTGAGCGGATTTCATCCTTGAGACCACTGATAAAACAACTCCTGTAGAATTCATCAGACAATCCTTTTGTGTGATTGGCCAGTTTCTCAAATTCTGTCTGATACTCTCTCACTGTGCCAATTTGATGAAGTTTAGTGAGTGCTCCTGTGAAGTCATCAAAAGCACTAGGACCAAATCGTGGCAAAAGGAGTTGGCAAAAATCTGTCCAGTTTGGTTCGGGATGAGCTTTGATGTACCAATGGTACCATTGAAGGGCTTCTTGTTCCAAATGAAAGGATGCAAGTGGAACTTTCTAGACATCAAAAGTATTATGCAGACTGAAATATTGTTCTGATCGGTATATCCATCCAGTCGGATCAGTACCATTGAAGCGAGGAAAATCAAGCTTCGGCCCATGAAAATTGCTGGAAGAAGAGAACCCGGTGGCTGCAAAAGATTCTGGTTGTCGGTTATTGTTCATGGCTGAATGCTGAAGATGGAGGCTGAGAAATTTTTCATTCAGATCTTGGAGTTTGGTTTGGATGGTTACAAGTGCTTCCTCCATGGTGTTTGTTCCCGCGTGGATAACAACCATAACCAGGAGTTTTTTTTTTGGTTGACTGGGTAGAAAAACAAAAACAGAAACTGCTTCAGTAAAGGAAAATTTGGATTTGGGAAAAAATCTGAAGGGTAATTGGGGTTTGAATAGGTTTTGGACACTGTCGAAGAGACAAGGAAGCAAAAATGAGGATTTCATAAGCGGGGTGAAATGATGGAAAAATTTGGCAGAGGGAGACAAAGAAGCAGAATTCGGAAAGGAACTCTGTGGTAAAATTTGAAGGTGATTGGCTGAAATCTGAGGAAGTTATGGCAACGCCTAAAAATAGAAAAATGTGGGATTTCGGGCTTTGGGAAGGGGAATTGGGGATAGGGTCCTCAGGAATGAAATATGCAGAATGGGATGATAGGGGTTCCCCGAAAATTTCAAGGGGAACAGAGTGAAAACAAGGGAGATATGGAGAAAAAACTGGGTTTTTTTTTTTTCCAGACTGGAGCGGCTACGGCTCAGAAGGGATCTGGAACAAATAAACCTGCAATGACTCAGAAGTGAGTGGAAATAGATGGATCTGAAATGGTGCTGAATGGATTGAAAACGGCTGGATCTGGAACGACTTTCAGAATGGATTTGAATGGCTGGATCTGAAACAGCGCAGCAGTGATCGACAACAGTTCAGCTGAAAATAGAGATGGACCCCAGGTATGTGCGGCTTCCTAACAGTTCAAGGGTTTCACTCGGCCACCAATGCTGTCTGACGGCTTGCGTATTAGGACAGTACCCCTCACTCCACAACTCAGGTAAAACTGATAACCGCTTTGCCACAAACGACAGCTGGCAGGTCCTCTCAATGGGCCAGCTTCTTCAGGGTTCCTGTGGTACTCCTCACAATGAGTTTTAGGGCTTATGTCCAAGTACTTCCCACAGTTAAGCGGATAGGGATTATTCCCAAATCCGGACCTGCAACATATGCGAAAAAAAATTTGACAGAAATTCTACCCAACGAGCCCAAGAAAGTGCTCTGATACCAGATGTGATGAACCTGCAATAATTAATTAATGCAAATTCACAAGATACCAGAAATAATAGAACTCAAAATCAATTTTATATTGATCACGGGCCACTTTGAGGGGGAAACCTCCTTTGAGCAAGCTCAATACATTAACTTCACCGTGCCTTCAATGACCTCAACACACACTTATATACTAAGTCTAATCCCAATACTATGGGTCAAAACCATGGGACATATAATACTATGGGATGACTTACAAAGCATATGCGTCCAATACTATGGGCTACTATAAACTATGAATCAACAAATACTACGGGACGACTTACAAAGCATATGCGTCCAACAACAATATACTAACATAGTAAAGATAAGGGTTGACACGGGTTCCTAACATTTTGTCGGTGCCGCCATTTTGGATAACAGCTTACTAACTGGCCGTCAGTTGTCACGGTTACTTTTTCCTGTCGTGATGCTTTGGTGGTTCTGACAAAAGGTTCTCTTGCACACGTGTGCTCCTTTGTCTTTAACTGCACTTTTCTAGTTCTCTCTCTCTCTTTTTTTTTTATCCGTGCAACTTCACTTCTCGACTAGTGCTGTGTGGTACATGCATCCTTTCTATCAAATTTCGCGTATCGGCCCAAAATTGTGTACAGACTCTTTTGCATTTCTAGTGCCCAATTTCAACTGTACTTGACACTTAGAAACTCCCTTCTCTTTCGATCACTGAGGGTTTTGTGAAGTACGACTATCCCTGTAGGGTTTTAGTCTACTTCCATTCACCAAACCTTGTAAGTTATCTCCGGCTAATGTGCCTAACTGAATTGTGCCACTGTTAGTAACATACATAACAGTATATGCCAATGCATTCTAAATTTTTCAGGAAATTTCATAAACTTTCTATCATACAGGAGGACAAGGTCACCTACCTGAAAGGACTTGTTTTTGATATGGCGATCATGCCATGCTTTTTCTCGGTCTTTGTACACTTTCTAGTGAAAGCCAGCAATGAAGCGATCCTCTTCCAATCCAACCAAGTGTAGAATCCTTTCTTCTATTGTTGGTTCATCCTCCATGCCTGTGAATGCAACAATTTTTAAGCTTGGTACAATGTACTCCATCGGCATCACAACTTCCTGTCCATAGGCCAATCTGAAAGGTGTATGGCCTGTCAACTTATTGCAAGTGGTTCTGTATGCCCATAACAAAGCTGGAATGCGTAGATCCCAATCATCCATGTTTACATTGCATACCTTTGTCAGCGCATTCTCCAGTACCTTGTTGAAAGCTTCAACAGTCCCATTGGCTTGAGGATGGTATGGTGTAATCCTCTGATGGTAAATGTGGAACTCTTCAGTAAGGGTTGAGATAGTCCTCTTTAAAGAGTGGGTCCCTTGATCACTCACTAAAATCTTCGGGCATCCAAATCTGGTAAGGATTTTCTCAAAGATGAACTACGCGGTAGTAACTGCGCTACAGTCCTTCACTAGTTTAGGCTCTTCCCATCTGGTGAGATCATCAGTCGTGGTGATAATGTATCTCGCACCAGTCCTCTTCCTCGGTTAGTTAATACGTCCCATGAAATCAATAGCTCATTTTTCAAATTCTTGTAGTGTCAATTGTGGTTTTAACGACATTTCATCTCTTCGCGACGGCTTTCCTGTCCTTTGACATACATCGCAACTCTGGCAATGTTCCTTTGAATCTTTATGAATTGTAGGCCACCATAGCCCTGCTCTCAATATCTTCTATGTAGTGGCTCTTCTTGTGTAGTGACCTCCTGATACACTTGAATGTGCATCAGCCAATATAAATGGCTTCTCATGGTCCAACACACATCTGCGCAACACTTCATCTGGTCCCAACTTGTATAGTTGTCCTGCTATGATAGTGAAGTCTGTTGCTCTGAATACCAGCTGCTTCTGCTGCTGCATAGTGAACTCTGTAGGTGCCAATCCTGTAGTCAAAAAGTCGACATTACCTTTGTAATACTCATCTGCGACCTGTATGGCAAATAACTGCACATCAGGAAGATTGTCTTCAACATTGGTAGGTTCTTCTCCTGACTCGATCCTTGATAGATGGTCAGGTCCCAGGTTCAATCTGTCTGGCTTAACCACAATTTCAAAATCATACTCCTGGAAGAGTAGTAACCATCTGCATATTCTCCCCCTAACACTGGTTTATTTACCAGATACTTCAAAGCGGAATGGTCAGTAAACATTGAGAAGTGCGCACCGAGCAAATAGTGTCTGAATTTCTGCAATGCGTACGCCATAGCTAGACCTTCTCTTTCTGTGGTCGTACAGTTCTTTTTAGCTGATTGGAGCTTCCTGCTTGAAAATGTAATGGGATGGTCAATGCCTCCCTCTTTTGGTTGTGCTAGCACCACACCAAGTGCAATGGATGAAGCATCAACGTGTACATGGAATTGCTTGTCCCAATCCAAAAAGACTAGAATATGCGCAGTTACCATTTTCTCCTTTAGTGCGTCTAGGCCTTGCTCACACTCTGCGTTCCATATGAATTGCGCTTCTTTCTTCAACAACTTCTCCATTGGTGCGGTTATATGTGCATAACCCTTGATGGATTTTCTATAGTACCCTGTATGTCCCAAGGTGGTGCGAAGTTGTTTCACTGAATTCAGTGCTGGTAGGTTCACAATAATTGCGATCTTTGCAGGATCAACCATCAAACCTTGTTTACAGACAATGTTTCCCAAGAGAATTCCATAGGGCGCAGTACAAATACAGAGTTTGGATGGAGTAATGTTACCTAAATTAGTCAATGGGAATAGGTTCAAGCCCTATCACCATGATTCGATGCAGAGAGGATGAGGACCAAAATAAATAAATAAATATATATATATATATATATATATATATATAGAGAGAGAGAGAGAGAGAGAGAGAGAGAGAGGATACTATGTGGTAGGATGGCGCACCAGCCGAAAGAGAATGTGAAAAAGGGAGGGGTTGTATCGTAGTTTGGGGTTTGGATTGCGACAACAGCAGGATTGCGACCCTATCAAATCAGTAATCATTCTGAATCGTCTGCAGATGGGACCTTTTCAGATGACAGGTCTTTTTTACAAGTATGATCGTTAGTTGGCCTGGATCGACGCCGACACTAGGCACGTTTGGAACATGGAAACACACCGTGGCAGCATGGCCGGTGGCAACACAGATGATGGTTCGCATGATTGTGACACGAAGGGAAGCCGGGTGAAGTATGGTCACCAATCACGCATGTAGGAAGTCCGGTCACCACATGCAGGAAACAAATGATGACAAAATCGATGCATTGGGTGAACGGATTCACGGATTATTTTCGAGTCAGGCGTCCCAGAAGATGGAAATGCATAAATACAGGCACCAGAGGCTAGCAGAGCAAAGAGGTATTTACCAGAAGTGAGAAATACATGTTGCGAGTAGGTTAGGTATTTGGATAAGTTAGGAATTCCAAGGAGGTTGTGGAAATGATCCATTTCATTTTGTACGGTATCACACCAGGTGCACTGCGGGCCTGAAAGACGAGTGTGCATGAACACCTTGAGCAGGAAGAGGCATGGGCACTCAGGTGTCACATAGATGAAGTTTCATCCGAGTTGTCTAAGTATGTGGTAGTAGTTCAAAGCTTCATGGTCCTGGTGACCACCATAATCATTCGGAATGGTTCTCGATATATTTTCCATATTCCCTTCGGCATAAACAACTTTTGAAGTAGAAGGGATAGCGAACAAATCAAAATTCCCACCGGGTCTCATATAAAACTCACCTCTCTCAATCCTATCCAGATTAGGAAGAAAATAAGACCTGTGGTGCATGTGTTCCCAAGGATGGTCCAGGCCAATCATTGCTTCCAAGATTGCCTCATCAGAGGGAAAAACAGTGTCTAGACAGTCAAAAGAGGGGATAGAGTCCACTGACCATGCAGGAGCATAGTCCATATCTGACTCAGTAGAGACCAATGGAGTCACGATATGTTCTGTTGCAGCATGTTGCGAATCTAAGTAAGCCACCTTTGCAACAGATAAAGGCACAATTGGTTCTGATTCAGTTGGGAGAATCCATGGATCTGTCGTTGGACTGACCGTGAAAATATCAGACGAAGAACATTCTTCAGAACCAATAAAATGAACAAGAGAAGGTAGGTCAAAAGTGCCCATTAATGACCCATAGATCCCTGCTCCTAAACTCTCAGTAGCTGGGTGAGACTGATCAACCAACATAATTGTTGAATCCGATGAAGTCTGGTTGTTTTTTGGAGCAAACAAAAGTTGATCAACTGTGATGATATTTCCTTCATGAGGCAACATTAAAACTCGGAAAAAGGCTGATGGCACTGCTTGCATCGCATATGTCCAGCTCCTACCTAACAACAAATTGTAGTCAAGTGGAGCATCTAGCACTTCAACCTCTACAGACACTAACTTACCCATAAGTTCAACATCAAATGATGGTAAGACTCCATGTGGATGGAAAGATCTTCCATCAAAAGTGGTAAGCAATGTGTTCGAGGGGGTTAATTCAAGAGAGCCCAAATCCTTCCAACAAGAAATGGACATTACGCATGTAGACCCGCCCTCATCTAAAACAAATCTCCCAATGGTCTTAGGACCATGGACTATCTCTATTTGGAGAGCGACGTGGTACGACAACCGGGGTTTGATATTGGTCATATCAAACCGAGAAAGCATATTGGATGAATCTACACTCCCGATCGCTGCGAGAAGTGCACTGCGTTGTAATGGACAACTTTGCAGTACCTCCAAGGTGGACATGGCACAAGGATTTTGGGTTAAATCTTCCACAACATTGTAGTTGGGAGCAGCCCGCGCGTTAGGATTGTGCACAACCCGTTTGAAGACACCTTTCGAAATCTTTGGCAGTAAATCTACTGGTCTCTCGATGTGGAGAGGGGTAGATGATTCAGGAACCTCCTTATCTCTTTGCTGCGAATACGAAATATAGTTTCTAGCTCAAGTTTGTAAAAGCGCATCCGAATTAATGATATTAATAAAGGATTGATCAGCAGATAAGGCATGAGGTGTGCCCCCAACACTAGAGTTGCCAGAAGATGAACTTTGTCTGTGAGGGAACGGATCTTTTAAGATAGCTAGTTTCTTCTCACGGAGTAGCTTCTGGTATTCTTCCATCATAGGGCATTGATGGGTATGGTGGTCCTCTTTACATAACTTGCAAGGGAACTTCACTTTCTTTTTATCCTTTTTTCCCTCCTCGACATTTTCTGTGTTCTTGGGATTTTGATGGTTCCCCTCTCCTTTCTTGCCCTTCTTTTTGTTGTGGTTGGGCTGCCGAGGGACCTTTTGATTCATCTGCACTTGTTGTATAGATTCTATTTGCGAAGGAGAGGCTACAATTGAAGTTGCTTTTGCAACAGACTGTTTGATAGATAAGGCATGAACCTGCTTTGTTAAAGCTTCAAATGCTGTAGAATATACTGAACCCACGATGGCATTAGCATGTGGTCCAGGCTTGGGTTTACCTATATCTATATTATATCTTGGCGCATCGGGAATAATCTCATACAAAAGCCCAGGCTGAGCATACACCAGATCAAGCTGTTGGGTTCTAAGGATAGCTTCCTCTTGGAGGACACCCCAGAAGTTGCTACTTCCTTAGAAATATAAGGAAGGAGTGATTTGAGAAACCACTCTAATAAGAAATATGGAGGGATGTCGGCTTTAATGAGCCTCTTTCTCCTTCGCCAATCCTGAATATGGTCAAATAGGTGAGTGGCTTTGTTCTACCTGAAAGTTGACAGAAGGTCTGTATCGACATCATATCGGACAAGAAGTTGAAAGTGATTTAGAAAAACTTTAGCCAGATCCCAAAAGTTATCATAAGCAGCTGTAGGTAGTTCAATATACCATTTAGCTGCAACGCTAGTCAAGGTTCTCTGAAAGAGCCTCAATCTAATGGAATCGTCGTTCAACGAATTAGAAGAGCACAAGAGATGAAACGTAGTGACATGGTCACCAGGATCTTCACCATTTTTACCTTCAAACTTTGGAATGTTTGTAGGCAGCTTAGTGGGAACTGATGGCAATGTAGGATTGTGGCGCACTGGATCGTTAGTAAGCTTCGAAATATTTGGCAAATTCAAAGTTTCCAGAAAAGGTAAACGAGGTCGTGCTGATGGCATTTGGTAAACAGGAATTCGATATTGGGAACCTCCCAAAACCTGGTTCGTGTACTACTGGTTGGAGTTTCCCCCAGCCATCGGTTGTGACGTAAAAGCATTATTAAAATTGCTCCACCCAAAAGAAAGAGGATTGCTTCGTGGGATACCTGTCCATTGCAGCTGGGTGTTATCCCCTCCGTAAGGTGGGTTTAAAATGTTACTACCCCTTCTAATAAACAATGAGAAGGGGAGGCTCCCTGGAGGTATATTAGATGGATTTACATTATAACCTGTGTAGGGTTTAAAACCAGGTGTAGTTGTAACGGACGGTGTTGTCATCGAACCCATAATAGGCATCGATGTAGTAGGGATTGATCCTATTAAAGATGCGGAAGGAGCATACTGTGGTATGCCCTGGGGCTATTGAGTAACAAGAGGTTGAGTAAATGTCACTGTAGGTATCCCCATCAAAGGGATATTAGCTGGTCCAAAACTAGGGGTAGATACATTAGTTGATGTCAAAGCTTGTGATCTCGACATACCTACAGTACCAGCATTAAAACTAAAATACAGGCTCGAGGCAGAAGCAGTCTACGAAGAGCTAGGTGCCACTGTGCTTGCAAAGGAAGAAGAGAGAACTCTTGTAACCATTGCTGCAGTGGGAGTTTGAGGGACTCCCGCCTCATCTCCTGGATTAGTCATAGTATGACCAGGGGTAAACCAGTATGCACTATACTCGGGTTTGCCTATAGAATCTACATTTATAAGTAATGGATCATTTGGTCCAGTTAGGCGAGGGTTGAAAGGAGTGCTAAACTCTTGAGAAGATAAATCCTCAACCTCAACAGTATCAAAGACCTGTTGATCTTGAAACATTACCTGTGGTTCTCCAAGTACTTCAGTTTCTCTCGTAAGTTCATATAAACCACGGGAATCCATCCTCCAACATTGCGGTGGAGGCTCCATAATGATTGGGGGAAGGTTTTGCAACCTCTGAGACCTACGAAGAGGTTTTTCCTCCACAACTATATAAAAATCAAACTAAGTATAAAAACCTAGTGGCCACTAAACGACTAGGGAGCAAACAACATACCACTAAAAAAATTGTTCTAAGTGATCAAAACCAAGAAAACAAGTCTAATACTCTCAGAAGCAAGTCTAGGATGATGAGGGCCCAGGACAAACAAATAGAATATCGATGGTCAGTTACACGACGTCCAATGGAGGTCCTCTAAGTGCAAGCATTTGGATCACCAAGCCTCCCTCTCGGGATTACTGCAAAGGGTTAACTTCCGTGTATGTTTGAGGTGAAGTGGAAATATCCTTCCATTCTACCTATGAAGAGCCCTAGGGTTATGATACCAAGGATACCAAAATTACAAAAATCCCTGGGGGAACAGTCATCAGCCTAGCCAAGACGCATGGGCAAGGTAGCAATGTTGATGTATATGTAACTTCGGAATGTATTTCATATATATATTTATTGTACTCCTATAGAGATGTATTATTCCTCTATACGGAAGTGTCGTCATTTGTATTGACAAGTGTCGCAAGTGTGTTAACTTGCCGATGGGTTATTAGACCACCTTGTAAGGGGTCGGCCCGGATTAATGTAACATGAGGTTATTGTGCTAAGCTAGACAAGTCGGCCCCATAAGTTTATTGGGCAATCAGGACAAGTATAAATAGATATCTCCCGATCTCTATTTGGATCACTTCAAAACTCACACTTCCATCACTCGGAAAGTGGCGCACATGTGAGGAGGAGGATCAACTACTAGGAGGAGGCTATCTCTTTGTACTTTGGTTGTATCATTTCTCTATCTATCTCTGAGGAAGTTGTGGTGTTTTTCACCTTAGGGTTTTCCCCACGGAAACTCTGTGTGTCTATTGTCTCTTATGTTTGCATCTTGTGATGATTGATATGCTTGATATGATTGATATGCATTGATATAATGTACATGTTATTCTCTTAGTAAAGATCCTAGAGTATATTGAATTAGTGCTAAAAAATTAACAAGCAAAGCCCGAAATCCAAAAGCACTTAAAAAGTACTAGTGGACCCCCATACGCGAATCAACTCTAGTTTATGTTTGAAAGGAAAGTGAGGGGGTATCCTCAGCAGTTCCAGTCGCACACAGCCTTGTGCTTAACTCTGGTTTGAGTAGAGCGTTCCCAGGATATTTTGATATAGGTGGATTTACCTAAGAGATTTTCTTACTACGATTGTTGAGCAGTGAAACAGATTTCGGGTATTTTAAGGTGATTTACCCTGAAACCATATCCTAAGCTAGTTGATGTTATGTACACCTAAAAAGAAAAAGTTGCTAATTAATTTTATTAAAATTACTTTTTAGAGGCTACTTTTTACTCCAGAAGGGTATTGAAGTGTGTGGAATGGTTTCGATAGAAAGCAAAGTGTGTACAAATGATGCTTTTAAAACTTCACAAAGACTCTTTTCATTTATGTCTTTCAAAACAAGAAATGGGCAGACCTAAGCATAAGCAATTTTTCAATTTTCTTTTTAATTTTCAAAGCAAATAGCAAAATGATCTATCCTACTTCGAAATAGAAATGGAAAATATTACTACTAATCTACCAATTTTCAAATTTTTGATCTTTTCTTCTATTTTGAAAAAGAAAATGAATCTGAAAAAGGAAACAAGCAAGATCTAAAAGGAGTGTGGGTAAAGATGAAATACCTAATGGCTTAAACCAAACAAATCAACAGACTTGGCGAATACTTGACCTACAGAGTTGGTCAAATGAAAAACTCTAAGTTTGGAACGAGATGTAAAAGAAAAGGGAAAAAAGATGCATGTGACAGGAAAAAAAACCAAGAGGCTGCTCCTAAGCATCAAAACCTTAGAAAAACATCTACCAAACAAATAGGGTAGGTAAGCAAACCGAGGTAACTCTATTGCCACACAAACTCAGAAAGGAAAAGCTATCAGAAGGCTTCAACCAACTCAGACTGACCTGAACAGGAGTTCAGAAGGTATCCAGACCAACAGACCTTTCAAACACCACCCTAAAAACTCAAACTGGAATCAAACCCTAAAAAAAAGACATGACTCAGTAAAGGTGCATAGCTATTGCAACAGACAACAAGCATTGAGTGCGTAGGTTTGTATCAATGCAACATGCATCTAGGGAAAAAAGTGCGCTACTGTATCTAGCAGATAGTCATGCACAACTTCAAAAAGGCTTAAAAAAAGAAAAGACACCAAAAAGAAGTGCTAAAGCAAGTGAAGCAAACTAAAGGGACTTTCAAGAGGTTAAACAAGACTCAAACAAGACAAAAAAAGTCTCAACAACAGTCAGAGAAGCAAGGCAAATGCAAAAAGTAGACCCAACAACCTGGAAACCCAACCCTAGTGGAAGGCTTAGACCTATAAGAAATATGTGCTACTGTCTAGTATAAAAACTAGCGCCTGCAACACAAAATGCGCGACTATGTTTCAAGGAAACTAGCGCATAAGGCAAAAAATGTGCTTCTGTATGCACAAAAGATCATCCTAGAGGGACTTAAATCAATAAACAGAGCTTTGCTCAGTCAGACTGAAATTAATCAAGACACAAAAGGAAAACCAAAGTAAGCTATAAGAACCTCTCAGAAAACCAACAGACTGTAAAATTAAAAGAAAACCTAGACAAGGTCCCCAGAGCAGAAACAACCGGTGTTCCCCGGCGGAGTCGCTAGTTCTGTTGTGTAGGAATATACCCTATAGTGGGGGATATGGCACTACCAAATTACATGGGGTGATAGGTAAATACATTATGCTTTTCATTAATTACTATGAATGAAACGAGATTAGGATTATGAAAATAATACCTTTTAACGACGGCTGGTCCTAGCTTTTGCCCAATCTTCCACAGTAATGCACCTGCAAAACAAGTTAACCTTCCTCAGCGTATCTTTACTGTAATATATATAATGAAATTGAAAGCAATTTGACATCAATCACAATCAGACATTCAATAAAATAGACATTTCATTGGGATGGGAAGGGTATTTCCACCTTTTATTTTCAAAGAAATGTAGTTAAGTACAGATATACCTGATCTGTCCAGACACTTCCGCAACCGAGTCATGGGATCTTGCTTCTCACAATGACTTAGAAAATCCTTCAGCGTAACAGTAGCTTCTTCTTCATTGGCCTCTCCCTCATGGCTTCCCCTTGTATTTATGGGACAAGGTAGGAAGTTGGATTCGTGAGGTAATTGAATTGGGAGGTTGGGGGAGTTAAACCAACCTCAACTAATCCCAATTCGTAATCTTAATATATTTTTCCATTCATCTTAACATGTGCACAGGTATCATAATAGCAAACCAACGCATAGTATGCAACTCTTGTTCTTTACAACTAGCGTACACATCTTTTGAGGTAAGTGCGCAGGTTCTCTTCAATAAGACCAGCATTTAGAACGTTAGAAGTCAGTGTCAATAGTAGCGCACACATAATGAAAACTGCAGAAAAAAATATGATTTTTAGCTGAAGATGTGTGATCTCAACAATAACTCATCCAAGGTCAATCCATCTCTTCCATCCATAATGTCCTTTTGTGTGATCGACAGGGCAATTTGATCACGAACAAAGAAGTGTAGATTTGACCTGTAACTCCCGTGGCCCTGATGTCAACTTGTAGGTCCATTTTGGAAACTATGGTTTTTCTTAGTAAGGGAGTGTGCAATTTTTGCACATGGAGGTCGACTTTTCAAAATCGTCGACCTGGGACTTATGGATAGTGTTCCAAGCTGGAACCTTCCTAGACACACTTGCAGGACTCCTTGTAACTCGGTTTTGTTGTACGGTTGGAATTCTATGGCCCCAGTAGGTATCCCACTGGTGTCCCTGAAGGCCCGTTGGATGCAAGATGCAAAGAGCCATAGAATGATGATCGTGGCTCAAATCGACAAACCGTTGACTCCATTGGATTCAGGACATCGGGATAGTGTTAGGGGTGCCCCTCTCCTCCAGTCCCATGGCCCAGGTGTCAACTTTTAGGTCAATTTTGGAAACTAGGGTTTTGGTAAGTAAGGGAGTGTGCAGTTTTGCACATGGGGGTCAACTTTGAAAAATCATCGACCAAGGACTTATGGCTAGCGTTCCTAGTTGGAACCTTCCTAGACACATTTGCAGGACTCCTTGGAACCTGGTTTTGTTGCATGTGTTGACCAAATCACGACCTCACAGTCGACAGGGGTCCACCGACTGTCGACCCATACCGCAGTCTCCCCGGGCACCATCCTGGGCAGGTTTGAGCCCACCTAGCAACACCCGCAAAGTGGATGAGGTCTCACCCGAGGTGTACAGGAAGAGCAGACGGAACCATGTTTCCACCGAGGGAGGAGGCAAGTTGCGACAGTATGATACTAACAACAATTCTAAATATTCATCATGAAGTTCTAGCACATCGCAGCATTTAACATTACCAGAAACAGAAATCACACATTACTTTAATCACAACATTTTCACATAGACAGATAACACATTATTGCGGCATTCACATTATAGCAACAGAAAACAGATAAATGTATTAAGAACAGACAATAACATAGGCATCAAGCAACATTACACACAAATTGCACCAATTCATCATCCTTATATTACTGTGGCAAACCAAAAGTAGTACATAAATCTCTATGCAACACCCGCATTATCTCTGTCAATCTCCGCATATAGCTCTATCTCTAGCTCTCTTCCATCTCCTTCTATTCTCTAACACTCACAATCCTCCTATATTTATAGGCTTCCGCCTTTTACAATACTTGTCCACTTTCCTAACCGACACTATGGAAAATCAACAATCTGACTTGGTCTAATGACCAAAAAACCCGCATACTGCGGTACAATGACTTGATATTACAAAATACATGACCCAAAACCCGCCAACTATGGTATACTTGACTCAATATTACAAAATACATGGGCCAAGTGACCCAAAACCCACCAACTACGGTATGCTTTGACACCAAATACTGATTTTGCACCTTCATCCAACATGTCACAACGTCAGCGGTACTGCGACACATCCTCATCAAACCGCTTGCGAATAGGCCCCCAACACAATATTGTGGCTCGCCCTCGAGCCACGTCAACTGGTGGACAGTGTACACATTGTGGTCCTTGCCTTGAAGTCTGCATACAGTTGTTCGACATTCTTCACCAACTCCTGAGCCTCCTTAGCTGCTGCCTGACTGTCGAGCATGTTGTCGACAGATGGGTGATTAGTCATCTTGTCCATGACCTGTTGCCGACACTTCTGCACTGTCGGGAGTGCTTCACTGGCCTGCAGTATCAGTTTCGCACCAGTGTCTTGGAATTCATCCAATTGTGCTGCACGCAGCTTCTGGCGTTCATCGACCTTGATGACCCGTTGTTGCAGGTCCTTTAGCTCATGTGACTTGGAAAATTTGTCCATGGGTGGCAATTTTTTCATTGCAGTCATTAAGGTGGCCACCTGACCCTTCGCTTCCTGCCGCATCTTAGTGAGCTGTTCAATTTGTTCATCGTGGACAATGCGGCCCCAAAACTCTATTGTTTCGGCAGTGAGCCTGGTTGCCACTGTCTCCAGCTCCTCCATCTAGGTGGAAACTTCCTCGAGTGCCCTTCTTCGCTCATCTACTTTAGCCTGAGGGGTACTTGGTTTTAACTGAGCCGTCAACGGGTCGTTCTCCTGTTTCAACTGAACAATGGCAGCCCCCAATCGCGTACCGCTTGATTGTTGCAGCTATTGGTGCGATACCTGCGCCCATCCGATTCCATGTCATACTTCCGTGCCTATTGACGTGCTCGCTTCCTCTCACTGGAATTTCCTTGAAGAAAGTCTGTCGGATCAACACCATTCTTGGGCAAGCCGGTAATCTTAGAAATCAAGTCAACAGTGACTCAGACCTCTCTGTCCAACCATAATGAACCCCCATGGAAGCAGGACAAGAGCTGCTTTACACAAGAATTGACTATCGTCAAGCGTCCAAAATGCGACATGTTAATTAACCCTAACAATCCCGCCTGCCTCAATCCACGTGCCCATTCATGGATCACTGGTTCCGGTAAATGGCGCATCTCTTTTACATATGGTGTGGAGGCAATTACAGGGTGGGCCACCATGTCATGGTCATCATAGCGCAGGTGCATCAACGCCGACCCAATATCTAGCGAGCACTCCAACCCTGCCGGGAGTGCGGGCATCTTCACACTGAATTTTGACTTCAGGGTCATTTTACGCAGGGTAGAATCTGGCCGGACAGGAGGGATGTACCCAAGAATATTACTAGCAGACTAGCCCAGCCATTGGGCAAACGTAGTGGCAGGACGACTGGACTGTCTCACCTGCTCTGGATTTTCACCGACCGCCGCGGATCGAAGCAATCGCTTACTCTTCGGGGATTCAGAAGGCTGACCTCCTCGCCGCTTCTTAGCAACAGTTGATGTTCCCACCAGCATGTTGGAAACCTCAAATCCAAGATCAACAGTGTCCGAGGATGCACCTTCCTGTTCTACAAAAATCGGACCAAATGGAGACTCCACTTCACTGCTAATGACCACTGTCTCCCGTGCTCTTGGAATACCTCACCACTCGTCGTAATATACCTAACAGTGACTGACTGAAAGTTCAACAGCGCTCCACAACAACTCGGCTTGCTAATTTCTCGGTGTCTTCTGCCCGACGCTAAACCATACTTATAACATCGATCCAAATCGACCGTAATCATGACTAAATCATGCATTAACTCAACCAAATCCTTGTATTAATGAGGGAAATATGCCGACGATCCTGTCTTGCCCTCGATTGTATCCGCCATTAATGTCCATGGTTCAAGCACACCATTAATTAAATATCTCCACTTTTGGCATTTATTACTGATCTGACCGAGCCGCCATGCTGCCATATATCGTTGATTGTGCCAAACTTTCTGGAGAAGCCTCCCTGCTATCACATTCTTCTATTGGTGCACCATCTGCCACCAAGCAACCTGCAACACTCATCATCACTTATTCATCATTGTTTTTTTAACCAATGCGACTTCAGACATCGCACTGCTCCGAGCCCGTGCGATAGGGCTTCAACCTGTGACCATTTACCAGCTTGGGGAGCATCCCCCCATCCAATCGCTGCAACTGAACCGCTCCTCCTGAAGTAATACTATTGATGCGGTAGGGACCTAGCCAATGCATCTGCAACTTGGCTGGATGTTTCATAAACTTACTGTCGTACAATAGCACTAAGTCACCTTGCTGAAACTGTTTATTTTTGATGTGGCGATCATGCCATGTCTTCTGTCTATCCTTCTCCACCCCTTGATGAAAGCTAGTGATAAATCGATCCTCTTCTAGCTCTACCAATTGTGCTAGATGCTCGTTTAATGCTGCAACATCATCGATACCTGTAATAGCCGCAATGCGTAGACTTGGGACAATATACTCCATCGGCATAATTGCTTCCTTCCCATATACCAGCTTGAAAGGTGTCTGACGAGTCAATCGTTTACATGTAGTGCGATAGGCCCATAATACCGCTGGAACTTTCAAATCCCAGTCATCGCGGTTTGAATTGCACACCTTTGTCAATGCATGCTCCAATACCTTGTTAAGAGCCTCCACCATTCCATTCGCTTGAGGGTGAGAGGGTGTACTTTTCTTATGCTGTATCTGCAATTCCTCCGTCAATGCGCTGATAGTGCGATTAAGAAAGTGGATGCCTTGATCACTCAACAATATCTTGGGGCAGCCGAAACGAGTGATAATGTGATCAAACAAAAATCGAGCGGCTGTTGCTGCGAAACAATCAACTACGGGCGCTGCCTCAGCCCATCGGGTCAAATACTCTGTCGCTGTAATGATGTATCGCGCACCCATATGTTTCCCTAGTGGATTGATCGGCCCCAAAAAATCCATAGCCCATTTCTCAAACGGTTGTAATGTTACCTGAGGTAGCAGTGGCATCTCGTCTCACTTGGACGACTTGCCAGTTCGTTGACAAACATCACAAGATCACGCATAGTCTGTCGCATCGTTATGTAATGTAGGCCACCAAAGACCTGCGTGCATTATTTTCCTGGCAGTCGCCCGACCGCCATAATGTCCTCCCGCAACTCCACCATGTGCCTCAGCCAATATCTACGCCTGCTCATGCGGCAAGACACATCTGCACAATATCTCATCAGCACCCAATTTATACAACTCTTCCGCGATCAGTTGAAAGTCAGTAAACTTGACGACCAATTGCTTCTTTTGAGCAGTGGTAAAGTCATCAGGCGCAGTGTTGGTCACCAAAAACTGAAGGATGTCATCAAAATATTGATCAGCAGCGGCGACGTGAAACAGCTGGCCGTTTGGATAAACCTCAGTATTTCCAAATCGAAACATCATCAACCTGCGACATTGTGACCAATATTTAATGAATTTCTTATGTGTTGCCCACCAGCATGCTGGAACAACCTTCAGTGTTTCCTCCAAGGCCAAAAATCGCTGGGGTTCTGAGACCTGTTCTTCAAATTTTGCCAAAAAGTTAGTGAGGTCAGGAAACCCGTCATAGATAGGCAGTGTGATTGTTTCTGCCGCAACCCGACATAAGGATTGTGTAACTAAACCACATATCCGGAACGGTACTTCATGCATCCGGTTTTGCCAATGCTCTAATGCATCATCAGAGTCGGAAGACGCAAAACTCTCGCTGCGCCACTCCAGCTCACCATGGATCGTGGGGTGAATCTAATCCTCATAAATATTAAATGCATGATCCCATCCAGTGTGATCGGCATCTTTGACAGGCTCAACATATCGACGTCCTTTAGCCGGATCCAACGGAGCAATGACTCAGAAATTGCGATTCTCAAAATTCATCATGCGCTTCTTGAAGTTGATTACAGCTCCACTATTGTTAGCCCATCCTATCCCTAATAGAGCAGGATAGGAGCTTCCTCCATCAGCTAATTCAATGACGTCAAAATCAACATAAGTGTTCATGCCCTCAATATCAATCGTGAGCCGCGGAACCCGTCCAATAGGTGTAACCTTTGCATGATTAGCCAACCGGAGCTGCACAGGAGACCAACTCAGTGGGGGAATCCCCATCTTTTTCCACGCCTGCTTGGTTAAGATGTTAACATCCGAACCAAGATCAAGAATAACCGAATCAACATCGTAGTCACCGATTTGAATGTTCATTCGCATTTCCTTGCTAGTCTTCCATCGCTGTAAGGAGTTTACTGCCGACTCCTGCCATCCCTTCAGAAATCACTGCAACCATCCCTCAATCTCAACTAGGGTAGGTGGGTCTCGTGCCAATGAGAGACAACTTTCGAGGAACTTCTGCAATATCCCCGGTGGTGGTCGATCGGCGTCTGATGTGGCATCAAAGACAGGCGGCATATCACAAACAACAGCCTTACCGCGGTCTTTTTCCAAAGTGTGACGTGCCTCCATGAACGTTTCCCTCTCCGCATCAATGTTGAAAGGTACCATCTTCTGACTAGCTAACCGAATTAGTGGTCGCAAACCATCTTCCCTAGTCGTCTTACCTCCACGAGTGACAACAGCCATCGATGCATCTTGTGGTCGTGGTTCTGCCGAAATAGTCGCAATATTGGCACCTTGTGTCTGATTTTGCTACAAATTCCTTGGTTGATTTATGTTCAGATTAGTGTTCGGTGGGGGTCACGGGAGCTGGTTCTGCACTAGTTGCTGCACTGGGTTCTATACCGGTTGCTGTACTGGGTTCTGTACCTGTTGCTGTACTGGGTTCTATAGCTGCGGAGTGTTCCCAGCTTGCCATCTTGCAATCAACTATGGACAATTATTGACTGTATGATCATTACCAAAACAAAACGTACACTGATTCTATAGCAGTGGGCAGTCACACTGATAATGCCCCCATACCGCACAGTGGTAACATTGAACAGGTCCTCGACCACCTCGGCCTCCTCCTCCATGACCAAATCCACCACCATGTCCGCCCCTGTAGCCTCCCCGATAGCCACCCTGCTGCTGATACTAAGGTTGGTTAAACTGCTGTTGCATGGGTGTTGGCGGCATCCCTTTCCCTTGTGGTACATACTGTGGTTGTTGCACGTACTGACGTTGCGGGGGGTGCATCGGTGTATATTGCAGTACGTACTGCTGTGGTTGCTGCTGCTGCGGTACAAACTGCATCTATGGTTGCGGCTGAGCTACATGCGTCTGTAGAGGTGCAGCGAGCTGATCATCTTTGACATAGAATGCATCACACATTCTCTCCTGTAGCAACCCATATGCACAACAATCCTTGTCATCATGTCCTACCGACTTACAGAAGGTGCAATACAGATTTCGCGGGGTTGTCACCATTTTCTGCATATATGGGCAACTATCATGACTGTTCTCAAATACCGAACAAACGCGACACCACGGCATACTACCGCCATTCAATGGGTTGGGCACACCGGAGACCAAATAATTACGAAAATCTAGGCAATCATCTTTCGTATGTCCTTCTTGTCGACATCGCGTACACCATACTTCATCACGCTATTCCCTCTTCTTCTTTAAATCTTGCAACTGTATAGTCATGTTGGCAAGCTGTGTCTGAATCTGCGACATCCTGGCTGCATTATCTCCAATCGGCGATGCCTCCAATCGCATTGAAATCTCTAGAGCTTCACTAGGCGTCGATATGTTTTGCTGCATCAGCGGCAGCCGAATGTGGGGTAACAGTACCGCAATGAACCATTCTTTATGTTGGATAACACTCATATCAAAACTAACCTTTTCCATCAGTGTCTTGAATCACTGGTCGAAATCCCACACTGTCTCATTGGGATACTGCTTAATTTCCTTCAATTTAGTAATATATTGAGCCTCCGACTTAGGCCATCTAAATTCAGCAATCAGCCCATCCCGAATATCATTCAATGACTTATCTGGGGCCCCCGTAGGGAATAAGACAAATTTCATGAACCAATCTAACGCACGACCTCACAGAGTCGTGGCCAACTGTCCTTTCTTAACATTGTCATCAGTGATCTGTTTCACGGTCTAGACCGCTTCACACAAAAACCAATACTGTTCTGGGTTATCTGTTGCACTTCCATGGAACAACAGTAACTTAGCATCATCGCCCACCATCTTGGGCTTCCTTCCTCCTATCGTTGTACTACTACTACCAATTAACTTCTACGGTGTCGACGTACTCGGTGGCGTCGAAGTAGTGTTTCTTGCTGGTTGGGAATTAGTGAGCGGAGGTGTGGGTACGTTTGTGCCGGGGTTTGGTCCTGCCTCTATCCCGGGCATAGCCTGGTTGTCCCTGTCAGAACTGTGAGGTCGCTTCGTCCCGTGTGGCCTTCCTTCATGGTCTTGCAGTCCAATCGCAGCATGACCTTCTCCTATCCTCTGCCTCTTTTCCTATCGGAACCTTGCTCCTCCCCTCGTAAGGCCACTTTCTTCCCCGTTTTCGCTCACAGTCTCCTCATGGTCTACACCCATCTACCCCTTTACCATTCCTTCGACCACCCCTCGACAGTCATGATACCCACGCTTCCGCCCACCAGGCTACTTACTGATCGAGGTGCATCTTCAATATACATTTCTCACAGATTAGCATCTTAATCGACAGTTGGAGTGATGACAAAAATTTTCCCCTCGGTCCGCCAAAGAAGTATCTTTCAGCTTCACTATAGGATTTCTTCGTGTCAACCACAAATTCAGTAATGTATCCTTCCAAGATGCTATCAAGCCAAACTTTGATAGCCCGCGATGCCTTATTATCAACTTCCCGCAATTCCTGAATCAATTCCGAGGTCCAAGTCGTCGGTTCACCACCCTGGAAATTTCTCTTCTGGAAGGTCAGCTTTGACAACCACTCATATAGAACAACCGGGAATTCAGAGAAGAACCACTCGTGTGCACTATCATGAATATATCTTCCCAACCAGTGATCTACCGTTAGTCGCGTGTTCCGACTTTCCTTTTCAGCAAATTCTCACAGTCTCTGGTCAAACCAACTCTATATCTCCGTCTTCGTCGGGTGCCACAACATGGCCTCCTCTTACTCTGCACACGGTCCTGGCAACGGAACCATTTTTTGACCAAATACCGACCTCACAGTCAACAGGGATCCACTGACTGTCGACCCATACCGCAGTCTCCCTGGGCACCAGCCTGGGAAGGTTTGAGCCCACCCAACAACACCCGTAGAGTGGATGAGGTCTCACCCGAGGCGTCCAAGAAGAGCAGACGGAACCATGTTTCCGCTGAGGGAGGAGGCAAGTTGCGGCAGTATGATACTAACAAAAATTCTAAATATTAATCGTGAAGTTCTAGCACATCGCAGCATTTAACATTACCAAAAACAAAGATCGCACATTACTTTAATTGCAACATTTTCACATAGATAGGTAACACATTATTGCGGCATTCACATTATAGCAACAGAAAACATATAACTGTATTAAGAGCAGACAATAACATAGGCATAAAGCAACATTACACACAGATTGCACCAATTCATCATCGTTATATTATTGTGGCAAACCAAAAGTAGTACATAAATCTCTATGCAACACCCGCATTATCTCTGTCAATCTCCGCATATAGCTCTATCTCTAGCTCTCTTCCATCTCCTTCTATTCTCTAACACTTACAATCCTCCTATATTTATAGGTTTCTGCCTTTTACAATACTTGTCCACTTTCCTAACTGACACTATGGACAATCAACTAACTGACTTGGTCTAATGACCCAAAAACCCGCATATTGCGGTACAATGACTCGATATTACAAAATACATGACCCAAAACCTGCCAACTGTGGTATACTTGACTCAATATTACAAAATACATGGTCCAAGTGACCCAAAACCTGCCAACTGCGGTATACTTGACTCAATATTACAAAATACATGGTCCAAGTGACCCAAAACCCGCCAACTGCGGTGTACTTTGACACCAAATACTCCTTTCGCACCTTCATCCAATGTGTCGTAATGTCGGTGGTACCGCGACACATCCTCATCAAACCGCCTGCCAACAGCACGGTTGGAATTCTATGGCCCCGGTAGGTATCCAATTGGTGTCCCTGAAGCCCTTTTGGATGCGAGATGGAACGAGCCATAGAATGACGATCGTGGCTCAGATCGACAAACCGTCAAATCCATTGGATTCAGGACATCGGTATATTTCTAGGGGTGCCCCTCTTTGCTGGTCCCCTAGCCCAAGTGTCATCTTGTAGGTCCATTTTGGAAACTAGGGTTTTGCTTAGTGAGGGAGTGTGCAATTTTTGCACATGGGGGTCAACTTTGTAAAATCATCGACCAGGGACTTATGGCTAGCGTTCCCAATTGGAACCTTCCTATACACACTTGCAGGACTCCATGGAACCTGGTTTTGTTGCATGGTTGGAATTCTATGGCCCCAATATGTATCCAACTGGTGTCCCTGGAGTCCTTTTGGATGCGAGATGGAATAAGCCATATAGTGACGACCGTGGATCAGATTGAAAAACCGTCGACTCCGTTGGATTCAAGATATTAGGATAGTGCTAGGGGTGCTCCCCTCCTTCGGTCCCATAGCCCAGGTGTCAAATTTTAGGTCAATTTTGGAAACTAGGGTTTTTCTCAGTAAGGAAGCGATGATGATGATGATGATGATGTTGATAGTGAAATAATCATCATTGTCATAGTCATTGTCGTCATTCTCTTTGTGGCCATCATCGTCATCATTATCATCATCATCGTTTGAAGTAGAAACTGGAGTTTGCTCTGCGATTGGGTTTGTTATCACCTCCATCAAAACCCCCGCAAGGGAAGGAAAGGGAACCCCACGTATGTCCATTTGTATCAGGGTGATATGGTGAACTATATTGTATCTCTTGTTAACATCTTTGAATGGAATCTCTATTATTTCTCATCCATCATGGGTTATGATGATGATGATGATGATTAAGATCATGATGAAGATGATGACGACGACGATGATGATGATGATGATGATGATGAAGAAGATTATGATGAAGAAGATGATGACGACGATGACGACGACGATGATGAAGATGATGATGAAGATGACGATCATGATGATGATGATGATGATGATGATGATGATGAATATGATGACGATGAAGATGATGATTATGATGATGATGATGATAATGATGATGACGATGATGATGATGATGATGATGATGATGAAGATGAAGATGATGATGCTGAAGATGATGATGATGATGATGATGATGATGATGATGATGAGGAAGATGGTGATGATGATGATATTAGGAACCCGTGTCAACCCTTCTCTTTACTATGTTAGTATATTGTTGTTGGACGCATATGCTTTGTAAGTCGTCTCGTAGTATTTGTTGATCCATAGTTTATATTAGCCCATAGTATTGACCCATAGTATTGGACGCATATGCTTTGTAAGTCGTCCCGTAGTATTATATGTCCCATGGTTTTGACTCATAGTATTGGGCATAGACTTAGTATATAAGTGTGTGTTGAGGTCATTGAAGGATGGTGAAGTTAATTGTATTGAGCTTGCTCAAAGGAGGTTGCCCCCCCGAAGTGGCCCGTGATCAATATAAAAGTGATTCTGAGTTCTATTATTTCTGATATCTCGTGTATTTGCATTAATTAATTATTGCAGGTTCTTCACATCTGGTATCATAGCACTTTCTTGGGCTCGTTGGGTGGAATTTCTGCCAATTTTGTTTTTTCGCATCTGTTGCAAGTTCGGATCTGGGGATAACCCCTATCCGCTTAACAGTGGGAAGTACTTGGGAATAAGCCCTAAAAATCATTTTGAGGAGTACCAAAAGAACCCCAAAGTAGCTGGCCCATTGAGAGGACTTGCCATCAAAAAGGGCAATGACCCCTACCTGATTGACTAGTTCCCACCCGTGAGGTAAACCAAGAGTTGTCATTTGCAGCAAAGCGGTTATATGTTTTACCTGAGCCGTGGAGTGAGGGGTACTGCCCCAATATGCAAGCCGTCAGACAACATTGGTGGTCGAGTGAATCCCCTGAACCGATAGGAAGCCGCACATACCTAGGGTCCTAATCTATTTTCAACTGAACTGTTGCCGATCACTTCCGCTCCAGATCCAGCTGTTTTAGATCTATTTTGAAAGTCGTTCCAGATCCAGTCGTTGTTTCATATCCAGTCGTTTTCGATCCCTTCCGCGCAGTTGCAGATCCATCTATTGCATATCCCTTCCATGCCACTGTTGCCGATCCATTTTTGAATGAAAAAAAAAGGAAAAAAAAGGAAAAAAAAAGAAAAAAAAACTGTTTTTTCGGCCATATCTCCCTTGTTTCAACTCTGTTTCCCCTAAAACTTCACAGACATCCCTGTAATCCCATTCTGCATATTTCATTCCTGAAGACCCTTTCCCAAATTCCACTTCCCAAGACCAGAAATCCCACATTTGTCTATTTTTAGGGTTTTCCATAACTCCTTCAATTTTCACCCAAACGGATTCAAATTTTGCCACCATGTTCCTTTTCTAATTCTGCTTCTTTGTCCCTCTCTACCAAATTTTCTCATTCTTTCACCCCGCTTCTGAAATCCTCATTTTTTGCTTCCCTGTCCATTAGAAAGTGTCCAAAACCTAGTCAAACCCCAATTACCCATCCAGGTTTTTCCCAAATCCAAATCTACCTTTACTAAATAAGCTTTTGTTTGTGTTTTTCTATCCATTCCCCCCCCCCCCCCCCCCCCCCCAAAAAAAAAACTCTTGGTTGTGGTTGTCACCCGCGTAGGAGAAAAAACCATGGAGGAAGCACTTGCAGCCATCCAAACTAAACTCCAAGATCTGGATGAAAAATTTCTCAGCCTCCATCTTCAGCATTCAGCCATGAACAATAACCGACAACCAAAATCTTTTACAGCCACCGGGTTCTCTTCTTCCAACAATTTTCGTGGGCCGAAGCTTGATTTTACTCGCTTCAATGGTACTGATCCGATTAGATCGATATACTGAGCATAACAATATTTTAGTCTGCATAATACTTTTGATGTCCAGAAAGTTCCACTTGCATCCTTTCATTTGGAACAAGAAGACCTTCAATTGTACCGTTGGTACATCAAAGCTCATCCCGAGCCAACCTGGATAGATTTTTGCCAACTCCTTTTGCCATGATTTGGTCCTAGTGCTTTTGATGACTTCACAGGATCACTCACTAAACTTCACCAAATTGGCACAGTGAGAGAGTATCAGACAGAATTTGAGAAACTGACCAATCACACAGAAGGATTGTTTGATGAATTCTACAGGAGTTGTTTTATCAGTGGTTTCAAGGATAAAATCTGCTTAGAGGTCAAAATGTTCTGTCCCAACACAATGATGGAAGTCCTAGGGTTGGCTAAGTTGGCAGAGGACAAGATCGCAGCTCAACAACGCTCCAAACCCACCTTTGTTCCCTTCAGAAATATGGGTTCCCAACGACCTCCCATCATGCCTGCTCCTCAACCAACTCCCATCAAGCATTTGTTTGAAACAGAGATGTAGGCACGCCGAGAAAAAGGAATTTGTTCTAATTGTGATGAGAAATTCACTCGGGGACATAGATGTGTTAAAAAAAATCTCTATCTCTTGGATGTGGATTCTCCGCCTGCCTCAGAACTTGATGAAGAAGCTCCAGATACAGTAGATGATTAGGTCGACATTCAACACCCGCCTGTTGACACCCCATCTTAGGACGACCCACCCGAGATCTCTCTCCATGTTGTAACCGGCGTCACCACCCCACAAACAATGCGAGTCAGGGGATACTTTAAGAAGCTCCCTCTTACCATACTCATTGATTCTATTAGCACTCATAACTTCACTGACCCTCGGATTGCCAAACAGGCTGATTGTTTTGTCCATCCTTGCTCCAACTTTGAAGTCATGGTTGCCAATGGGGGCACCTTACCTTGCAAGGGGAAGTGTCACAATGTGTGTATCTCTATGGAAGATTATAACCTGCGCTCTGACATGTTTTCCTTGTCCTTAGGTGATTGTGATGTGGTTTTGGGAGTTCAATGGTTACGCACACTTGGCCCCATCTTAAAGGATTTTGCGGAACTTTGGATGCAGTTTCCAGTCAATGGGGCATAACACAAATTAATGGGATTGCAACCAGGGTCTCTCCGCATCATTAGTTCACATCACCTGGAAAAAATCCTTAAGAAGAATTCACATGGTGTCATCGCTCAGCTCCATTCCATTCAGATGCACCCATCAACGGTCTCCACTACTTCCTTGGATAGATATGCAGGTGTCCTTGCTGAACCAATGAGCTTGCCGCCTTCAAGAGACCTTTTTGGTAAGAATTTAGTCGCATCTACCTCTCAGCAGGAACTGATGGCTATTTTGCATGCAGTACAGAAGTGGCAGCCATACCTATTAGGGAATTATTTCTGCATCAAGACTGAACTCCAGAGTTTGGGAAATTTTCTGGAACAATGGGTCTCCTACTCAACACACCTGAAATGGGTTATCCCTATGTGATCACTTACAAGAAGGGTAAGGACAATATGGTGGCAGATGCTCCTTCTCACACAATTGAAGACCCAGTTTCTCTTACAGCTCTTTCTCTGCTTGTTCCAAATTGGTTGCAATATGTTCAACAGGGCTATCTATTCTATGAACTCCATGCTTCTTCATCAGTAGGGCACTCTGGGTTCTTCACAATGTATGACCGGGAACAATGTAACTTCTTTTGCCAGGGACTGAAAATGACAATTCAATAGATGGTGGTTGACTGTGATACTTTCCAGGTCAACAAGGGTGAAACGACACTCCTTTCGAGATTTCTCGAACCCTTGCCCATCCCTACACAGCTTTGGCCAACTATTTCTATGGATTTCCTAGCAGCGCTCTGGTGGTACAATATCACATCTCAAAGGACACCATATGAAGCAGTCTATGGACAGACACCGCCAGTTCTTCTTCCATACACCCTTAGCAGCTCCCCAGTTCAGGAAATTGACTCAGTTCTTCGAAACCACGACCAGATTCTTCTCATTCTGTAGGACAATCTTCACATGGCCATAATTCGCCTGAAACAACAAGTCGATCAACACCGTTCTGAGCGCATTTTCCACGCAGCTGATAGGGTTCTTCTTCGACTATAAACTTCTAAGCAATCCTCCCTGACACTCCAAAAGCATCAGTGGCCTGAAATGCAAACCGAGGATGCTACCGGGGAACCACTCCTTCAGATTCTACAGCAATTTCTCCAACCAAAGCTTTGAGGACAAAGCTTTTTCTAAGGGAGAGGGGATATTAGGAATCCGTGTCAACCCTTCTCTTTACTATGTTAGTATATTGTTGTTGGACGCATATGCTTTGTAAGTCGTCTCGTAGTATTTGTTGATCCACAGTTTATATTAGCTCATAGTATTGATCCATAGTATTGGACGCATATGCTTTGTAAGTCGTCCCGTAGTATTATATGTCCCATGGTTTTGACTCATAGTATTGGGCATAGACTTAGTATATAAGTGTGTGTTGAGGTCATTGAAGGACGGTGAAGTTAATTGTATTGAGCTTGCTCAAAGGAGGTTTCCCCCTCTAAGTGGCCCGTGATCAATATAAAAGTGATTCTGAGTTCTATTATTTCTGATATCTCGTGTATTTGCATTAATTAATTATTGTAGGTTCTTCACAGATGATGAAGTCCATGATGAAGACGGTGATGACAACAATGACAATGATGATGATGAATATGGTGATGAAGATGATGATGATGATACGATGATGATGATGATGACGACTTTACATTTGGCATGAATTGGGAAAGGACCCATGCCTTATGTGAACTTCCTAGTCTCTTGAATACAAGTGATTTAGACTATGAGCACCCTAAACTCTGTTGTTATTGGTTTGCATATTCTCTCTAGCACACTTATGGAAACTCCCTCTAGTGCACCCATAAATCATCTCTAGTAAAATTCTTAGGTTGTAATGTTGTGCTACCCTAATATTGTTTTTCTCCTTGTTTATTACAGGAAATAGGGTTTGTTTGTTGGTTCAATTTTATCCTTGCAGTCTCTTACGAACCTCAACATGGTATACAAAAGAGTGTGGGAATTCCTTGCTCATTTCTCTATTGGTTTATGCCCATAAGTAGGCTTTATGTCCTATAGCTGCAACCCTAGAGTTTGTTGACCTACTACTATGTTGATTCAATGGACATTGATAAAATTATCTTATCAATCTTATATTTTTTCATCCATAGTTCCATGCCCATGATTTTAGGTTAAACATTGAATTGATTAGTGATATTCTTGTTCAAGTATGCCTATAAATAGGATTGTGGAACTTGATTTCAATGACTTTTATCTTACAATATAGCTATGTAAGAATTGATTGCTTATTTGTTTGTTGTTGATGCTTAATTTCATTTGATTTTACCCTTGCTCGAACTATCATAAGTATTCCATGTCTTGATTTCCTTACCTATTTGATTTTGAACCTCATCTTTCCTTAAGCCATTTGCGAGTTCATTACATCATTTGTATCTCGAAGATGCATTTGTCTTGAGTCTTTGTGCTTTTATTTATGCAAGCAAGGAAGGAACTAGGGTTTTGGGGGAAAAAATTATAGGATACTTGAAGTGTTAATGTTTGAGTCCTTTTGTGGGATGGACGTAGATCCTAGGTCATGTGACAAATAAACCCTAGAGGATACTTGGAGCTCTTTGCTTATATAGCTTGTGGGAGGCATGCTTAGTGAAATAACAAAATTGGACTTGATGGTGTTGGTTCTAGCTTGTTGTAGATCCTTTGGTGTGGCTAGAGAGCATGATGGGTAGTCAGAGATGCATACCACCAAGGAAGGTTGCAGGTTGATAGGAGCTCTAGCACTGTCATGAATATACCAGGACATTCTGACAATTATGGGGCAAGAGATAAGATGTGGAGATATCTGTAGGATCCACTATGTCTTGCAAATGAAAATGGATCTTGAACATAAATAGGTTTGTGGAATTTTATTTCAACGACTTCTATGTGAAAATATCACTATGTAAGAATTGCTTGCTTATGTTTATATAGTTGGTGTTTACTTTCATTTTATTTTACTTTTTCTCAAACTGTCATAAGTATTTGAGAAATGAATAATTCCTTACCTTGTCATAGTCTTGTAAAGTAGGTTAATATGCTTTAGTTTCATAACAAGCCCCAAGAAATTGTCAGAATTTAGATGACACGCGAGTGGGTTGTAGAAAGGCACCACATTAGCCATTCATTGATATCCTCTTTGTTTTGAGAATAATTTAATATTCTCTACTGAATAGGGCCAACCATGTGAAGGTGGGAGCTATTATGGCACCTCCCCCCCACATCACTCTTAATTCCCCATTCCCAATGCATGTACTTGAAAAAATAATTTTACGTGCAAACATGCATATTTCATCACAAACAAACATTTACCATTCATTCAATAAAAGCTAACATTCATTAAACCATTCATTCATTCAGTCAACACATTCATTCAATAAAAGATAACATTCATTAAACCATTCATTCATTCAGTCAACACATTCATTCAATAAAATATAACATTCATTAAACCATTCATTCATTCAGTAGGCAAAAAATCATGCATGACATTATATAATTAGAAATAATTACACAATATTTCTTCATTCACTTCTTTCTAATTTTTTTTTCTCTTTACAAAATCAACAAGAAGCTCATCTTCTGGAACTTGTTGTTTAGTTCTTGGTGCTTCATCAACTTGCCGTGATGTCTTCCTAGTAGAGTACTCATGACGTGGATTTCGCGGCATGGGGTCCAGATTTGCTGCAATAATGTGAAAATGTTACATCGATATATTTTGTTATTATAATGACAAGTATTTCATTTAAAAAAACATTACAAAGGTGTTTTTTTACATGTTGTGGCCACATCATGTTCTTCATATTCCTATCCAGGCTCAACTTGTACAGTGTGACCCTCTACATGCTCTCAACCAACCACATGGACCTTGAGTGCACAGGTCCACACAATACAATCTCCTCAACTGGGTGTTTGAGGTAGTGTTCCCGTGCATTGAAAAGTGTTGAAGGTAGATGCTTATGCATTTCACACATGAGACGAGGAATTTCTCTCCTCCAATACTTTATATCTTCTTTATGGATTTATTTAGATGAAAACCATCTACAAGTGACGCAAACCAATAACAAGATTTAACAAAAAGAACATTATATTACATAACATTAATTGGTGCACAAAAATCAAATATAAGTTCTACGATGAATTAAACAAACACTAAGCGCATGCAAAAAATCACTACTTACCTCATGTATTTCCCAAGATTATATATAACTTGTTTGACATTGTTGTCGAAGTTGTTTGGGAGAGAGAGAGGTAGAACATACTGTAACAATATACAAATCGTTTCATTTTTTAAACAAAGAGTAGATAAACAAAATACCAACAATATGCACTGGAATAAAAAAAGGCAATAATTATATGCATACCATAATAATTACGTTCATGAAGACATGCCAATCATGCATTTTCACCCCCATAAAATCACCTTTCTTTGTTATGATATTCTTCATGTTCGCACAAAATCCGGTGGGAAATTTAATTTTTCGCATGACTTCTTTTACAACATTACTTTGCTGCTCCGTTAACATCCATGGAAGTGAGTTTATGTTAATTTGGTCTTCATTTCTATGAAATTGAATGATGTCTTTAATTGCATGGTTTCCTTCTTGAATGTCTTTGCAAATTTTGACAATTTTTTCTTTCTCACTCCCATTTAATATTCGCCGTGATATTTCAGTCACATTCTTTCCGATATGCATTGTATCAAACTGATGAGAAATTTGTAGGTGCTCATAGTAGGGAAACCTACTGAATTGTTTAGGATAACTTTTCATTCCTCCTGGAAGCCCATTAATGCTTTCATGATCACGACGGCCATCATGAATCGTAGTTTATAAAGAAATTACAGAAAACAATCTCAATTACAGTAAACAACACACAATAAAAAAAAAAACATAACATTTCATATACGATGATTCATACGTACCTTGACGATTTCTGTTATATTGCAACTTCCATAGGTGAGGTGTCATTCTCTGTGGTTTTAATGTAGTCTCTTGCTTCCCATTGAACAAATGTTTTTTGGTAGTTCGATACATGTGATTCTTAGAGAGGAAGTGCCTATAATCATCAAACATCTCCTTTCCTAAGATTTTTGAACGACAAGATTTGATCTTAGGACCACAAACTGGACATGCAAATTTTCCCTTTGTCTGAAGACCTACATAAAGAGATAGATTATCTATGTCGATTATAATTATATATAAAATGAATGGATTATTTAAAAAACATGCGTGCATGGTATATTAACTAGTTCATAAAATTAAATGCAATTAAAGTGGAACTTATAATTACAAACCGCAAAAATGGGTTAACCCCGGGGCATCATGTACTGTCCATACAAGCATTGCATGGAATTGAATTGCCTTTGTTGTATTGGTCTAGATATGTCATACATAGTGATGCTATTCCATAACTTTAGTAGCTCGTCAATAAGAGGTTCGATATATACATTCATATCTTTAACTTGGTATTTACCTGATTGATTTGAATATATAAAATATGTAATTATGAGTACCATTTAGAATATAAACCATGCACAAGAGAAAAATAAAAAATACATATATGACATTATGCAACAAAATACGACAAATGAGATGCTACTACATTAAAAAAAAGTTGTAGACACAATATACCTGGAATAATCATTGCCAACATTATGTGCTCCCTCTTTATTGACAACCATGGAGGAATGTTATTGTTGATAACAAAAATAGGCCACACCGAGTAAATAGATCTCATCTTTGCAAATGGATTGACACCATCTGCTTCCAAAGAAATCCTAAGATTATGAGGTTCTTCTTTAAAGTGAGGCAATTTTTTCTCCATATCTCTAAATTGTTGGAATATTCTCCCCATCATTTTTCAGTTTTGCATGCATGCATCTAGTCATCATCATGGTGGACTTCCCAGCTCCTAGAGCTTCATTCTAGCTCTCCACAGCCTATCTGTAGCCCCCAGGGAGCCTCCTACCTACCAAAGGCGCCCTCCTTCATGCCAAGTGCTCCTTTCTCACCTACCACAGCCAGTTAAGCGCTCTTCTCACCTACCAGTCAGTTATCACTCAGTTCTTCGTTGATTTGAGGCTAGATTGACTCCCCCACTGACTGTTTCACTCCGATAGACCTCTAGTGAGACTAGTCTGTCCATTTTGACTCCAGTAAGCTCCTCATGATCCCTCCACTGAGCCTCCTTCATTTAGTTAGTGCCTACTTCACTCAGTTAGACTCAATTGACTAATTGTTACATCTGATGACTGATACATCGACTGGATGATGACTCCACTATCATTCAAGCCACACTCTGAGTTAGGAATTCGAATGCCCTACTTGGTCTATTCAAATCCTATATTATGCATCTTACTGTTCTATTGTACTCATTCACTTACATTCTTATTCAATGTATAATACTGAGATTATGTTGTATTCTACTGTGTTTATGAGTGATCATTGAGTGTCTCCTTCTCTTCTTCTTTGCAACATATTTGTGAGTTTGATTGTGAGTTGCTACAACTGTCAGATCATTGCATATTATTACATGGTATCAGAGCAGGAAGCAGCTATTCGAATTGCAGCAGTTGCAGCAGCAGCGGTTGCAACATTTCTTTGAGCAACTATCTTTCCTTAAGGTAGTGTTCAGTCGAAGTGTAGCATTTTCCATCAACACATCTTTATTATTTTGCAGGTTTATTCACCCATTCAGAATCTTCTTCAACTATTAACTTTCTCTGTTCAGATGGATCTAAAGCTTACATCTTCCAACTATGTTGAATGGAAATCCAAGATGGCTCTCTTCATGAGATCCAAGAGCTTCTCCAGAATACTCAATGAAACGATGGTAGAACCAACCAGTGCAGTTGAAAAGTCCAAGTACTTTGATCGGCTTGATGAAGCAATTGGTTTCCTCATTCTCTCAATTTATGATGAACTACACTTTCATGTCATTGATCTTACATCTCCGAAAGAGGTGTGGGACAAGCTCGAATCTCTCTTTGGGCCAAAAGAAGATATGGTAGCACACAAATTGGAGAATGAGCTCATATGTTTGAGTCCTAGGAGCTTTGATTCTATCAATGTTTTCCTCACCAAGTTCAAAATATTGATATCACAGTTGAAAAGGTATGAGATAGTGAAGGAAGATAAGCAGCTTATACTTACCATTCTCTCAAAGTTGGGGGCAAATTTCTCAGTTTTTGTCTCTACTTTCTAGTCAGCTAGGTTGTCCATTCCAAGATGGAAGTTTTCCTCATTTGATGATTTCACACAATATATTACCCAAGAGGAAGAGAAGTTAATTTCAATGGGAATGATCACACCCAAATGGGATTCAACCCTTACAGTTGTAGTGAGAGCGAATGATAAAGGAAGGAAAAGGAATTTTGATAAGAGATCGAATGGCACAAAGCCTATAGATAGTTTATACCAGTCAAATAGAACCTCAAAAAGGACTAAACATTTTCAGAAAAGAAGATCCAAGTGCCCTTATTGCCAAAAAGGGTTTCATCCTGAGAGCTCTTGCATGCAGAAGACAGTGGATATGATGGCTCGGTTACTTGAGAAGAACAAAATTTCTGTACCAGCATGTGCAAGAAAGAAAGATCCTGGTACTGAATCTTCTGGAGCTGAAGACAAAGAAGAATGTCATGCCCTCATGGAAAGTGCATCAACAGATTCTTATTTCATTATAGATTCGGGAGCAACAAGGCACATGTCTTCTTCCAAATATCTCTTCTCCAGTTTCGAAAGATCAGTTGGCCCTCCAGTCAGATTAAGCAATGATTCAACAGTCACCTCTCAAGGGATTGGAAGGATCGATCTTGAATATAGTTACTTCTCTAATGTACTTTATGTTCATTCTCTTGCAACCAAATTACTTTCCGTATATCAAATGACTCACAGTGGAGAGCCCAAAAGAGTGATCTTCTTTCCAAATGAGGTAGAGATACAAAGCATGGATTTAGGGGAAATCGTTGCAAAAGAAGTTACAAATCATACTTCAAAACTCTATGAGTTCTCCCACTTCTTACCACTCTCCAAGTCATCTACTCTCCATACTCATGAAAATGAAGAAAGAATATTGTGGCATGAAAGATTTGGACATATCAAATACAAGTATTTACCAGACCTGCAAGCTCATAACATTGTTGAAGGTCTTCTAGATGATAAGTTTGCTCATGGGAACAGCAAAGATTTCCTAAAGGGCAAGATTCCACAAAGGAAGATGAAGAAAAAGAAAGCTCCTGAAAAAGTGCGAATGCCAGATCCAGATCCACAAGAACCTGAAGATCTGGAAACCAAAGATTCATCCTCTATTGCTACAAGGACCTACATAGCTCCTATATCCACCGATATTACACTCTCTCCCTCAGATCCTTTTTTAGCTGAGAGATGCTTTCTTATGGTAGGATCTGATCCAAAGACATAATTTGAAGCCTCCCAAGATCCAATATGGGTGGCTACTATGGAAGAAGAGTATCAATCTCTTCAAAGAAATAAGACTTGGGATCTTGTTTCTCTCCCGCCTGGAAGGAAACTGGTTCAGTGCAAGTGGATCTTCAGAACAAAGATGGATTCAGATGGAGCCTCCCACAAGTACAAGGCTACATTGGTTGCAAGAGGGTTTTCCCAAGTTCATGGGATTGACTATTCTGAGACATTCGCTCCTGTTGCGAAGATGGATTCCATCCGTCTTGTTCTTGCTCTTGCCTTTCTCCATGGAGATTTAGAGGAAGAGATCTACATGAAACAACCCGAGGGTTATATTGATAATTCTTCACTTTTTTGCCGACTGAAGAAGTCCTTGTACGACCCTAAGCAATCTCCTCGAGATTGGTATGCCAAGATGGATTCCTTCTTACTTTTAGAAGAATTTTAGAGGTGCAAATCAGATTCGAATGTCTACATGAGACATGATGGTAACTCCTTACTTCTCATTGTCCTTTATGTTGATGAATTGTTGATTACAGGGAGCAGTTCTTCTTGTATTAGATCTATCAAATCTGCCTTGCATAGATTCTTCTCCATGTCATATCTAGGATTGTTGAACAATTTCTTGGTCTTGAAGTCACTCAGAGTGATTCAGGAATCAAAATTGCTCAATCAAAATATGCTTTAGATTTGCTTGATAAGTTTCAAATGAGCGAATGCAAACCAGTTGCATTCCCTTTTCTTTCAGGAATCAACCTTGAGGATGGGTCCTCGACACCTCTGGTAGATTGTTCTTTGTATTGACAGTTGATTGGTAGCCTTCCGTTTCTTACTCATACGAGACCTGATCTATCCTATGCTGTTAGTGTTGTCTCCAAATACATGCAAGAACCTCATGAGCTT
Organism: Larix kaempferi; assembly: GCA_027924585.1. NCBI lineage: Eukaryota > Viridiplantae > Streptophyta > Pinopsida > Pinales > Pinaceae > Larix > Larix kaempferi. The sequence goes on from BSBM01000187.1 coordinate 7,685,148, forward strand.
CACTAGAAGGTAGCAAAGAGGATTTTGCACTATGTACAAGGTACCATGTTAGGAACCCATGTCTTTACTTTGTTAGTATATTGTTGTTGGACGCATATGCTTTGTAAGTCGTCCCGTAGTATTTGTTGATCCATAGTTTGTGTTATTGTTGTTGGCGCATATGCTTTGTAAGTTGCCCATAGTTTTGTTGATCCATAGTTTGTATTGGCCCATGGTTTTGACCCGTAATAATTGTTGATCTATATTTTGTATTGGCCCATGGTTTGTATTGACACATGGTATTGAACCATGGTATTGGCACCTAGACTTAGTATATAAGTGTGTGTTGAGGCCTATGAAGGCACCATGAAGTTAATTGTATTGAGCTTTCTCAAAGGAGGTTTCCCCCTAGAAGTGGCCCGTGATCAATATAAAAGTGATTCTGAGTTCTGTTATTTCTGATATCTCGTGTATTTGCATTAATTAATTATTGCAGGTTCTTCACATCTGGTGTCAGAGCACTTTCTCGGGCTTGTTGGGTGGAATTTCTGCCATTTTTTTTTTTCGCATCTTTTGCAGCTTTGGATTTGGGAATAACCCCTATCTGCTTAACTGTGGGAAGTACTTGGGCATAAGCCCTAAAACTCATTGTGAGGAGTACCACAGGAACCCCAAAGTAGCTAGCCCATTGAGAGGACCTGCCAGCGAAAAGGGCAACGACCCCTACCTGATTGACTAGTTCCCACCCATGAGGTAAACCAAGAGCTGTCGTTTGTGGAAAAGCAGTTATCAGTTTTACCTGAGCCATGGAGTGAGGGGTACTGCCCCAATACGCAAGCCATTAGATAGCATTGGTGGCCAAGTGAAACACCTGAACTGTTAGGAAGCCGTACATACCTGGGGTCCATATCTATTTTCAGCTGAACTGTTTCCAATCACTTCCGCTCTAGATCCAGCCGTTTCAGATCTATTTTGAAAGTCGTTCTAGATCTAGTCAGTGTTTCAGATCCAGCCATTTTTTATCCCTTATGCGCCGTTGCAGATCCATCTGTTGTGGATCCCTTCTGCGCCGCTGTTGCCGATCCATTTCTGGAAAAAAAAGGAGTATAAAATTCTGTTTTTCGTGAAACTTCACTAGCATCCCTGCAATCCCATTCTGCATATTTCATTCCTTAAGACCCTATCCTAAATTCCACTTCCCAAAACCAGAAATCCCATATTTGTCTATTTTTAGGGTTTGCCATAACTTCTTCAATTTTCACCCGATTGCCTTCAAATTTTACCATAGAGTTCTCGCTTGTGAAATCCCCATTTTTTGCTTCCCTGTCCCTCATAAAGTGTCAAAAACCTAGTCAAACCCCAATTACCCCTCCAATTTTTTCCCAAATCCAAATTTCCCCTTACTAAATAAGCTTGTGTTTGTATTTTTCTATCCATTCCCCCCCACACAAAAAATTAAAAAAATAAAAATTCCTGGTTATGGTTGTCACTCACACAGGAGCAAAAACCATGGAGGAAGCACTTGCAGCCATCCAAACCAAACTCCAAGATCTGGATGAAAAATTTCTCATCCTCCATCTTCAGCATTCAGCCATGAACAATAACTGACAACCAGAATCTTCTGCAGCCATTGGGTTCTCTTCTTCCAGCAATTTTCGTGGGCCGAAGCTTGATTTTCCTCGCTTCAATGGTACTGATCCGACTGGATGGATATACCGAGCATAACAATATTTCATTCTGCATAATACTTTTGATGTCCAGAAAGTTCCACTTGCATCCTTTCATTTGGAACAAGAAGCCCTTCAATGGTACCGTTGGTACATCAGAGCTCATCCCGAGCCAAACTGGACAGATTTTTGCCAACTCCTTTTTCCACGATTTGGTCGTAGTGCTTTTGATGACTTCATAGGAGCACTCACTAAACTTCACGAAATTGGCACAATGAGAGAGTATCAAATAGAATTTGAGAAACTGACCAATCACACAGAAGGATTGTCTGATGAATTCTACAGGAGTTGTTCTATCAGTGGTCTCAAGGATGAAATCCACTCAGAAGTCAAAATGTTCTGTCTCAACACAATGATAGAAGTCCTAGGGTTGGCTAAGTTGGTAGAGGACAAGATCGCAGCTCAACAACGCTCCAAACCCACCTTTGTTCCCTTCAGAAATATGGGTTCCCAACGACCTCCCATCACGCCTGCTCCTCAAACAACTCCTATCAAGCATTTGTCTGAAACAGAGATGCAGGCACGCCGAGAAAAAGGGCTTTGTTATAATTGTGATGAGAAATTAACTCGGGGACATAGATGTGTTCAAAAAAAGCTCTATCTCTTGGATGTGGATTCTCCGTTGGCATCAGAACTTGGTGAAGAACCTCTTGATATAGTAGATGTTCAGGTCGACATTCAACACCTGCCTGTTGACACCCCATCTCAAGACGACCCACCTGAGATCTCTCTCCATGCTGTAACTAGCATCACCACCCCACAAACAATGCGTGTCAGGGGATACTTCAAGAAGCTCCCTCTTACCATACTCATTGATTCTGGTAGCACTCATAACTTCATTGACCCTCAGATTTCCAAACAGGATGATTGTTTTGTCCATCCTTGTTCCAACTTTGAAGTCATGGTTGCCAATGGGGGCACCTTACCTTGTAAGGGGAAGTGTCATAATGTGCGTCTCTCTATGGAAGATTATAACCTGTGCTCTGACATGTTTGCCTTGTCCTTAGGTGGATGTGATGTAGTTTTGGGCATTCAATGGTTATGCACACTTGGCCCCATCTTATGGGATTTTGATGAACTTTGGATGCAGTTTTCAGTCAATGGGACACAACACAAATTTATGGGATTACAACCAGGGTCTCTCTGCATCATTAGTTCACATCACTTGGAAAATATCCTTAAGAAGAATTCACATGGTGTCATTGCTCAGTTCCATTCCCTTCAGATGCACCCACCAACGGTCTCCACTACTTCCTTGGATAGATATGCAGGTGTCTTTGTTGCACTAGTGGGCTTGCCGCCTTCACGAGACCTTTCCGGTAAGCATTTTTCCGCATCTACATCTCAGCAGGACATGATGGCTATTTTGCATGCAGTACAGAAGTGGCAGCCATCCCTATTGGGGAATTATTTCTACATCAAGATTGATCTCCAGAGTCTGGAAACTTTCCTGGAACAATGAGTCTCCTCCCCAGCACACCTGAAATGGGTTCTCCAACTCATGGGTTATGAATATGCGACCACTTGCCAGAAGGGTAAGGACAATATGGTGGCAGATGCTCCTTCTCGCACATTTGATGACCCAGTTTCTCTTACAGCTATTTCTCTGCTTGTTCCAAATTGGTTGCAATCTGTTCAATGGGGCTATCTCTTATATGAACTCCATGCTTCTTCATCAGCAGGTCACTCTGGGTTCCTCAAAATGTATGACCAAGAACAATGTAACTTCTTTTGGAAGGGATTGAAAATGACAATTCAACAGATGGTGGTTGACTGTGATACTTTCCAGGTCAACAAGGGTGAAACGACCCTCCTTTCGGGATTGTTCGAACCCTTGCCCATCCCTACACAGATTTGGACAACTATATCTATGGATTTTCTGCAAGCGCTCCAGTGGTATAGTACCACATCTAAAAGGACACCATATGAAGTAGTCTTTGGACAGGCACCGCCATGGACAATCTTCACATGGCAAGAATTTGAATGAAACAACAAGTCGATCAACACCGTTCTGCGCGCACTTTTCATGTCGCTGATATGGTTCTTCTTCATCTACATCCTTCCATGCAATCCTCCCTGGAACTCAAAAGGCGCCAGTGGCCCGGAATGCAACTCGAGGATGCTACAGGGGACCCACTCCTTCATATTCTGCATCAATTTCCACATCTAAATCTTTGAGGACAAAGCTTTTTCTAAGGGAGAGGGGATGTTAGGAACCCATGTCTTTACTTTGTTAGTATATTGTTGTTGGACGCATATGAGTTTTGAGTCGTCTCGTAGTATTTGTTGATCCATAGTTTGTGTTATTGTTGTTGGCGCATATGCTTTATAAGTCGCCCATAGTTTTATTGATCCATAGTTTGTATTGGCCCATGGTTTTGACCCGTAATAATTGTTGATCTATATTTTGTATTGGCCCATGTTTTGTATTGACACATGGTATTAGCACCTAGACTTAGTATATAAGTGTGTGTTGAGGCCCATGAAGGCACCGTGAAGTTAATTGTATTGAGCTTGCTCAAAGGAGGTTTCCCCCTCGAAGTGGACCATGATCAATATAAAATTGATTCAGAGTTCTGTTATTTCTGATATCTCATGTATTTGCATTAATTAATTATTGCAGGTTCTTCACATACCAAGACTCATGGTATTCACTACTCAGTTGGGTGTTCTTTGGACCTAGTTGGATATACTGGTTCTGATTGGGCTGGAGATAGCTCAGATCGAAAGTCTACATCTGGTTTTGTCTTCATGATTGGATCTAGACCTATATGTTGGTCAAGCAAAGCATAGACAACTTTGGCTCTTTCATCAGCAGAGGCAGAATATAGAGGTGCTGTAAATGCAGCCACACAGTGCATTTGGTTGAGAGGCATCTTGTCAGAGTTCAGGATTTTACTCAATACTCCACCTGTCATCTATTGTGACAATCGGTGTGCCATCGGGATCTCCACAGATTTGGTTTTGAGGCAGAGAACCAAACACATTGAGATACACATGCATTACATTAGAGGATTGGTGCATGATAAGACTATTTCCTTACTCTACCTACCGACGGAGCAGATTGCAGATATCTTCACCAAGGCCTTCACAGTGAAGAGATTCACTTATCTTAGATCACTTCTTGGGGTAAGAGATGATATACTACATTAGATTCTCTATTTATGATTGATTGTACGGGGTGACTTTTGGTCCTAGTCACCATGGCCCTATTGTTACTACTTTAGTTATTTTCTCATAGTATAGCTTGCAAGGGGTTGTTGGAATATTCTCCCCATCATTTTTCCATTTTGCATGCATGCATCCAGTCATCATCATGGTGGACCTCCTAGCTCCTAGAGCTTCATTCTAGCTCTCCACAGCTTGTCTGTAGTCCCCAGGGAGCCTCCTACCTACCAAAGGCACCCTCCTTCATGCCAAGTGCACCTTTCTCACCTACCACAGCCAGTTAAGCGCTCTTTTCACCTACCAGTCAATTATCACTCAGTTCTTCATTGATTTGAGGCTAGATTGACTCCCCCACTAACTGTTTCACTTTCATAGACCTCTAGTGAGACTAGTCTGTCCATTTTGACTCGAGTTAGCTCCTCATGTGCCCTCCACTGAGCCTCCTTCATTCAGTTAGTGCCTACTTCACTCAGTTAGACTCAGTTGACTTACTGTTACATCTAATGACTGATACATCGACTGGATGATGACTCCACTATCATTCAAGCCACACTCTGAGTCAGGAATTCGAATGCCCTACTTGGCCTATTCGAATCCTATATTATGCATCTTACTGTTCTATTGTACTCATTCACTTACATTCTTATTCATTGTATAATACTGATATTATGTTCTATTCTACTGTATTTATGAGTGATCATTGAGTGTCTCCTTCTCTTCTTCTTTGCAACATATTTGTGAGTTTGATTGTGAGTTGCTACAACTTTCAGATCATTGCATATTATTACATAAATGCAGACCCATATGCAAGTATTCGAATAATGTTATCTTGAATTTTGTTGTATGCATGGTAATCCATAAATTGTTCTATGTTTTTGCACTTGAACAATCGTTGCAAATGTGGAATAATGAGAATATAACAAAGAACCTTGTGAGGCACCTTTTTTGTTACTTGATCCATTCGATATCTACTGATATGACATTCCGGACATTCTGTTGCAAATTCATGATGATTATAATATATAACATGGTCATCGGGGCATGCATGAATTGCTTCATATTGCATTACAATTTCTTTCACGATGGCAGATAAATATCAATATGTGCAAGGAAAAATATTTGACGGTGGTAACAAAAATTCAGCTATAAAGCTACAACAAATAAAAATAAAAATCTAGTTAATATAATATATAAATAATATTAATGAAACAAATTCCATCCATATTAATTTGACTTGAATTAACAATAAAATTATTAGACGAACAGTGATAACCTTTAGCGCGGTCATATATATTATGTGATGGAATATATTACATGTACCTTAACATCCATGTGACCGATATGTTTGAAAGACCATTAATAACCTTCAATTTCATTATCAACAATATAGTAGGGAGAAGATTTGTGTTGAATCCCTCATAAAGGGGTTCGTATGCCTTCTCAAGAAGAGGTAAATCATGAATATCATCAAAATCATCATTTTCATGATCATCATGATCATCATCATCCATTCTAACATTAAATGAATCATGGATCAATGTATTTGTACCATCGTATTCAACTATGTTATCAGTATGATCATTAACTTGTTATCCATTATTCATAGCTCCATGTTCCTCCGGTACTTGTTCTGAAAGAACTTCCTCTGGACGATATGCCGTAGGATGTCTTTCCTTTATAATTACATGAAACCATAAACAGATATAACTTAATATAATAAATATTAAAATAATACAAAAATTTACAAAAGAAATCAATATAAAAACATATATAATGCAAAACTTACAAATGGACGATATTCATGTCACCCCTCAGCATGGCCATGTTCCCTACAATGTTTTCTGGGTGTTGTAATCTTTATTCTTATCCTCTTAAAGCCCCTGCATTGACTACATGGACAATAACATTTCCCATCACCCTTTCTTTTCAACCCATTCCACAATCTAGAAAGCAATTGTTGATTTTGTTTGTCTGGATCAGGAATATTGCTATTTGACATTTTCTCATCAAGAGCTTGAATGAAGATTATCGATCTTAGAAAATCAAGCTCCACACTTCACTATTTTCAATCATAAAAACAATAGAAATAATTATGTATTCTTTTACCGAAAACAGTTCGTCGAAGAATAAAATAATTTATGCAAACTGTCACTTGTATAGCAAACATGTTGGAATGTTTCCATAATTTATAGATTTTAAAATTTAAATGTTCGTCGGATATCCGACGACATGAGCATAGTTACCATTATAAAATATGTGTCGGATATTAGACGATTTGACCATAGTTACCATTATAAGTTCTGTGTCGGATATCCGATGATATGTGTCGGATATCCGATTGTAGTCGTCAGATATCCGTCTGATGTTGGATATCTGATAGTTCCTTCTATCAATTAAAAAAAAAAATCAAAATTCGTAATTTTGAAGGTGAAATCTGATGACACGGTCCTTTTCATCGGATGTCGTTGGATTTTCTAGTCGGATTTTGGGTTCAAATTTTGTAGTGACTCTCTAGTTGTAACCATGTGCCTTGAAGCTCTGGAATCAAGGATGTAAGAAGTGGATGCAGATGTGTTGGCCATTAGAGGATGGACTCGCTCCTTGTAATCAGAGTTAGAACCTCCTTCCTTCTTCTTTGCGCCTTCAGGAATGGGGATGAGGTTCTTCTCAAGGGGTTGTGCCATCTGATTAATGGTCTTCCTCATACAAGAGCTTTCAGGATGAAAGCCCCTTTGGCAATATGAGCACTTGGTTCGCTCCTTCTTCTTTTGTTTATCCTTTATGGAGTTGGAGGGATCCTCTTGTGGCTTTGGTTTCTCCTTCTTCTGCTCATAAGTATTTTTTGGATTAGCCTTCTTCTTACTCTTCTAAATCCTTGAGTCACCAACAGCCAAGGCGTGTTCTTTTGAAGGTTTCAAGGAACCCAACAACATAAGCTTATTCTACTCCTAAGTCAATGAATCCATGAATTCAGACAGACTAGGAATATTCCAATTCTTTACAGCTATTTTTGTAGCATGGAAATTCGAGACAAAGACTGAGTAGTCTTTCCCCAATTTCAAAGTATTTCCAAAACTAGCTGCTCATCCATTTTATCAATCCCGCACTGCTTCAACTGTAAAACCGGTGACTTGAATTTGGAGAAATAATCTTGTAGGTTTTCGAAGCTGCTTGGACTTAGAGAAATCAACTCATTCTCTATTTGATTTTCTCTCAACTCATCAATTTTTCCAAGCAATGATTGAAGTTTCACCCAAACTTCATTTGGTGATGCCGGACCATCCAAATGGAATAGAAGATCTATTGATGTGTTGAGGCATAAAAGACCATAAGCCTCATTTATCCAATTATACCACTTAGGTTTTTCCACAACATAAGTTAGCTCTACTTCAATGCCCATTGTCACTATGTAGAGGCCTTTTGACCTCAACAAGATCCCCATCTGCTCCTGCCATTGAAAATAATTAAATGGATTCAAAAGCACATTCTGAGATGGATCCATGGAAAATTGAGGTGCGCACTGAGGACTGATATGGAACTGCAAAATAAAAACAAAATAACTCTCTGTAGAATGATTCAAACTATAGAGCTCTTCAATATGAAAGTAGGCACTTTCAGGAGTCTGTCACGCCCGAGTAGACCCTTTGAGCTAAACCCAAGGGTACAAGGTAATGGTCCACGAGACTTATGTGGAAAATCCTTGCTACTGGTTGCATATATTGTCTCCTAAACAACTCTGATACCATGTGAAATAATATCACAGGATGATCTTGTAGTTGGAACAAACACTCTCACTAAAATTGCTAGTCTAGAATTGCAAGAACACTGAAAATCAGACACATAAATTATGCAAAATATTAAATTGTATTACATAAAGATACATCAGCCAACCATGTACAATAAAGTGGCTGCAAATATATATTGTTACATCAGAAATTCAAATTTCCTTGGAGGAATTCGAATACCTCACAAAAGTAGGCTTACTAAATTAGCTAAAACCGCCCAAGGTAGGAATATCCAACTCCAACTAAGACATAAAGCTCATGAATGGTCCAAAAGGATTTTGGAAAGTGATGTGGGATGAAATTAGAAACAGATGGTAGCTTTTGGAGTGAAAAAAGAGGAAAGATGGCCTGGCCACTAAAACAAGTAGTTTCCAAAACCTCTAGAGAGCCTAACTTTTACCTTATCTACTGAAAAGCAGAAAAAGCAATGCAAAAGGAGGAAGTGCACCTTTTCCACTCAAGATAGCTAGAAAAGCAGGAAGTTTTCTCATGAGTTCACTCAAGTGGATGAGATGAAAAGAGGTGGGCCTAGGAAGGCAAGATGTGTCCAATAACATAGTAAAACCACATAAGAAAGTAATAAAATGAAATAAAACTTATATCCTAAGTATGAAAGTGGGTTTTAATTCTCTAACACTTCCTTTACATGGTAGGATCTACCAAATTTGAATAGAAAATAGTACTGCCCAGGAAAGGATCCTCATCTCAAAATCAACTTTCTTTGAAAGCATTGAATAAATGGAGGAATCATTTGCTTACCCAAGATTACAAATCCCAAGTACACTAGCTCTTTCTTCATGAAGAAGCACTTCTACAGGTTCACCATTAGCTTCTCTTCCTGAAGCTTCTACAACAATCGTTGAATGTGATCCAAATGTTCGACTTTGGTTTGAATGAATATCAAGATGTTGTCGAGGTACACTATGATGAAATTTCTCAAGAATGATTTCAGTACTTCATTCATCAATCGCATGAATGTACTGGGTGCATTAGTTAATCCAAATGGCATGAATAACCACTCATACAGTCCTTCCTTCATCTTGAAGGTTGTCTTCCATTTATCACCTTCTCCGACCTTGATCTGGTGAAGTATCTCGCTCCACTCTAGCAATCCATCAAGTCGATCCATCCTTGGAAATGGATACCCACTCTTCAGGTCAATCTTGGTGAAGTATCTCGCTCCACTCAAGCAATCCATCAAGTCATCCATCATTGGAAATGGAAACTTGTACTTGAACGTGATCTTGTTGATAGATCTAAAGTCTGTACACATCCTCCATTATCCACCCTTCTTCAGTGCTAGTACAACTGGTACTACACACGGGCTCAGACTTTCCCTGATCAATCCTCTGTCCAACAACTCCTGGATTTGTCTATTGAGTTCCTGACCCTCCGTCGAAGTCATTCTATGTGGTTCCTTGTTTGGAAAATTCGATCCTGTAATCAAGTCGATCTGATGGGATATACTTCTTGTCGATGGAAATCCCGTCGATTCCTCGCCGACTATTATGCTCTGAAACTCATCGAGCATTTCTTCAACTTCAACCGGAATTATCTCCGTCGTTGACCTTTCGACACTTGGTCCTTTCGGAATGATGGTGAAACATCCCAACTATTTCTCTTCCTCTGCTAGGAATTACTTTGTTGAGCACATCAACAATCGCTTCTCCCAATAGTTGCTTTTCCCCTGCTTGTAGTCAGCTCTATCCTCCTGATTCAGCTTCAGCATCCTCCGCATACCATTTTTCCACACTGTGACTGTGTTGGATTGACCATCATAGATCATCTTCCTATCATATTGCCATGGCCTCCCTAATAATGGATGACAAGCAACCAATGGGATTACGTCGCACAGTACACTGTCTTCAAGCTTCCCAATGTTAAAGTTGATCAAGTACCATCTGGTTACCTTCACATGATGTCCTTTCTATAATGAGGATATATTGTATGGATTTGGGTGTTGAAATCTCAAACCCAACTTGTCAATGACCTCCGACGACACTAAATTCTATGTACTACCACCATCGACAATGGTCTTGCAATACTTGTCTTCAATCAACACTTTGGTCCGAAAGATAGCCTTTCACTATGTCGGCTCCCTCTCTTCACGCTGGTTGTCCTGGACCAACATTCTCCTGGCCATCATGTTTCGACCTTTTCCTCTACCATCTTAACTATTTTCGGATGTCGAATCTATCTTCTCATCGCCCTGGTCATCTCTTTGGCATCTGGGTTTCGACTCCTCTTCCAATTGCAGATTCTTCAAGAATTCATAAGATTTGTGTCCCACGCCACAAAATTTATAATAGACTATAGCTAGTCTATTAGCCCCTTTCTTTTCTGCTATACCATTTCGACCAAACGCACCCCGACTGTGGGTCTCTCGACCTTCCCATTGGTTTCCATGTGCTTTCTCTCTAGTCGATGTCCCTTCTGGACGTTGGTCATCTTTGACGGATTCTCTCCTGGTTCCGCTACTTTGTCCCTTTGCGGTAACAGTCTTCGCACCTTGACCAATCATCCTCCCTCTGGTCAATGCAATTATTCTCGACAGTTTCTCTTCTGCCTTCAGAGCTAACTAGTAGGATTCACCGACCAATCTAAACCTCGATAGGATCAACTCGTCCTGTATGGCATGCTTCAAGCCATTTACATATCTAGTGATTGCTTCTTCACCTTTGTTGGTTTGATTGGATCTTATCGACATTCTATAGAACTCTTCTATGTATTCCTTCATGGTCATCTCTTTCTGTCGAAAGTTTTGTAACTTCATGAACAAGGAAATCACATAGTCATTAGGCAAGAACTTCCCTTTCAGCTTGGAAACCATTCTGTCCCGAGACTTGATTTTCTCCTTGCCTTTTTTGACTTTGTCATCCTGTACATTGTACCACCACAATGAGGCATGACCCTTCAACCTCAAACATGCAGTTTTAACCCTTTTAGGATCCTCTATCTGCTCTATGTTGAAGTATTTCTCCATCTCTTTGAACCCGTCTATCAAGTCTTTAGGATCCAGACTTCCTGAGTAGGTATGCACATCCATCTATGTTCTTACTCTCATCTTTGTTAGTAGCTTTATGAGTTTATCTTTTAGTTCTTCGTCCACTGCTTCCCAATCTTCCACTTCCTCGACTTCTTCATCACTATGGTCAAGTGCATCAAGAATGCATCCACATCTCTGGATTTCTTTGATCACTGCCTCACTGGTCAAACTTCTCATTGTTCGCATGCACTTGTCGAACATTTCATGATCAACTGTAACTCTTGCGCCTCGCGCTCTTCATCCTATACCCTTGACATTTACACCTCTTTGTGCCATTCTTTCAATTGAGGTTCTCCTCTCATCCAATTGCAACCGGACCTTCGTGCACAACTGTACCCAACCGCAGCCGGAGCTATCCATGCACTCGCAGGCTCTTCCTGTTCTCAGGATTTGATTTCTCTAATACTACCTTGCGCAAGGGAGGTTCTTGTTAGACCCTCTTGCTTAACAATAACACACAACAAACACACGATGCGCTCACAAATACTAAATTTGAACTGGAATGACAAGAAGCTATCTTCTATTACTTCAATGAATTATAATGTTACATACAAAGCAAATAAACAAGTCGAACTTAGCCTGTTACAATATATATAATTAAATAGTGTGTTTCTCCCTGGGTGTGATCCTCTCCTCCTTCCACTTCTCTGCTGAATACAAGCATTAATGAGCGATTAGAGATCTCTTCCTCTGTTCCTTCTCACCAGTCTTCTACTCTACTTTGCTGATGTTCCCGAGATCCACTTTATTCCTCGAGACGTCCTTCTCTGTTCGTCTCTCTTCCTATGACCCGACGAATCCTGTAGTTGTCAATGCCCCTTGGCCGTGCTGCAAAACCTCCTCTTGCGGTGACATCTGGTCTGGTCTCAACCACCTTATTAACTGCCATAACTTCCTCAACAACCCTCCACGGTTGTTGGCTTGAATCTTGCACCCCTCCAAATCTACTACAGTTGTCGGCTTTACCGCTGTCCTTTATGACATGTCGACCATACTGTGCTTGTCAATCCTCGACGTAACATGTCGGCTTCAATTACTCTCCACGGATTCCAGTTCTCCCATCCTCCTCAATTGGCCTTTGTTGATTTCGTCAGTATCGATGTTCGACCTCTTATCGACATCTCGACTTCTTCTATATTCCGCTCATGTTGATGTCAAACTTTACTCCCGTCGACCATACTTTGACAGCTTCCTTCTCGACTACTTGGCTTCGACTACCAACCTCTTTTGTACAAGTGGTCATCGGCAATCCCCGTGGTTGACCTGCTTCTATCGATCAACTTTGACTATTTTTCCTAGGCCCCAATTCCTGCATCATAATAAGAGCACAATAGATATGTCAACTAGCCATGTGATTACTGAAAATCCAACTGGTTGGAATAATGTTGGTTGAGTGGAATAGTTTTCTCTATGAACACGCAGTGTATTTTCGATTATATGGCTGGAAAGAATGGAATTCCCAGATTTAAAATAATTTCTTGTACTATCTATTTGATGTTCTCTCTCTCTCCTTCTACATTATTAGCATTACTTTATTGGATCGTATTTAAAGTGCATCCCTACAAATTTGTTGTTAGCTTAATTGTGCACTAGTTGATTTATGTAGATCTACATCCAATCCAAGGAAGTATATTCCCTCATATAATGTTTGCAATATTCTATTATGCTACAACTATATTAATATGCTATTATGCTAAAATGCTATTATGCGGGGACATTTCCACCTCATGGCTCTTGTTTAATAAAATTTAATATGTATACATAGTATTAGGTAAGAGTAATAGCATCCGAGTATAACCATGACCCTATACTTATAAAGTTGATATTGCTTGAAGGAGTGAGTGTCCATAGGTCCCATGTCGTAATTCACATCCATCTAAACTGTGTGACATACTTGTGCCCATAAGTTCATATAGGAAGTAATTGTAGAAGAAAGAGCTACCTGTAGTAAATAAGCAACATTATCAGAAGTACTGGCATAGGGAGTTGAAACTAGATGCCACTATTGAAAATGGTACGTTGAAAGAGAGCGAAGTTCAAGTGAGTCTTTGAACTATGTGTAAGAGAATTCAAATAGACCAGAAGTAAGATCATGATACCGGTTGCAAAATTATTAATATAGATAGAGTGATATAAAGTACAAAAGAAGGTTTTTTATGTAGTGAAATTCAGGGTATGTTACAGTATCAACCATGGACAAACAATTGTTGACAATAATCAAGCATGTGAACAACCATCAACCAATATCAAACATGGTGAAACATAGTCAACATTGATAAACATGGTCAAACATTTTCGACCATAGCAAAGCATGGTAAAACCAATATCTCACATTGGAACATAACCATTAATGAACATAACAATTCAACATAAGTTAGCAAAGACTAATGTTGCAATGAGGTATAACCAATGGTTAGTGCCAGAATGAAGTAAATCACTTGAGGAGCACTATAATCCAATAAAAGAACCATTATGGAATATACCCATTCAATACAAGTACAAATCAATGTCACAATGTGACATAACCACAATGCAACATAACCATTTACAAGCATAGTAATTCGACATAAGTTGACCATGATGAATGTTGTAATGTTACACAACTACATACACATATTATATTCACCATGCGTAATTCAATCCTTGAGTAATGTAAATAGGCATATGTTAAGAGTATTCATAATGTGGTTGACCTCTTAATAACATAACCCTTGAGGAATGTTGCAACTAAATAAGCCATCCTAGATGAATATTGCAATGTTTTATCATCATTGTTGAGTGTTGCAATCTAACACAACCCTTGAGAAACATCACAATGTGATGTAGCAGAATATAAAAAATGTGACATAATTCTTAATGAGAATTTTATTGTGACATAACCAATCAAGAACACAAGTGGACATAGGTCAAACATTGTTAGCCACAATTAACCATGGTCATCCTCCTCTCTTTTGGCTCCAGTTTTAGAGACTGGTGATCGAGAAACAATTTTAGAGTCTTCTATTAATCTAGATTGGGATGAAATAATGAACAAATAATATTGTTCATTAATGATGAAAAATACTTTTGATCGTGTACCTCTTTCAAAAGGAATTTAAAACTCATCAAATGCAAATGTGTGTATAGAACTAAGTATGCATACGATGGAAGTGGTGAAATACATAAGGATTAATTAGTTGCCAAAGGATTTTGTCAAGTAGAAGGGGGTTAAAAAAAATAGGTACATCAAGTGAATGAAAAATCCACCTTCTTGCATGGAGATTTACAAGACAAATTTTACATGGAACAACCTCCTAGTTATGTTCTAAAAGACTCCAACCTTGTTGACCACCTTAAGAAACCTCTATATATCCTTAAGTGAGCTCCTTAGGATTGGTATTCAAAATTGGGTGTCTTTCTTTTAGATCATATTTTTTGGATGTCATTTTGAAACACTCATTTCATTAAAATTGGACTAGTTTGAAAGTCCATATTTTTTTGGAGAAAGACTAAAAATAGGTTTTCTAAAGCCCAAGATTAGGTTTTCTAAAGTAGGGAAAATTTTAAGGATTGTAATTTTCTTAGAGTGTATAAACCTTGGTCAATATTACTAATTAGCAAATAAACAAGTCGGACTTATCCTATTACAATATATATAATTAAATAGTGTGTTTCTCCCTGGGTGTGATCCTCTCCTCCTTCCACTTCTCTGCTGAATACAAGCATTAATGAGCGATTAGAGATCTCTTCCTCTGTGCCTTCTCACCAGTCTTCTACTTTACTCTGCTGATGTTCTCGAGATCCACTTTGTTCCTCCAGATGTCCTTCTCTGTTCATCTCTTTTCCTATGACCCGACGGATCCTGTAGTTGTCAATGCCCCTTGGCCGTGCTGCACAACCTCCTCCTGCGGTGACATTTGGTCTGGTCTCAACCACCTTATTGACTGCCATAACTTCCTCAACAACCCTCCACGGTTGTTGCCTTGAATCCTGCACCCCTCCGAATCTACTACAGTTGTCGGCTTTATTGCTATCCTTTATGACATGTCGACCATACTGTGCTTGTCAATCCTCGACGTAACATGTCGGCTTCAATTACTCTCCACGACTTCTAGTTCGCCCATCCTCCTCACTTGGCCTTTGTCGATTTCGTCAGTATCGATGTTCGACCTCTTATAGACATCTCAACTTCTTCTATATTCTGCTCATGTTGATGTCGAACTTTACTCCCGTCGACCATACTTTGACAGCTTCCTTCTTGACTACTTGGCTTCGACTGCCAACCTCTTTCGTACAAGTGGTAATCGACAATCCCCCTGGTCGACCTGCTTTGGTCGATCAACTTTGACTATTTTTCCTAGGCCCCAATGCCTGGCTCATAATAAGAGCACAATAGATATGTCAACTAGCCATGTGATTACTGAAAATCCAACTGGTTGGAATAATGTTGGTTGAGTGGAATAGTTTTCTCTATGAACAAGCAGTGTATTTTCGATTATATGGATGGAAAGAATGGAATTCCCAGATTTAAAATAATTTCTTGTACTATCTATTTGATGTTCTCTCTCTCTCCTTCTACATTATTAGCATTACTTTATCAGATCGTATTTAAAGTGCATCCCTACAAATTTGTTGTTAGCTTAATTGTGCACTGGTTGATTTATGTAGATCTACATCCAATCCAAGGAAGTATATTCCCTCATGTAATGTTTGCAATATGCTATTATGCTACAACTATATTAATATGCTATTATGCTAAAATGCTATTATGTGGGGACATTGCCACCTCATGGCTCTTGTTTAATAAAATTTAATATGTATACATATTATTAGGTAAGAGTAATAGCATCCGAGTATAACCATGACCCCGTACTTATAAAGTTGATATTGCTTGAAGGAGTGAGTGTCCACATGTCCCATGTCGTAATTCACATCCATCTAAACTGTGTGACATACTTGTTCCCATAAGTTCATATAGGAAGTAATTGTAGAAGAAAGAGCTACTTGTAGTAAATAAGCAACATTATCAGAAGTATTGACATAGGGAGTTGAAACTAGATGCCACTATTGAAAAGGGTACGTTGACAGAGAGCGAAGTTCAAGTGAGTCTTTGAACTATGTGTAAGAGAATTCAAATAGACCAGAAGTAAGATCATGATACCGGTTGCAACATTATTAATATAGATAGAGTGATATAAAGTACAAAAGAAGTTTTTTATGTAGTGAATATCAGGGTATGTTACAGTATCAACCATGGACAAACAATTGTTGACAATAATCAAGCATGTGAACAACCATTAACCAATATCAAACATGGTGAAACATAGTCAACATTGATAAACATGGTTAAACATTTTCGACCATAGCAAAGCATGGTAAAAACAATATCTCACATTGGAACATAACCATTAATGAGCATAACAATTCAACATAAGTTAGCAAAGACTAATGTTGCAATGAGGTATAACCAATGGTTAGTGCCACAATGAAGTAAATCACTTGAGGAGCACTATAATCCAATAAAAGAACCATTATGGAATATACCCATTCAATTCAAGTACAAATCAATGTCACAATGTGACATAACCACAATGCAACATAACCATTTACAAGCATAGTAATTCGACATAAGTTGACCATGATGAATGTTGTAATGTTACACAACTACATACACATATTATATTCACCATGCATAATTTAATCCTTGAGTAATGTAAATAGGCATATGTTAAAAGTATTCATAATGTGGTTGACCTCTTAATAACATAACCCTTGAGGAATGTTGCAACTAAATAAGCCATCCTAGATGAATATTGCAATGTTTTATAATCATTGTTGAGTGTTGCAATCTAACACAACCCTTGAGAAACATCACAATGTGATGTAGCAGAATATAAAAAATGTGACATAATTCTTAATGAGAATTTTATTGTGACATAACCAGTCAAGAACACAACAAGTGGACATAGGTCAAACATTGTTAGCCACAATAAAACATGGTCATCCTCCTCTCTTTTGGCTCCAGTTTTAGAGACTGGTGATCGAGAAACAATTTCAGAGTCTTCTGTTAATCTAGATTGGGATGAAATAATGAACAAATAATATTGTTCATTAATGATGAAAAATACTTTTGTTTGTGTACCTCTTTCAAAAGGAATTTAAAACTCGTCAAATGCAAATGTGTGTATAGAACTAAGTATGCATAGGATGGAAGTGGTGAAATACATAAGGATTAATTAGTTGCCAAAGGATTTTCTTAAGTAGAAGGGGGTTAAAAAAAATAGGTACATCAAGTGAATGAAAAATCCACCTTCTTTCATGGAGATTCACAAGACAAATTTTACATGGAACAACCTCCTAGTTATGTTCTAAAAGACTCCAACCTTGTTGACCACCTCAAGAAACCTCTATATATCCTTAAGTGAGCTCCTTAGGATTGGTATTCAAAATTGGGTGTCTTTCTTTTAGATCATATTTTTTGGATGTCATTTTGAAACACATTTCATTAAAATTGGACTAGTTTGAAAGTCCATATTTTTTTGGAGAAAGACTAAAAATAGGTTTTCGAAAGCCCAAGATTAGGTTTTCTAAAGTAGGGAAAATTTTAAGGATTGTAATTTTCTTAGAGTGTATAAACCTTGGTCAATATTACTAATTAGCAAATTTCCAACCATAAAATGTTTGGCAATCTAATTTTTTAAAAATATTCAATTTTGTAACGGTTTTAAATAGTTTTTGGATAATTTTTGCAATTTTTAGAGTACAAATTTTTAATCCTATGGAACTTGGGAAAATCACATTGGAACAAGAAAAGAAAATGGCAAATATTTTTTTGGAAAAAAACCTTGAAAATAAGCCCATGGGCTAAATTTCGCCCCAAAATTTTTCTTTGTTCAAAAGCCCAAAAAAATTGAATATAAAATTGTACTTTTGGAATCGAAAATTGCACTTTATCAAGACTATTTTTGGGATTTAGAAAGGATAATTTGGGAACTTTTTACTCTAGATTCTATTGAATTAGTCCAAGATTAATGAAATGGGGGTTTTGACCTCAATGTCTATACCAAGAAAGTGGGTAACTATCAGATAATACCTTTTTTTATGTTGAGGATATAATCCTCACTGGTAGTGACTCCAAAATTTTAACCCATATCAAATCCATCCTTAAGAAGAAATTTGAAATGAAAAAAATTACGATTTTTTTATTAATTTCATGGCCTCTAAGTATTGCAAAATAAGGAATTCCCCTTTCCCAATCGAAGTATGCATGCAATCTTATTCATTACATTTTCACATGGGAGTTTGTAAATAGGCCCCATATCCCTTCTAGTCTAAAGTGAAACTTGCTACCACCTATACTAAACTTCAAATATATGTGAATTTGTAGATCTAGTTAGTTGGTATCCTTTTGTATTTAAATCGTATCCATGATGTTATTTCCTTTAATGTTGTTCTTGCTTTTCAATACATGCAAACACCCCATGAGAGCGATTGGAGAGTTACAAAAAAGATACTTTGTTATATCTAGGGTATAATTTCGTTTGTGATACATTAAATTTTAGGGGGGGACTCCATTGATGATTGGCTTCACTAATTCTAGTTGAGATAGTGGTTGAGCTAGTGACACTGATGATTAGAATTCTACTATACATTATAACTTTAATCTTAATTGTAAAGATACCACTTGAACTTATAAGATGAATTGCACCCTTTATCCTTCTTCATAAAATGTAAAATATCAATATAATAATCAAATAATATATATATATATATATATATATATATTAATAATAATATAGAATGTATTTATACAATTTTATAAAAAAAACAAGTTTATCTTCCTAGTTTATGTGAATCATACTTCCAACTTATCTAATTCCCTATTTTGATTTAAGATTTACTCAAAATTGAAAGTGATTTACGCAATATTAGATGCATGAAGATTTTTTTTAAAATTCCTTATTTTGATGTAAGATTACTCAAAATTGAAAGTCATTTGAAAGTCATTTACGCAATATTAGATGCATGATTTTTTTTAAACGCTAGTTGTTGCTTTGTGTAGAAAAAATATTTCTAGTTGATTTCCTTAGATGGGAAGTATTTTGTAAATATTTTTTATATTGCAATAATAAATATGATTAATTAATGAATGAATACAACTTTCTATAATAATAATATAGGTTAATAAATTAATTTTAAAAATTTAAATAATAATATTTAAAATAAATTAATTGTAAAAGAAATTGTAAAAAAATAATGAAGTGAGAAATATAATGACATAAATAACATATTATTTGATTTAATAATTTTTTTAAAAACTTTCTTTTATATTAGTTTTGAGAGAGAATTCAAGATAAACATATAATATATATATATATGGCGTGGACTTAAAACCTAATAAATGTTGGATGTATTATATAATTCGAGAGTTCAAAGCATAGAAAACAACATATTATAATCACTGTGTAGTACCATAGACATACTTATCTATTTTGAGAAACCGAGGTACCCTACTTCTTATGAGCAATAAATAATCTCATTAAGAACTTTCAAAACCATCGAGCATAAAATTAGTCTATGATTAGTATAAATATTGTTCTCTTTTCGAAAAGAGAATTATTTCTTTGAAGTTCAGTTAGGTTGCCCTTCAGTAAAATTGGAGCTTCCTTGGACAATTCTATGTTTGGTCATTAAAATCACGCTAGACATAAATAAATGAGATAAACTCAAAATACTTGTTTACATCTTTAACTCGGTTCATAATGGAAGCCAGGTTTCAATTACCAATATTACGCTTGTGATTTGTAAATCTATTTGAAATTGTGATTCTCCCTAAGCTCATATCTATTTTAATGCTTTTTTACTACCAAAAAGTAAAGGAACCCATAATGCATAAAATTTAGCTTGATTATTTGAACATTCACTAGTAGCCAAATTCAACATAAAGTGATCAAGGAAATGTTCTAGAACTCCTTAGTTTTCTCAGTCAAAAGGGCTCCCAAGCAATCTCATGATCAAGGGAATCATCAAAGATCTACTTGAGTGCTCCTTAGGAGCTCCTTTATTGTCGTGAAGTGATAATATAACCTTATGGGATACTAGTGAAAAACATAAGACTTATCTTGGAACAACATTTGATTTTGAAACCACCATATCCCATATCCCATAAAAAGAAAGATAAGAAACAAATTTATATACACTTACTACCCTATGTGTAAGCCAATCCAACAAAGAATTCCTCGGTGATAACTTATCTCATTTGGGTTCATCCACAGTTCTCTTAGTGACCACTTTCCATACTTCTATGAAAGAACATGAAAAAGAACAACTCACAGACATGGATTCTTTTAGCACCCTTAGTGACCACTTTCCATACTTCTATGAAAGAACAAGAAAAAGAACAACTCACAATACTTCTATGAAAGAACAAGAAAAGAACAAGAAAAAGAACAACTCACAATACTTCTATGAAAGAACAAGAAAAGAACAAGAAAAAGAACAACTCACAATACTTCTATGAAAGAACAAGAAAAAGAACAACTCACAATACTTCTATGAAAGAACAAGAAAAAGAACAACTCACAGACATGGATTCTTTTAGTTCTTACAGAAATACATTTGCCTCCTCTCACTTAATGTGTCTTCTATTTATTATGACGACTAATACTTTTTAATTTAATAAATACCATTCTTTTTATATTATTTTTTTTTCAAATTTTTTTAGGATGTAGAGCTAAAAAAATACAAGAAAAATATATTAAATCAAAGGGATTGTAAATTAGGTTTAATTTGGGGTGGTTCATAGAAGAAGCATTATCCTATACCCAAAATCAATTCTCACAAAGAACAAGGAACAAGTTGAGCTTTTAATAATTGGTACACTATTTTGTGACCACATGCTATTGATAACTTTTATCGATATACAAATCACATGTTTATATGTGTTTGTCATTTCTTTTGTCAATGTTCTTTGTCATTTCGATAACTTTTATCGATATACAAATCAAATGTTTATATGTGTTTGTCATTTCTTTTGTCAATATTCTTTGTCATTTCTTTTGTCGATGTTCTAATTAATATAAATAAATATTATGATATATTAACATTTATGTTTTGTTCTATCTTAATCAATTTAAAATTCACTTTTTATATAAATATATATTTCTATAAAAATATTAAAATAAAAAAAATTCAAATATTAATGAACATGTGAAAATGTACCCTAGAACAAACAAATGTGTACTCATGAACATGTGAGAATGTACTATATACCAAAAGATACCATGTGAAAAGCCGCAATTATTGTGGTGATCACTGAAAATAAGTTCAAAAATCCAACTGACTTGGTATTCGCTGTCTTATTTGTTGGATTTTTATCTTTTTCGACTTCTTCGTTCTAATTAATATAAATAAATATTATGATATAGTAACATTTATGTTTTGTTCTATCTTAATCAATTTAAAATTAACTTTTTATATAAATATATATTTCTATAAAAATATTAAAATAAAAAAAATTCAAATATTAATGAACATGTGAAAATGTACCCTAGAACAATCAAATGTGTACTCATGAACATGTGAGAATGTACTATATACCAAAAGATACCATGTGAAAAGCCGCAATTATTGTGGTGATCACTGAAAATAAGTTCAAAAATCCAACTGAGTTGGTATTCGCTGTCTTATTTGTTGGATTTTTATCTTTTTCGACTTCTTCGACTTCTTGAGGTGAAAATAAGTAAAAAACAAAATTGTTGGATTAAACTTAATTTCAATTATTGTTTTCAAAAAAGTGGTTGACCGTTTGTTAGAGGGCTATTTCAAGTGGAGAATGCCAACACCTACTAAATCTAAGTAATTGAATCTTGGTAAAAAGAATAACCATCATTCCTCCCAACTACCAAAACTACAACTAACCTCAATTATTATTATTCTCGAATTACTTAAATCTTATCATTTTTGACCTATATTATTGTCAAATTAATTGGCTCTTATCATTTTCGACATCTTATTTGAAAACAGGTTAAAAACCAAACTGCCATTATAGTTGTCAACATACAAGCCACATATCCCGCCCGTTATTGGCTATAAAGCTGCCCAGTTCTATTGCTTCGCCAACCCTTGCTCCTACCAGAGCCTAATACCGCGAAACTTGTTGGTGCCCGTTCACAGCTATGTCAACTGCATCAGTGAACGTCCAAAGCCATCGCAATGGTATTATTGACGAGCTCGTGTATAATGGAGGTCAAATGCAAGAGAAGTATATCTTGCCACCCGACCAACGCCCAAAGATATCTGAAGTCTCGTTTTGCTCTGAAAGCATTCCGGTGGTGGACCTCAAAGACCTGGATGGCCCTAACAGAAAATGGGTCGTGGAAGAAATCCGACGTGCATGCGAGGAGGAAGGATTTTTCCAGGTACATGAATGAGGTTTTAATCAATTCTCACTGCTGTAAAACTTTTGTTTTCACTTTTTGGTTTATCCTTCATTCTTATTTATCCTTCAACTAAATATAAAATTATATAAATCTTAATGTCTAATTATTAATAAATTTTAAAAAAATTTATATCTCAAAACTTTTTAAGATCATTATCAAACCATATATATATATCATAAAGCCACATTCAAGACGTAGATTTTGCAAACTAGTATGAAAGACTATCCTTGTGGAAATATTTTAATTTAAACCTAATAAAAAAAATTAAAATAAAATAAATTCATAACAACAAAAATGAAATTAAAAATAAATAAATTCATGACAACAAAAATGGAATAAACTTCACTCTAAGTGACTTAACATTGACATTGTGCTACATAATCATTATTTTCTTTTCTTGTACTATTCACTCACAAGACAACAAGAGACTTTTTCTTGTATTTCTCACACAAAACAACAAAATTAAACCAATCCACCTACACAGTGCTTCTGCAAATATAGTGGTTAAATGATTGGAATTATTATATAATTTTCTCACAACAACCTTGCGAATATAGTGGTTAAATGATTGGAATTATTACATAGTTTTTCTCACAACAAACTATTTATTTTAGATCGTCAACCATGACGTGCCAGTGACGGTCATGAAAAGCATGATGGAAATGGCCAAAGAATTCTTCGAAATGCCTGTGGAAGACCGCACGTGCCTTTACTCAGAAGATACAGACAAGCTCGTTCGATTTTCTACAAGCTTTAATAATCACAAAGGAAAGGTCTTGAATTGGAGGGATTATCTGATCCACTCTTGTCATCCTCTCGAGGAAGTTATCGGTTCTTGGCCTCAAAAACCTGCGGCGTATAGGTAATGATCAATTCTCTCTTAGAACTTTTAGAATCTTTCGTAATAACTATTAACAACTAAGTTGTTTGCCCTATGCTTTTGTCACAGAGAGATTGTAGGGAAATACGCTATGGAGGTGAGATCATTGATTTTCAGGCTCATGGCTGCCATTTCTGAAGCCCTCGGCCTGGCCTCTGATTACCTGAACACAGCTTTTGGAAAACACGACCACTGGATGGCTTTAAATTACTATCCCGCATGCCCAAACCCAGATCTTACCCTTGGTATACCAGGTCATTCAGACGTACGTGGCATCACTGTTTTAATGCAAGGCGATGTCAGTGGCCTGCAAGTAATCAAAGATGGAAAGTGGGTTGCTGTAGAACCTATACCTAACGCTTTCGTCGTCAATTTGGGAGTACAAATGGAGGTAATTAGTAAGGAGAAGTAATAACCATGCAGTACAGTATTGAGTGTTAGTGTTTTTGCAGTACAGTATTGAATGTTGGTGTTTTTGGATATTAAGTTGAACTTGAAATTCAATTGTCAACAAAACATCTGAGCACAACATTAACATTCAATATTGTATTACACATCTGATCACAACATTCATTCAATATTGTATTAGGGGATATTTATTGTTCCCATTAACAAGAGCAAAAAAAATCTAAGATATTTTTCCATCGTCTAAAGAACTTGACAAAGTTATTAATGCTAATCATTTGCGAGGTTGTGAGCAAAAATTGACAATGTTATTAATGCTAATCATTTTTCAGGTGGTGAGCAATGGAAGATTCAAGAGTGCTGAGCATCGAGCAGTGACAAATGGTTCGACGGCACGTTTATCAATTCCTACATTCTATGGCCCATCATATGACGCCTTCCTTAGTCCTGCAGCGTCCATGGTTGATGAACATCATCCACCTCTGTATAGAGGATATAAGGTTGGAGAATTCATGGGAATGTTCTGGAATAAGGAATTAAGTAGCAAGTCAGTCTTGGATTCTTTCAAGATCGAATATCCAGAGAATAATGGGGAATAAAAGTTGTGCCCACCATTTTCATTATATCTGTTTGAATGGCCAAGAGTCTTCCGTGCACATTTCTTTACCTTCAAACCAATTTCATCTAAAAAATTGTATTTCAACCGTTATGCAAAACCTGCTCTAAATTTTTATTATAAATATATCGAATTAAATTTATGTGAAATTTGTTTAGTGTGTAAAGTTAGTCATAGATTTTCATATCTAATATTTATTCCAAGGCAACAGAAATGTGTTTAAAGTTTTATATTTTCTATATAATTCTAAAACTTTAAAGTAAATGGGTATGATTTTAGTAAGGATTGTTGATATTTTCTTCACGAAACTTAATGTTAGAAGTGTATTAGCCATGATTTTAATAAGGAATTAATAATATTTGTATTAGAAAATTTAATGTTATATTCGAGTTAGTCATAGTTTAAGTTTTAAATGATTTTTTTTACATCATAATCGAATAAATAATAAATAGTTTTTTAATGATAATGGAATAAATAATAAATTGTTTTTAATGATTGGTTTTTATTTGGTTTTTAATTTTACATTTGTTTATTATTTTATGTTATATTAGCATGATATTAAATATTAGTATGATATTAAAAACAAAACAAATTTGAGAACATACAATTTTTCAAATATTTAAAATAGTGTAAGAATAGATTTGAGATATATATTTTTTCAAATATTTAGAATAGGAAAAGAAAATATAAATACAAAATGATTTTTAGAAAAAAACATTTTATGAGCACATATATATAAAAGAGTGAATTAAATTAGAAAACAAGTTGTATATATTTGTATATAAAGTGATATTATTTTTATTATACTTTGTAAAATGTTTTTTATATTTATAATTATATTAACAAAAAATGTTGAATTTGTTAAATACAAAATTGATTATCTAGTTAGTTAACATTATTTATTAAGATATATGTAAATTATTTTTTTTCCCTTGGAAAAATTCGTAATTTTATTTCATATTTGAACAAAATTACATTCAGCACATGTAATAAGATCACTAAGATCCCTACATTGTCACAGATTACATCCCAAAATCGTTACTTCAATGTTCAATCTACCTCATCAATGTCTTGATCATCTTTGATCAGCTGTTATTTCCTGTTACTAATTGTCCCAGCCTGTAATTAAAAGTTTCTTCATTCGTATTCTCTGTTAACCAATTATAGACAGTTAACATTCTATTGCACTACAATATTCTGGTATATGGTACCCAGCCTGTATCTATAATCAATACGTGCCTGATCATCGGCTGTTCCACAGCACGCTCTGCTGATTCCACTACAATCTACCTCTGTGGTTCTCGATTCTTAGACAGGACGCGTCCAGTGCTTGGCCGGTCCTCAATATCCTTAAATCGTCGCCCATCTGGTGCTGTTTAGCCTGTGGTTGTTATCTCCCATCGATTATATGCTTAGTAGATCAAAGCAGAGCCTCCTGTTCCTCATACAAAAGGTCTGTGTTGATAGCTGAATGTGCCTTCTGGAGAGTGAATGGTTATCTTCCATGTACCAATAGCTAAATCCTGCTGCGTTGCCTCTTTGGATAGCTGGTCTGCCAATATATTCCGCTCCCTGTATATATGTGTAAATGTGATGTGGTTGAAAGTTAATTTTATCCGGTTCACCTCTTCCAGGATAGGTAAAAGATCCATCACATGACACAGAGTAATCTCCTTAGCCCAGTTGATGATTACCATGGAGTCACCAAAAATCTGAAGGGACAAGCATCCTTGTTCCAGTGCAAATAACATCAACAATTTAAGCGACATGAG
Organism: Larix kaempferi; assembly: GCA_027924585.1. Lineage (NCBI taxonomy): Eukaryota > Viridiplantae > Streptophyta > Pinopsida > Pinales > Pinaceae > Larix > Larix kaempferi. The sequence continues at coordinate 7,711,946 of BSBM01000187.1, forward strand.
TTCTGCGTAGTTATTAGTTCCTCTTCCCAATCCCGCCGCCAGATGGAAATAATGTGCCTTAGATTTGTAAAGGACTCCCCCCCCTCCACAAACTGATTGTTGGTTTGAGGCACCATCGAAAAATGCCCATGGCATGGATAGATCAATCTGTTCTACTCGCACCGGTCGTGTTCTGCTCACTTGTACAGGGGCCACATAATGAAGAGTGATCGCCACCATCTGAGCCACTACAGCCTCCATAGGTACCCTGCAGTCCTGGAAAATCACCTTATTGCGGGCAAGCCATATACCCCATGTGTATATACACGGGAGAGCCTGGAGAGGGGATGAAAATTGAGCAGTCCACCATAACTGGAATGCTTCCAGCGCACCCGTACCCCTCCACCTCACCTTATTATCCAATATCTTGCTGATCTCAGTCCAAACAGACTGTGAAAATTGACAATGAATGAAAAGATGGGCCAGATTCTCTTCAGCAACCATACAAAGTGGACAGATCCCCGGACCCTGGAGAAAACGTTTTTGCAGAATGTCCCACGTAGGGGCCTTATTTTCCAGGATCGCCCAGAATAGTAATTTAGCTTTACCCGGCCATCTCAATTTCCACAATAATTTCCACCACCACATCAAAACCCTGTTATGGGTTTCCACATTGAGCTGGATGTATCCATGTTTTGGTGAATATACACCGGATGGATGGTGCTCCCATATAAGTACATCAGCCCTATTGGTCAATCTAATATGGGTAAGTCTTAACCGCCGTATATAATCCTCCCATTCCACCTGAAGTTCAGCCTGTATCCCAAGTTGTCGTGCAGAATACCACCCCTGTTGCCATAGAGTAGAAGCTCCCTGATCTGCTAAGTCATTCAGATAATTACATCCTCTCGAAGCCAAAAAGGACCTCAGATCCATAGAAAGTACATGTCCACCCCTGCAACCAACCCAAGGGTCCATCCCTATCCGAAGAAGTCTCCCGTCTCCAATCCTCCATACTAAGCCCGAACCGACTAAAGTGAAATGCTGCACCACAACTTTCCACACTACAGAGCAGTTTGCCCTTGACTTGTTTCTCAGCCTGATCCATTCGAGCAGTGTTAAAGGGGCAATGTATTTATGATAGACCACTCGAGTCCAAAGACTCTGTGTATGAATTAGTCGCCACGACACTTTGGCCCCCAAGGCTTTAGCAAACTTGAATATATTCTTTAAACCCCATCCTCCCAGAGCCTTCGGAACAGCAATCTTCTCCCAGCGTACCCACCCCAAAGCCCGATTCTCACTCGTACCCTTCCAAAGAAAGGCAAAACACAGTCTCCTGATCTGCTCCAGAACGCCAGTGGGAATCCAAGCAAGTGACAGCCAATATACCGGAATTGCTTCCAGTACAGATTTTATCAGAACCAGCCTCCCTGCCCGAGAGAGCCATTTATGACTCCAACCATGAAGACGCTGTTCTAATTTTGCTATTAGCCAGCTCCAATCTGCCTTCAAATAAGCATTCGGTTTTAATTGGAAGCCAAGATACTGTAATCCATCATCTAAATCCAAGGTCTTGTATGGTAGTTTGTTCACCATGTTTAGAATCTCCGGCTCGGATAAATGCGAGCAAGTGATAGTTGATTTGTCGATATTAACTAACATACCCGCAGCAGCTTGTATTAAGTGGAGTCCTTCAACCACTTTGTCAATATCCTGGCTCGTGCCATCACAGAAAATCAGGATGTCATCAACAAAAAGGAGATGTGTAATGTACAGTACCTGAGAGATAGCTATGCCTCTAAAGGCACCATCAGCTTTGGCTTTCAGCATAAAGCGGCTAAGTCCTTCAGCGACGAGGAGAAACAACAGTGGAGACAGGGGGCATCCCTGTCGAAGTCCCCTCCCAGCCTGGAAGAAAGGGCTAGCAGAACCATTAATTAGAACAACAAAATTCACCGTGGTGAGGCAGGCCATAATCCATCTGATAAAATCATAGCAAAACCCCAGGTGAGTAAGAAGCAACCGGATATGATATATGTATATTATATATATAATAGTGAATTAAATTAGAAAACAAGTTGTATGTATTTGTATACAAAGTGATATTATTTTTTTTCTTGGAAAAAGTGATATTATTTTTATTATTCTTTGTAAAATGTTTTTTATATTCATAACCATATTCACAAAGAATGTTAAACTTGTTAAATGCAAATTTGATTATCTAGTTAGTTAACATTATTTATTGAGACATATGCATTTATTATTGTGTTATTGATGAGTTATGTCAAAATGTTGTGTATGTTTATCATTTTATTAATTAAGAATGGAAGATGGATGTTTATAATTTATATCAAAATAACAAAATATAAACTACGTTTATAGAATTACTATTTAATGAATATATACGAGTTGGCATCGATGAAAAGATATAAAATAAGTTATATTATTTATTTAAAATCATTTTAAAATATTATAGTGAAAGATTTATATTTTTGGATCTATCAAGTTTCAATATGTAATGGTAAGATGGTAAGAAGTAGTTATGCTTCATATTTTTTAGTTTTGATTAATTGTAATATATATTTTATTGGTTTTGAAGCTTAAGTTAGGTCATACATTGTAAAATATTTACTTATTTAATATTTTTTTATTAAATATTTTAGAAAAATGTTATGTGTCAATTCTAATTTTAGATTTTAGGTTATGATCGATATTGTAAATTTTTTGTTTACTTAATATTTTATTTTTAATTAAAATACTATATTTTATAAACCTAGTTCCAGTTATTTTAAGCTCTTAATGTCTGATATGACTAAATCAAACCTTTAATACATTGATCAAACTCCCCATTCAAATTACATATTTGATTGGGATAAATCAAACATTCAATAGCTTGATCAAGCTCCCTATTCGAACTACCTGTAGGAACCTAACTAACGGAATCCACCCAAATACAATTTTTTTTTTGTATTTTAATGAATTAATCCCCTCCCACCCCTCCCCATTCCTACCCCTCCTCATTCCTAGGTTGTTTTTTCCCTATATTCATTCCCTAGCTTTGAATTCTTATTTTTCCCTTTACACATTTTTATTTAGAGTTGATATTTTTAGTTGAAATATTTTAAAGATTTTTTTTAGTTAATAATTATTATTTTTCTTTTAATAGACATTCTTATTATTTATTACCAAAAGATTACTAAGTTAGTTGATAAGATTTTAATCCTTGGTTCATTGTTTATTTGTTTGAGTTAAGTTATATTAATAATCTATTTCCTCATTTTTCATGAATTTAACTAATTTATTATTATTATTATTTTATAAATTTCACATTTTTTCACATATGTTATGTTTACGTGTCATTTATGATATATTATTATTAATATTTAAATTTGATGTAATTTCTCATATTATATGATTTTATTATTGGTTAATAAGGGATCACTTTTCCATGAAACTTATACTGTTTTCTAGATAGTTATGAAAATTATCTTTCAAATCTATTTTCCTTGATAATGGGTGGATTTTTCACTCAAAATGTTTGGAACAAAAACTTAAACATTTAATTATTTCAAAATGTTAGTTATTGTTACCATGACCCATTAATACCTTCATTCTAAGACATTAAGAATGTTTTTCAATCTTCATTATGAATCCCTTAATAATAAATTAATATGTTCTTTAGTTGATAATGTATGTTCTATGATTTAGTGCATGAGATATCTCTATTTCTTTTCATAAATGATTGGTATTCTTATTTTTAACAAAAATATTTTGTGGAAATATTTTTATATTCCTATGGCTACTTCTTTACAACATGCCATGTGAAAGTTGTAAGGTGATTTTGCTCATATTAATAATGCCAATATGAGCTAGCTATTGAATGATAAACACAAGCCACTAAGATATAATTTGATGATCTTGACATTTTTTACAAATTTAATAAACTTTTTATACGTTGAAAACCTAAACCAAGAACCTAGTGTATTTGGTAGCATAGTTGTTGCAAACATGCATTTATTATAAGATATTTTTTGTTTTTTACTCAAAATACCAGTAATGAAAGCTTTGAAATTGTGTTGAAAGTAATGTTTTTTTGTATGGATCATTACCTTCATTTCTTAATTTTTTAATGTTATGTATAGAAAATAATTATTTTTTCAATTTTTTATGAACATAAAATTTTAAGTATGTTTATTGGAATATTATATAATTGAAACTAAAGGATATTTCTAAATATGTGTAATTATTATTAATGAAATCCCTACCTATCCCATCCCAATGGAACAATTTGTCTATCCATGATTATCCACTACTAATTACGACTTTGAAAATGGAATACTTAATTTTGGAGTTATCATATTAATATAATATGACTATTTCAATTTTATAAAGTTGGTTTTGTAGAATCCTAGTGGATTAGACAAAACAATTTTAGATTGATTATCATAAATTGTGTATATTATACCTACCAATGTATGTCATTTTTTATGAAATTAAACTTATCATATCTTTACTTGGGAAATTTTCATTGTTTCTTTAGTAATGTGTTTTTCCTCTTCCATTATCGCAATCTTGTGGTTTTCCTCTCCTTTAGTGACATTATTATGTTCTCCTCATTATCGTGTCTACCTAGAAAAAAAAAACACAAAGACTCTACCACTGAATGGATTTTATAATTAATGAGTTCCTTGTAAGTATATAATTACCTTTAATACTTTAGTTTTGATAAATGAAAATGAAAATCTTTTACTTTAAATTCGAAAATTCCACCATCACCACACTTTTTTTCTTATTGCTTGAATTCTAATTTGTTCTTGTTCTTATTAGTTTCTTACCACCAATATGAGGAATGTAACCATTTCCCACTTCTTATGTTTTCATAATTAAAAATAAAATAAAATAAAATAATCCAAAATATTTTATTTTAAGTGTTTTTTTTACAATTTCTAATTAGTTGGAAAATACAAATAGTATAGACATTGCAAGTATAAAATTAACATTGCTTTAGCTTTACTAAACAAAAAAGAAAATATTAGAAATTACATTTCTAATTTATTTTTATTCTTATTAGTTATTTTTATCATATTGTTACATTTCCAATTTTTCTTTCTTTCTTTCGAAAAACAATCTCATACTCGGGTGGAAAGTGCATGGGAAGGAGGCATATTATTTGATCTCAAAGGAACTATGAAGGCATGATTCTTTTGGGGACTAGTACAATAAACTAACAATATGGAAGTGATCCTTGCTCAATTCCAATGGATTAAAAATTTCACTAAAGATGGAATAAAAGACAACCAAAAGTGATTCAAGGATTATAAGCAATTCCTTCACCTCTAGTAGGTCATCCAGGAATATCAAAATGGATCATATCCTTGAAAGAGTTTGGAAGAATTTATAATATCTGGGGCACTTGCAATCCTTTCACATCCTTAGGGAGAACAATATAGAAGAAGACTAGTTGGAAAACATTGCCTCGACCCTCCCTAAAGGATCTCTAGAGTTCTCTAATGGAAGTTGTCTTTTTGAACCAATTCCTTAGCTCATTAAACCAAAAAGATGAACTCTAGTTCTCTAATGGAAGCTCTCTTTTTGAACCAATTCCTTAGCTCATTAAACCAAAAAGATGAACTCTCTGAAAGGAATCATAAGGACATTAGGCCCAGTCATGAGATCATGTAACATCTCTCAAATTCAACCCTATTGTTAATTCTATTGTAAAATGTAATTATGAATGGCCATGGTGAGGAGCTCAAGGCCAAGGCCCCACCAGTGGACCTCGAGCTAGTATTATGTTTATAAGTCTAATCTTAAACCTAGAAGGTTAAATGATGGAAATTCGACTATACGATAAGTAACTAAACCCACTAGAAAAAATACTTGGTGACGACAGATGCCATCTTTAGGACCTTGGACATACAAATACTTATTCTTAGTCACATAAAGGTCTAGAGATTCGAGTAATATTTCAGTAAGAACTAATAAACCCAAAATGACAACTAGCCGTTAGTGAACCTCTAAAAGACTCCTTGATGGGTGGAAATCTAAAATACAACTATAAAGGTTAAACATGCTCTTAGTGAGTACATATTACTAATAATTACCTTAGTCTCTTAGCAAACACTTGTACCAAGGGTTAAACATGCTCTTAGTGAGTAAGCAAAAGTAATTTCCAAGGGCGAGCTAATATCATGGTACCTGTACCAAGAAGATTATTATTGAGAAATTATTGAATATCTAATTATATATTTATATATTTAAGTATATAGATTGAATGCGGGACATAAAGGATATGTTTAAGTATTGTGAGTTAGAAAATAATAAGTATGATTAGGAAGAATGAATATATATATATATATATATATATATATATATATATATATATATATATATATTTATTTATTTATTTATTTAAGGACGAATGGCCAAAGTGCTTCTCGCTGAAGGCTAAACACAGTTGGATCAAGTATTAATATAAATAAATATTACTTGAATATAAATCAGCGGCATCTAAGTACTCATATGAATCTGATTCTATACTTATGAATGCAAATAAGAGTGACATATATAAATGACAAATACATATATATATTAAACTATTGAAATCTCATTTTTCGTTTGTAAGAGTAATATCATAACATATATATATACGGATCTTAGGGTAAAGGAAGTGTTCCAAAATAGGTATTGGAAGGTTAATGTTTATTTTTGACTTAGAGGAATTTCCATCCCAAAGTTTCTTAATCCTTTAAGGATTACGACTCTCATTGAGAATGTAAACCCGTCTCGCCTACATTACATCGAGTCCAGCGGCAGCAGATCCTTCAACAAAACTCCTGTCGACCTCACTGTCCACTAAGGAGACAGACCATCAACTTTTTCGTTTGAGTAAGGCATATGTCACCAAAATTCTGCCATTTGTATTCTTTTCTTATGCCAAGTGTTGAGAAAAGATAGTTCTGTTTGGGCGCTCATAGGATGATTGATGCCACCGTTTGAGGGAAGCCATGAATGTTAAATAGAGCTCAAAAAGTTGGAAAGAGGGAGAAAAAGCTTTTTATTTTTAGCAGAATTGAGTAGTCAGATATCATCATTAGGAGGGATACGCTACCGTTGATGAAATTTTGACTGTTGAATGAATTTGGGGAAATCTGTACTGGTTAGTGTAGGATGCAGTTTTCGATATATTTAGTATTACGAAGCCATGGATATGATAAGAAAAATTCTAAGCATCCTATCTCGATCAAGAAGAGAACCTTAGAAAGGAGGAAAGTTCGGCGGAAGTAGTTATTTCTGCGTTTCAAAGAAAAGTATCTCTGCTCATTGGGGAGATCGTTGCATGGATGGGAATGGCGGTGTGAAGGTGAACCCTGCGTATGCTCAAGAATAGTCCTTCCCACAAAACTTGAAACAAGAAGCTATGATCCATGTAGATGATCATAGATTTTAATAATGAGATAACACATATTGTATGTGTATATTAATTTATAGAAAATATGGATAAAGTCAATAAAAATAATCTATCCTAATGCTAAACTTAAACTTATCTTTCGAGTATAAGAAGGCTTGACCCTTTTCGTAGGTTGGTAAAGTTTAAATAGGTCTTTACTATGCACATGATTTTAATATTCAAATATTATTATGTCCTTGTAAACAATGATAAACAAGATAGAAGCCATGAGAAAAATAGTCGAGAAGTAAGTAACTTATGAACAAATAAGGGCAAGGCTCTATATAGTAGTTATATGTAGATAGTATACCTTGATAAATTTTATAGACGATTTAGAGCAGCATTGGCACAACTATGGTTAGGTTCTAGTTTTGATATTTTGAATGTTTTAGAAAATGCCTAAAATGGGGGGGTGACCTTGTTCCTTCTTATGCTCTCACAGAGAAGAGAAAGCAGGAGAATAGGTACTGCAACATTTATGTTGTAGATTGTAATCTTTATCTTCTTTGATTATTTAATACACACACAAACTTTTGTGGACTAGCCCATGTACGGGTGAACCACGTTATCTTTTGTCTCCTGTGTTTGCCTATGGTGTTCCTCAATATGTCTTTATGTATGAATACTTGTTTCTTTTCTTAAACATGTTTATGATTACTTTGATGTATTCAATTCATATAGAAGGCTGGTTGTTTATGTGATGTATAATGCTAATATATTTGCCTTATGATTAGGTTAATGTTGTTATCATTTAGGATGTTCTCTTGGTACGCTTAACTGATAAAAGATGTACATGCTTCTTAAAAATGAATTAATCTTTTGAAGTGCATTTTATTAATATGACGACTAATTGAATGAATTGTTTAAAATGGAGTTTGAGGCTTAAATATAGTTTTCTTTGGTTTCTTGGTCTACATCCTCATGGAGGAAAAAGGTTTAGTAAAAATGAAACTATTGTTATTCAATATTAAATATTGAAGGGTGTATCTTGTGTACACATATGAAGAGTTAGTTGGTTCAAAAAGAAGAAACCATGTCTTGAAGAGTTATGTATGTTAAGGACATAGTGAAGTTTTTGTGTTTCCGCAATATTGAAGAAATGGTTGACATTTCAAGTTAAGAATTGGATTATAGTCGAAAGTAAAATGTCTATCTTGTTTTTGAAAATATGACGGAAGATAGTACTTATCGCACATAAATTACATTTAAAGGATCTTTTCATTGATTATCATGATGACATTTATAATAGGAATAAAAGTTGCAAAGTTGTTATTATTTGTAAGCAATAATTAAAGAAAGTAAACCCACACTTTATAATTCCACATAGAAAGTATTGGTATTTAGACCACTTAGGAAAATTTTAAATTTTGATGAAATTTGGGGTTGTGATAGATCATGAGGATACCGGAGACCAAGTATAAACATGGGGAGGATTCAGCGTTGTGGGCATGTGCTCGTCTCTCCTCTGCATTAAAATATTTATCTAAGCCATATCCTCCATTGCTTGGGGCCATTATGGAATGCGGTGGTGAATTAAATCGACAAGAAAAGCTCAGCCCTCAGTACATTCGAAATCAATCTTCTCACCATAGTAGCATAATTCGGCCGTATTGGCTTTTCATGTACGGAAATTCCAAACAATTTGAATTCGTTGAATATTCGGTGTAGGTAAAATACGAATACATTCGAAAATTGAATTTTGAAATACCGCATTTTAATTATTTAATCACTATAAAATGTAAATAACATTCAATTTCATACTTTCTTATAAAAATAATTATTACTAACTAGTTGTTATCTCTCACACCTAGTACATTGAGGTTTTACATTTTTGTTTTGAAATAGTAATTTTGGTTGTAAATAATATGTTTAGAAACAAACCAACTATTTTAAATGTACATTTATGATATATCCCTACATATTTTATTAAACTTATTATTCATATAAGAAGTCTACTTCCGTATTTTATCCGTATTAGATTTTTTCATCAAGTATTTTTTCTATACCGAATCGTATTCGTATCCGTATTCGTACTCGAATTATGCTACTATGCTTCTCACACTTCGCCAGTTTTGATGCTAATCATGTAGGTTCACAGGGTTTGTATTCTTATTCAGCTCAATCCCTGGAGTGAGGCTCATCGTTATGAAATTAAGCAAGTAGATTTGAGGAAGGAAGAGGTGCTCTTTATGAGAATCCAGTTTGGTGAGTGCTGGTTGGTGGATTGTCTCGACAGACGGTTGTATTTAGTGTCGCTCTCTTACGCTAACCTGGCCCCCACTGTTTTAGCGTCATGATGGTCAGTGACTATTGTACTAATGAACCTGGTGACCTGCTTTGTCACCACCACCAGGTGACCTTCTTTGTCTTTGGGTAGCTACAAGGAGGAGCTATTTTAAATTTAGTTAATGTTATTTTGAATTTTTCAAGCACATATTTTAAGATGAAAAGTGAAATCTATGAGGAAACATAAGAGTAGAGCATTTTAGATGAATGATGTTGCATTCTTTTTTATATGAACAATATCTTTTAAAATTTTGATTATTAATTTTACATCATAAAAAAATTAGGACATGTTTCAAGAATTCAAGTGGATTTGTATCCAAGTGGATTTGTATACTAGAATAGGCTTTGGATCTATAGGTTATGAATCTCCAACCAATGAATAGATCACCTAGGCTTGCTGCAAGATCATACTACCTTTATGACTATGAGATCTTAACTTTCAAGAGTTGTAGTAGGTAAGTGAGTTTAGTGCCAAGTATATTAACTAGGGAAACATTCCATTCATTATTAAATACATTAAGGTATCATTTAAATTTTAATCTACGCTTTTCAAAAGGAAAATAAAGTCTTAATACTTTGCTTTTTAATAGTTTGCATGATCCTATCATTTGGAGGGTGGCAACGCAACCACAAAGTATAGTTGTTGGTTAAAGGTTTTTAAAGTTGTATGCTATCTTTGTTATTAATCACTTTATAATGAAGGTATTTAATCACAAAGTTTAGTTGTTGGTTAAAGGTTTTTAAAGTGGTATGCTATCTTTGTTATTAATCACTTTATAATGAAGGTATTTGATACTCATTGATCATGAGGAAATTGATTTTCATATCCATATATTGATTTCATTGCAAGCAAATTTAAAATATGTTATATTAACTTTAATTTTAATTCTAAAATGCAAATTATTTTATATACAATAATATAAACTTATTTTTTTCATACATTAATATTTCCTCATGAATTGTGGATGGTTTTCTATTTAAATGTGAATTCAAAACTAGTCATATAATTTAAATGAAACCCTTGTAAATTCTTACATCGATGCAAAATTTTATTATTCTTTACACAATTCTTTTTTAAATCTATAAAACCTCACTTTCCATAGCTCTTAAAGTTTTATCAAATTTATACAAAGAATGATAGGAGATAAAATAAAGTAATATTGAGAGAATCATCATTGCACACAACCATGATATACCCACATAATTTCTTTGAAAATTTTGTAAATATTTCACTTAGTTGGTTACCAAGGGGTACAAAATCATTATTGAACATTATCTATCTTTTCAATGTATATAATATCCATAAATAATGTATTTAATTCTTCAACACTATCTCTTCGTAAGAATTTTTTAGCAATGATGTTTATAATTAACACCACAAAGCAAAATAAGATATATGCAAAATATTGACATAAATTGATGGAAATCAAAATATAGACTTGGTTTAGGAAAGCATAAAGCATTTTATTATTTTATTCTATTTATTTGAAAAAAAAATCATTTTATCCATTTATTATATTTATTTAAATCCTAAAAGTGAAAATATTCATCTTTCATAAATTATGTCTAAAATATTAAACTATTTTCTTTAAACCTTTTAAATAAATACATTGATATAGAATCATCGTAAAATAGAAAACTATAGGCCAATAATATACTTTTTGTTTATTTACATGATAAACACACTCGTATAGATCCAGTGTATTTATTTTTAAAATAAATACAATATTAGCCCTTGCTATAAGCGAAGACTATTGCTTCTGAATTTTACTTTATATTAATTCATAATTTTTTGTGCAGGAATTGATATAGTATAAATTCCTTGCACCTACTAAGATTCTTGGCATGAAATGCATATTCTTAGAGTGCTTACACTAAAATGTGTCTCGGGAAATGCAGATGGTCGAAGGATTGATGTACCATAGGAAAAAAAGTAGCTAAAATATGTTTTCTAGTTTCCTTGCACGTAAAATTCTCTTTTTCTCATTTGCCTGTTTGTGTTGTTGGCACATGTAGAAACTGTATTTGCTAGAGCTGAAGTTCCTGTTCGTACACACTATGTGTAGACTATAGTCAACAATGAGAACAATGAGAAAAAAAACTTGAAACAATACATGTATTTAGAAATTTGTAAAAAACAATGCTATAATCAGCATATAATAACAAAATTAAGTACAATGGCACATGGAGAGATTTTGGAAGGAAACTCTAACTCTGTATTCTAGAAAAATAAAAGCGCAAACAAAAATGTAAATTGTGCAAAACCAATGTCTATGGCAGAAAGAAAAAGTATAATTGGTAGTGTAAGATGGGAGAGAAAACAATAGTGAAGTGATTATGTCGTGTATCGGAAAACTAGATGATCTGAAAAGAAATCTAATTCTTCTAAGTCAAGGAAACATGATGCAGGAGCATCCTGGTTTAGCAAGTTATCCTGCACAATCGTAGATTGGACGTTGATGTTGTTACTCGTATGGTTGCTGCTACAATAGTAGGGTGCTACTATGGGAGATGATACACATGGTGCTGTAGCAAGCTACTTCAGGTTTCCCCAAGGAGAATATCATCCTGCTATTACTCGTGCTGGTACTCGTTCCATTACTCATGATGATACTTGTGCGAAGACATAAAAATGATTGAAGCTTGGTGCGTTATATCTACAAGTGGCAATTTTGTCCATAGTAAAATTGTTGAACCTACAGTAACAACAAATAGTTAGCAATCTAGATGTCATTAATTAATAATGTGCTAATAAATGAAACGTTGTTACTATGGTTTCTTTTATAAATAAATTATATTTAGTTTTAGGTCTTATGGTCTGTTATAGATTGGAATAAAACAACTCTCAATGGAATCAAATCGTTCCCAACTGCAAACAGTTTAGTGGGAGTTCAACGGTTGGACTCTTCGTATTCCAATCTTGCTTTTATTAATTGGCATAGGCAAGAGTTGTAGGGAGAAGAGAAAAGCATGGAGGTAGAAGCACAGATACCCAACCTGGAAGTGGAACATAGGAACTCCCAAAAGAGAGGAAGAAGTGTGGGAAAGTTGGTCTAGAAAAGAGTTGCAGTAGAGGAGAGTTGCAACAGAGAAGAGTTGTAGCAGAAAAATAGTTGCAGCAGAGGAGATTTGCAAAGCCTGGAAGCATGCACATTCTAGGTGTGAGAGTGATTTCCCAAATATGGCTAAGACTCAAAGCTAAGTGCTGTAGATGATCAATTATGTAATAAATTTCCTTGTGCATGAATAAAATTGTTGTATTAATTCCAGTTGATGACTGTGTTATACAATTGTGGTTATCTGCTTGTTTGCCATATATTATTCTCTTTGTGGTTGACCATTTGTTGTGCACTCTAAATTGCATCCCGGCTGCATCAAGTGTTATCAGAGCTACTTGAGCCTTCGTGTGGATGATTAGACGAATCGGTAGTAGACTAGAATATTTGTGAATGTTGGTGAAGTGGGAGACTGTAAGAAGAGATCACAGAGAAGAGTAATAGTGATTTCCCATAGAGGAAGATGTCGTGGTAAAAGGCAAGAAAATACTGAATATTTTAATGATCTTACAACAATGATGAGGACTATAATGGCCAGACTAGATTCCATTGAGGCAACCCAGAGAAGAGGTACATAGGTGATAAGGGATGATAGTGATGAAGAAGAAGAATTCGAGACCATCAGAGAAGAACAGGAAGAAAAAATTCCAATGGAGGAAATAATGCTTAGAGCTATTAGCCGTATTGGAGGTAAACCTAAACTAGATACTCATGTTTTTTCCGAAAGTTTAAATACCAACGAATTAATAAATTGGATAAGGAAAATGGAAAAATTATTTGAGTTTGAACATATTATAGATCCCCGAAAAGTTAGGTTTGCTAGTACAAAATTGAGAAGTCATGCTTCTTTATGGTGGGATAAGTTACAACTGAATCAAGAAAGTGGTGGTAGAGAGAAAATTAAGACTTGGGATAGGATGGTGTTAGAAATGAAATGCAATTTTTTCCTTGTGGATTATGCTTTGAATTTGTTGAGGAGCTTGCAGAATTTGAAGCAGATCAAAATGTTAGTAAAGGAGTACACATAGGAGTTTTAAAGACTTTCTATAAAGTCTGGAAAAATGAGGAGAGTCTAGAATCCATTGCTAGGCATGTGAATTGTTTGAATTATACTATACATGATGAGTTTAACATTTTGAATTTTCATTCAGTAGAAGAGGCTTACCAATCATCCTTGAAGATTGAGGAAAAATTGTTAAGGAAATAGTAAAATGAAAAGAGAACCCCAGGAAATGGGAGAGGGAAACAAAAGGAAAAGCAAGTTGAGGAAGGTGAATTTAGTTCCAGCACAATGGAGGAGACTGTTGGAAAAGGACTTGATGCAGATAGAGGACGTGGTCGAACAACAAGAGATAGAGGAACAAGAGGAAAATATGAAATCATTTGCTTCAAATGTAGGATGTTAGGTCATAGGGAATTTGAATGTCCACAACATGTGAAGGATGGAAGATGGCACGAAGGGAGAGAACATCTTGTTGAAACAAAACCAATAACAACAACAAATGAGGTGATTGAATTGCGGTTAGAACTAGGGGAAAATTTGATGATGAGGAAGATATTGTTGCGGTCTAAAAAGGAGGTTGAGAAGGAACCACGAAAAAGAAAGACACTCTTCAAAACATAATGCAAGATTGAAGGCAAGTGTTGTAATTTGATTATTGTTGGTGGTAGTTCTGAAAATTTAGTCTCTACGGAGGTTGTTAACAAATTCAATTTAATGTGTACCTCTCATCTAGAGGCGTATAGGGTGTCATGGTTACAAGATGGAAAAAGCGTCATTGTAAGGGAGTAGTGCTTGATTACTTTTAATATTGGGAGCTATAGTGATAATATTTTGTTTGATGTTTTTCCCATGGATGCATGTCACATTTTATTGGGAAGGCCTTGGCAATTTGATAGATGGGTTATGCATGATGGGAGAAATAATACCTATCAATTTGAGAAAGATGGGGAGAAATTCAATTTTTATCCTTTAATTCCAGAGGAGGAGAAGGAAGGAAAAGTGATGATTTTTTCATATGTGAAGGGAGTAGAGTAGTAGGAAGATATGCAGCAATTGGTTGAGGAAAAGAAAGAACAAAGCGTGGGTGCTATAACAAAGGCACTTTTGAAGGAAGAGCAGATGGGATCATGTCATTCCCACAATGTTTTGTGTGAAGGTATGTTTGCAGGTAATGCAACAGATGGTGGGGAAGATGTGTCTATGTAGAAGACTTCAACATGTGAAGTTGATAGAAATAAGAAATATTTGTTTGTGCAGTGGATGCAACAGGAAATGATGCCTAAGGAAATGAACAATAAGGTAATGAATGTCATTGAGATGATAGAAAGGGAAGAGTTTTTCAAGAATGAGGAATATGTGGAATATTTTTGGGTCAAAATGTTAAAGGAAACATTGTAGATGTTTGCAGCAGAGATGGGTAGACGAGGATGTCCAAATATACGCATGTTTTCACCTCCCTTTTGAAAAATGATGCTCAAATTTTCAACCTCATGTGTCTAATGCAGGAACATCGTTGGTTCAACAAGCTATCCTGCACAATCGTATATTGAACATTGATGTTGCTACTCGTATGTTTGTTGCTGCAATAGTAGGGTGCTACAATGGGAGATGATACACGTGGTGTTGCAGCAAGCTACTTCAGGTTTCCCTGAAGATAATATCATGCTGTTGTTACTTGTGTTGGTACTCATTCCATTACTCATTATGATACTTGTGCGAAGATAGAAAAGTGATGGAGGATTAGTGAGTTATATATACAAGTGGAAATTATGTCCATAGTAAAATTGTTGAACCTGTAGTAACAACAAATAGTTAGCAATCCAGTTGGCATTAATTAATAATGTGCTAATAAATGACACATTGTTACTATGGTTTATTTTATAAATAAATTGTATTTAGGTTTAGATCTTATGGTCTGTTATAGCTTGGAATAAAATTACTCTCAACGGAATCAAATCGTTTCCAACTACAAACTCCTCAGTGGGAGTTCAACGGTTGGACTCTTCGTATTCCAATATTGCTTATATCAATGGGAATGGGAAAGAGTTGCAAGGAGAAGAGAGAAGCGTAGAGCTAGAAGTGGAGATACCCATCCTGGAAGTGGAACACAGTACCGCCCATAAGAGAGGAGGAACTGTGGGAACGTTGCTCTAGAAAAGAGTTGCAGCAGAGGAGAGTTGTAGCAGAGAATATTTGCAGCAGAATAAGAGTTGCAACAAAGGAAAATTGCAGTAGAGGAGAGTTTTGGCAGCCTGGAAGAGTGCATGTTGTGCGTGTGAGAGTGATTTTCCAAATATGGCTTAGACTCAAAGCTGAGTGCTGTAGATGATGAAGTCTGTAATAAATATTCTTGTGCATGAATAAAATTGTTGTATTAATTATAGTTGATGAATGTGTGATACAATTGTGGTTATATGCTTGTTTGCCATCTATTATTCTCTTTGTGGTTGGTCGTCTACTATGCATTTTGAATTGCATCTCGGTTGCATAACAACGAAACTACATGGTGCAATATGCACATTTTATAGGATACTTGTTTAAAAACTACTCTTCAATGTTTACATAATTTAAAATGGATGGCCATTTCAATTTAATTGAAGAGAAAAGTGTCAGCATGTGTCTTGGACAACAAATAAAGAACCATGGCGAGTTCATCAATATTCCAAGCTCAGTGGTGCCAGTGTTTATTTTGGTCAAACATAATAGATAAATATGAAAATGCAGGAACCTAATTTTCCATGATGTTACTCTAATCCCTTAATCTTTTCTCTAGAAATGAAATTTTTTGAATTGTGCAAGTATAGCCCAATTTTTGTTTCCATGCCTATGATAGTATACATACGTCTATCTATGTATCTATCATTGTTCATGCAAGAGAAATAATATCTATAAATACATTTTTGTGTGTTTATAGATGTTTGTCAATTCCAATGATAGTGGTAGCTAGATTATTTGCATGCTCTGGATTATTTGCTAATGTGCTTTCTATGCACTCAACATTTCCATCTTCTATAAAAAAATTCCTTTGTTTCTAAGTTCATGCAAATGAATAGGGCTAAGCAACAATGTTTGTAATATTTTTTGTTTAAATCTTGGACTATAATAATAATGCGACTAGGTTTGAAGAAAATTATGTTTCTACTTCCAATGTGCAGATTAATTTTATATAGAAGCAAGTTATACAACTTGATGAGAACCCGACACTATTCTCATTTTTTTGGGGGTCAATTTTAGTAGCTGTTTTTACCTACGTTTCAAAAAGTGTGTATACTGGTAGCACCATTTTTCATTTTGACCCATTTTTTTGTGATTTTGAAACTTCTTGGTCATAAGAAAACTATAAATTTTGTTTACAAGGGAATTTTTCCAAACTTTACAAAAAAAATACATTTAATAGCTAGTTGTAGTAAAAAAATACACACATTTATGAATTTTTGTAAGATTTAGAAGCTAATTAGAATGAAAAATATATGGATTTTCAAAGTTTTTTCATTAAAATTTTATCTTAAAGAAGTCATTTTTGGGAAAATTTATAAACAAAATGAGAAAAAAAAGACATTTCAAACAATTTTTCAATGTATTTTCTGTTATTTGATATATAAAAATGATACTCTTTAACATTATTTGAACCATAAAGTGATGATTCACATAAACTCAACAAAACGTATACCATATATTTCTAAATAACATATTAAAATCATAACAGTTATTCTCAAAATAAAATCTTCAATTCCAAAACATTACAAAAAATTTGTCAACTTTGACATTTTCCTCAACGATATGAAACTAATCAACAATATCATGCATCTTGAAATATTCATCGAAATTGACATTTTATGTTGGTTGGCTCTCTTCCTGAACCTCAATGTGTTCTTCCATTGGCTCCTCTACTTCTTCAAAATGTCCAAAGTGATATTTTCCAAACATCCCTTTTAAAGGAGGTTGACGCTCTTTTGACATCTTTGCCACAAGTGAATCACTAAATTCTCCTTTCTTCAAACCAACTTCCTGCATTTCATCTGGAAGAAATTTCATAGCATTAATTCTTTGCTTGATATAATTGCATTGTAGTAGATCATTCTCAATGCATATGCAATTTCTTCCTTTTTGTAACTAATATGCTATTGTTGTACCTAATCCCCACATAAAAAACAAAAAAAGTTAAATAACATAATGAAACATAAATTTAAAAAATATACATTACTGAATTTAGATTACGACACCAGTTTCATATGTAATATAAAAAATATTACTTGATGCCGAGAACAAATCTAAAACCCAATCTCCTTCATTTGAAAAAGTATCTATGAGATAATTAATCAATGCTTGTGGCTATTGGTAGATGTTTACAATCTCTCCTTTCAAATCTCTTTCTTCATATGTTAACTTGTTAACCACAGCATTATAATCTAATATTTGACTATATTTTCCTTCACTGCTTACATTAATTAAAAGATATTCGCAGGTATCATCTTTTGTCCAACATGAAAAATGTATGTTTTCAGTATCACTCATAAATGGATCAATTCTGGATCTATGAATGTTAGGCTTATGCTTGTAAAAACATATGTAAGAATCTAATTAACTTATAGAAAAATAATTTTGGTTTCTAAATTCAAATGTTTAATAATATACTGCAAATATCTTACCAATACAGTTGTTTCCTTGAGTTTGCTTTATCCTTGAAGGTTGTTAGCACTGCTCCTCCTTGTACATATGAATGGAAAACAAGAAATCTACATAGGGGTGTTGTTGTGACGTTCATAAATCCCGAAACCACTTTATTGAATGACTGGTATGTATAAGGCTCACAATGATAAGTGATGGTGTTGATATTGTATCCATGAGGGATATCTGCAATAACTAGGGAGTACTCCTTTTTGTGAACAAGATTTGCAATGTTTTCACAATCACCCAAAATCACTTTATATTGCACAGTGTCGAGCCCATTCCAAACATGATGATCAAGGGTGTCATCAAGTTCAACGTTTGCAAGACGTTGTATTCTTTGTCGTTCTATTTTGGCTCTTTGAATATGAAAGACTCTGGTACTGTACTCTTCTTTGACATCTTTGAAAACAAAATTATATCTATAAGTAATAAAATAGAAATGTAGTCACTTAGAAATAAATAAAATAGAAAATATCATAAATCATCATACCTTTTTGTATGCAACAAAAAAGTCTTTTAAGTTTTCCATGGAGCTTGAATCTGGATATTTGCATCTAACATCATCCCAACTCTACTCACACAACATTATAACCACATTCTCTTGTATTTTCATGTAAACTTGATGACTACATGATGTAAAAATAAATGTCGTTCACAATGACATCTAATAATAACACAATGCTTATTTAATAAAAAATCTTAAACTAAAAAAATAAACTTAAAAAAAAATAAAAATAACCTATAAACTTACTTTTCAAATTCATTGAACATTTCCTCCATGGATAATTCACCAGACTTTACATGTGAAAATATTGTAGATATAAGTGTTTCATCCTTCACACCTTGCAATGATCTCCAAGGTGTTATAGTCATATCTTTTGGAAAATTCTTGACATTAGGGCCTCCTTGACTACTGCTCCATGCAACTGCTTTATTTTTTTTTACCTTTTGACTTTTTACTCCAATAATCTCCCACATGCTAAATATTTCATCAATCAAATCACGTATGGGGCCCATTCTAAATGCCAAATGAAAATAGTTATCTACAGCTTTGAATCCATCACTTCCTTTCAAACCTTTATGTTTCACATTGTTTTCTTTAATAGTAATACCTATTTCCATACAACATTGTTTCCAGAAATCTGCATCAACTTTTGATCTCTCCCCACCACATATTTGTTCAAATTCATTGTGGAGAAATATAACCCTTTGAATGAATGTCATGGAAATCCTATAGTCACTATCTATGTTGTGATCCCATGCCAATAGTTTCGCTTCCACATCTGTTAAACCAGCGTAAATGATGCATTTCACAGTTGTTTGAAAAATAGGGTTTTGGGGAAACTCTTGCATCGATTCTCTTCTAGCCTCCGCAGAATGATTCCCCCCCAAAACATAGTAGTTGTAATAAAAAAATCTTGATTTTTCAAATGCAGCTTTAATAGGAACATCTTTTGGGTCAACAAGAACTAGGTAGAACCACATGTGCATAGGTATTGTGCATCATAAATGCTTTCAAGTTATGAACATGTAAGTGATGTGGTTTCCTAATTTGATACTTCTCTTGGCCTTTTGTGTGTCTATAAATTTGATTCACATTTAAATCAAATGTATGCCCATTGTGAACCAACTTATCCCTCCACAATCGATCTTGAATAGCATTTTGTGTTGTCTTAACAACACCATTATCTAGATCACCACCTAGAGTGATGATTTCCAAATTGTCCCCTGCATTTTCACTATGATTTTCAACATTGGATTGAACATCTTCTCTCCTCCTTTTATGTCTTGAAGAAGTTGTATCTAAAAGAGAAACTTGTTGATCATGAATGGAAACATCCTCATCGATAGGTGTTTTAGAAGAGTGTCTCTTACTCTTACTAGCATAAGTAACATCCTCATCACCAACAATTCGTCGATCATGTTCAGTTGAGCGAGATATCCTTTTGAGTGTAACCTTCCTAGGTAATTCATTTTATTGTTGGATTCATTTTCCTTTCTGTGCTTGTACTTCTTCAGGAACATTTTTCACTCATTTCTGCTTTGGTGCTTCTCCCTTATGAAGAGGGGCATTAATGGCATCCATGGAATTTTCTTTTGTAGAATAAATTCCATTCATAATATGGGAAAGTGGCATAGAAAAATCCTGAGAAATAAAAGCATTATTGTATGAAATCTATTACATGGTCATATAATTCAAAGTATAAGAAATTCAGAAAGATATAAAAATATAGAAACTTACACTCTTGCGCTCAATATTGTGCACGACTCCTGCACAATATTCGGTGAAAATTTCGTCGATCTTATAGTTTGAAACCTTCAAAGAATATTGTATTTTGAAAAAGGTTTTAGCTTGTTTCACTGGTGCATAAACAATGTCTTTACCTGGTATGAAACAAATATCTCGCAACAATCCCAATGAGTGATAATCATTTTTAAGATATGCAAATGCAACACAATATAAGTGAATATTGTCTGGGTTTCCTTGATATTTCTTTTTCAGAAACCAAGACTAGTCCATTTTCTCTTCATCTGGTGCATGTTTCCATTCTCTAGCATTCTTGGCTTTTAAATCATCATGGGACACAACTTCATCATGCGTAACATTCTCAATGGGTCAATTATTTTTTTATAACTTCATCAACGATCTCGCTCCAAAGATGTTTACATATAGCTTTCTTGATTCCATTTTCCCTATAGTTAGAAACAAAACAAAAAAAGTTTAGCATATGTTTAAAAAAAAATAGTTGCACTTAAAAATAAATGTTAACATATAGTTATAAAAAGCATAATTGTTTTAAAAATGTAGAGGAAGCTCGAGTTTTTTTTTTTTAAATGCATAGACCTATGCTATGGGCGCCTGTAGAATATCCCTATGCTATGGGAACCCATAGCATAGCCCAAGGGCTATGCATTTGCGGGCTTAGCATACCCCAAGGGCTATGCATTGGTGCCTCGTGCCCAATGCGAGCTTACCATAGCCCAAGGGCTATGCATTGGTGCCCCGCATCCAATGCATATCCTTTGGGCTATGCTATGGGGTTTTCACAGCATATCCCAAGGGATATCCATTAAGCGTGCCCCTGCACCCAGCATATCCCTTGGGCTATGCTACGGGCACCCAAAGGGAACCTACAGCTCCTACCCTAGCGGGTAGCGCGATTCTAAAAATCGTGCCGCCACCTAGGGAGGGCACTGTGGGCGCCCAAAGGAGGCCCGGAGTTGGAGCTCCACTCCCCCCTGACCCCATTTGGCCCCCCACAACACCCACTCATTGGGCGTTGTGGGTGCCGCCAGAGTAATTTTTAGGGGTGAAATTTCGACAATTGGCTATTTTTGGGGCTTTTTTTCAAAAAATAAATTCGCTATTTGGTCATTTTTAGTCTCTAATATCGCCTATAATTACATAAAATATGTTTTTTTTATCGTAATATTCACCAAAATTTACACATTTTAATAGTAAATTGCATTTTTCTTATTTAATATCCGCTTACCCATCTATAGATATGTTTTTTTCAATCCAAAATAATCGCCTATGATACTATACTTAAGTATAATATTAGAATCCTTAAAAAATGCTCTGCTCCCCGCTGCCAAAGGGGTAGATCGAGCCTCCCCCTTTGGCAGCAGGGAGGAGCTCCGCTCCTTCCCCTGGGCACCCAAATTGCATATCCCACAGGCTTTGCAATAACCATGGGTTATACTTACAATGTTGTAATTGGTTGTGTTCAAATAATTTTTGGTTTGTTTTTTAAATTTTTTGTACGCAAGAGATGCATTAAAAGTCACTGTATGCAGTAGAAAATAGCCGCTCGCATCGTTTCAAACAAACTTAAAAGAGGAGGGTCACCATATGCAGTTGCAATTATGTGAGTGTTGGAACAAATGGATGCATAAATGATGAGCATCAAAGAATGAACTGCCTTGGTTCTCATTAAATTGGTACAATAACTCAGAAATTTAATCCCTTGGTTCAACCAATGGAAAAAGAGTTGGTCTATTTTTTTAATTTGTTTTCAAATACTAAGTTGCTTGCCATGCTGGTTCGTTCAATGCCTTGTAGCTGCCCTTCCAATTCTTCTCCAACTGATTTTTTTTTTAATCTCAATAGCACATAAATATCCTCTGATTCATCCATGTGAGGTCCTCTACCTTTCAATAGGTTGCATAAACGACCTCGAGTCCCCGACCATATAGTATTGACAAGAAAAACCTCTCATCCATATGTTTTCAAAAGACCTATCCAACCACTCAATGGGACTCAAACTCGGTTAGCACATCGCAAAATTGTTACCCACGAATGATTGAAAACTCTACTCTATTGTTTGAATCCTCTAATAAGATTTTATCTGCTCCACTCCTTTTTGTTATCTTGTTGTAGTTCTTTATACTGAGCAAAATAACCTAAAAAAATCTAGCAACAATTAATATCTTCATTGGAAAAGAAGCTCTCGGGAAGCCTCTGCTTCATCACCCTGAGCTTTAAAATGAATTCACCGTAAAATATATTTGCTTCATACATAAAACTCTTGAAACTTACGAAAATCCTATAGTTCATCTCACTTCTTAGACAATATTGTAGCCTATCAGAATTTTGTCATTGGAGTAGGTGCAGTACTCTCACTAGCTAAGAATGCACTAGTTTTCATAGGGGAATACAATGTATCAAATATGAAGGAATCTAAGGAGGAAGGAAAGGCACTTCAAGTTTTTCATTTTGGGGAAGAAAGATTCAAAAGACATGATCCTTTGAATATGGTTTATCAACATTGCCAATCCTGCATAGAATTGAAGATGTGTAATAAAATAAAAGTTTCAACTACCATAAAGGAAAAGGTTAAGCTACAATGAAACACGAGCAACTGAGGAAAGAGGAAACAACAGTAAGAGAAGCCACACGAGTTAAAATAAGAATTGGATTCCTTGGACAAGAGTAGTTTTGATGCACAATCCCATGATGTTGATGCCAAAAGCACGAATCTAAAGTATTAAAAGTGCAACAATATGTGGAAATAGTTTACTATGTTAAGATTCAATATGCTAAGATAGAAAATATCGGTATTACATTCCATTTCACAACAATAGCATATACAGGATCACTGAAAGAACAACGTACACAACATAAACACAAGAGACATAGATTTATTCTGGGAAACCCTCATGGGGTAGAAAACCCAGCAAAGCTTCCTCAATATAGATGACCAGCAAATACAAATATGTAATCCCCAAACATGATATCCTTCTCCTTCGTAGAAAATCTCTCTCTCTCCTATGTGCCAATCACAAGTGAGTGAATGTGTGTTAAATGAGGAACACACCTCTATTTATACACAACTCTGACTTGACTTTTACACTAACTAGGTCGGACCCAACTTAACCATTTAACATAATGTTGACTGGGCCGACCCCAATAGGGTGGTCTAATAACCCTCTAACCCACATGACTAATATAGGGACGACCCCACTAGGGAAGTCTAATAACCCAAGTTACCACATTCTTCACAGAGGAATAAAACATCTCCGGATATACAATAGGGTCTCAATGGAGGAATGAAACATCTCTGGAATAATAAAGTACAAATATAATATTCTTAGAAGTTACAATATCTCAACACTCCCCCTTAACGAGAAGGATATTATAACAACATCTGCAGGAGCAAGGAGTCATCAACCACATGATACATGATACATCTATAAATCATTGGAAGCTTTCTTCATACGTCATCAGTAACTCAAACAATTACTGGAACATCTTCAAGATCATCAATACTGGAAGATCAACATCTTCAGTACTGAGTCTTCATCTTCTGCAGCACTCGAACAACTACAGTAACATCATCTCTGGATCTCTAGATCAACATCATCAACATATGGATCCTCTCGATCAACATCTGGATCTTCCGATCAATAACATCATCTAGATATCTCGATGAATAGCATCATCATCTGGATCATCTCAATCAAAAACATCATCTGGATCATCTCGATCAACAGTATCATCATCTGGATCATCTCGATCAACAGTATCATCATCTGGATCATCTCGATCAACAGTATCATCATCTGGATCATCTTGATCAACATCATCATTTGGATCATCTCGATCAACATCATCATCTGGATCATCTCAATCAACAACATCATCTGGATCATCTCAATCAACAGTATCATCATCTGGATCATCTCGATCAACATCATCATCTGGATCATCTCGATCAACAATCATCATAGTAGCATACTCTGCAATACACATGATCCAATTACAGGATGATCAATCTTGCCCACTTTAGGACATAAGTCCAAGGATGATACAATCCTGATCTGCTTACAGGATGATCAATCCTTCTCAATTTAAGACACCTCTCATGTCTAGGGATGATGCAATCTTGACCACAGTGCTAGTCCTTTTTCATAATGGATGTGACCTAGATTAAATCTAGGATTTACCACCACAGAGCCAGTCCTTTTTCATACTGGATGTGACCTAGATCAGATCTAGGATTTACCACCACAGAGCCAGTCCTTTTTCATACTGGATGTGACCTAGATCAGATCTAGGATTTACCACCACAGAGCCAGTCCTTTTTCATACTGGATGTGACCTAGATCAGATCTAGGATTTACCACCACAGAGCCAGTCCTTTTTCATACTGGATGTGACCTAGATCAGATCTAGGATTTACCACCACAGAGCCAGTCCTTTTTCATACTGGATGTGACCTAGATCAGATCTAGGATTTATCACATATATTTTGAACCAACTGTTCAGCGACGATGGAGTCCTATCACGTACATTTTGAACTAACTGTTCAGGGAAAATGCATTCCTATCACGTACATTTTTAACCAACTCTTCAGGGATGATGCAGTCCTATCACATACATTTTGAACCAACTATTCAGGGATGATGTAGTCCTGGGATGATACAATCCCTCTCGTCCACTAGGGACCATTTCTTGGAGACATATGTCTACGGATCAATTCAAGGACCTAAGTCCAGGGATGATACAATCCCTCCTCATCCACTTATACAAAGTCTAAGGACCATATATCGACCTCATCATCAGAACCGGTAACCTCATCATCGACCTCATCATCGGAACAAGTGACCTCATCATCGACACAAGTGTCCTCATCATTGATACAAGAATACACATCATCAATACAAGTATCCTCATCATTGATACAAGTATCCACATCATCGATACAGTATCCTCATCATGGATACATTATCGTCATCAATACATGTATCCTCATCATCAATACAGGTATCCAAATATCATCATCGACCATATCACTCCCCCTTTCGAGGAGGGTCCTTCTGAACTACACCAAGCTTGTCTCGGAAATACTCAAACTTTACTCAAGACAGAGGTTTGGTAAACACATCAGAAACTTGCTAGTCAGTGCTCACATACTTGAGATTTATAGCTCCTTTCTGCACCATATCCCGTATATGGAAATATCGGATTTCAATGTGCTTTGACTTATCATGGAATACTGGATTCTCTGTCATCTTGATACAACTCTAGTTGTCACACAGGATCACAGTGGGGTCCATCTCTAAGTCAAACAATCCTGATAACAAATTTCGAAGCCATATCGCTTCACAACTAGCAGAGCAAGCAGCTATATATTCTACTTCAGCTGTGCTGAGAGCCACACTAGATTGCTTCTGGCTAAACCACGAGATCATGGCAGATCCCAAACAATAACATCTTCCTGATGTGCTCTTCCTATTTGATACACTTCCTGCCCAATCAACATCTGTGTATCCATACAATCTGAAATCATGATCTCCAAGATAACATAGACCAAAGTCTATCATACCCGTTAGGTACCTCATCACATGCTCTACAGCTATCAGGTGAACACACGTAGGTTCCACTAGATACTGACTCAAGGTGTTCACAACAAAGCATATATCTATTCTAGTATTCGTCAGATACATCAATGACCCAATAATTTGTCTGTACAGAGTCACATCCACTAACTCTGATGAGTCATCAGCTAACAGCTTCAAGTTGGAATCCATGGTAATGGCTTTACATTCCAACATATCAAGTCTTCTCAAGATTTACACAGCATACTTTCTCTGGTTGAGAAAGATTTCTTCTGGGCCTTGCCATACTTCCAAACCTAGGAAGTAATGCATCAATCCGAGATCTTTTGTCTCAAATTTTGTAGCTAGCTTCTTCTTGCTTTCCATGATCTATTTCTCATTCCCTGTCAGAAAGAGATCATCCACATACAGTAATAGTATGACAGGTTCATCATCCATAACCTTAAGGTAAAGGTTAGGATCATCTTTACTTTTGGTAAAGCCCAAGCTTGTCAAGAAGCTATCAATTCTCCCTTTATGACTAAACATCATTCACACTCTGCATTGAGTGATCTTCTGCATATCTATCCATGCCATCTACCGTCAGATGGGTCTACTGATATGAGCCTCAAGATCATTCGAACTATGTGGTGAGTTCCTTCTTGCATCTATCTAAGAGAAGAATGTCATCTGTATATAACACCATCTTCAACCTTGTAGTAAAGGTTGAAATCTGCATCACCCATGGTGATCATTAAGTTCATCAAATGACTATTGATCCTGGGTATCCGTACAGAGCTTTCTTCAATTACAACATTAAGAGAATGGTCTTATCTAGCCACTTGGAGCAAACATCTCGTCATGATCCTCTTCCTCTTTCTAAGAGAATCTTCTAGCCACGAGCCTTCTATATTACGTTTGATTTGTAAGTCTTCTTGTTGAACATCCATCACTTGTTCAGTGTTCATCTTTATTTATGATCTTTCCTACAAATCAAAGTTAATTAAATGATTAGTAATACTTCATAATCATCAAATCATGTTGACATGATAACCTATTATGCATACAGATATGATTCACATAGTTATGCAACTATCTTGACCAATATTTTGGCACAACACTTTTCCATATCCTGTATGCATACAGTGGTTATCTAGATGCCTTCCATCTCTACCAGAACATACTATCAGGAGCGTGCACAACTCTCAGCATGTCAGCAAAGAGGTTTCATTCTAGACAAGCAACAATGGAATGTTTGTCCAACTTACCCATCATATGCATATTAGTAGATACTGTTCAATGCTATACTATGCATGATATATTCTAGGAATACAAATATGCATAGAACTATTTCGAGCAATATCACTAACTATTCAGTAATTCAAATAACAACTCAAATACTTATCTTTTATGTTTGTGTGGTTTCCTCCCACTTGATCTCTATGATAGCATCATGATTATAAGTATTTGAACTTATATCCATCCTGGACCACTATGCATGCTTGAGTGTGCACTAGTGTCATCCTCATGATCTCATACATAATCATACATTCATTAGTATAGTCTCAATACTATCAAAACATTATGATTCTAAATAATCTTAAGTATGTATGGTCATGATCATTTCATACATAGGTATACTTACCTAAGATCCTAACACAAATTAGGATTCTAACTTGACATAGGATTCTAACTTGAACATACATCTTATGTATGTTCATAGTGCTAGGATGATAGGATATCAGTGCCATTTAAACCTTCTTCATCGCTTCCCTATGAGTCTCCCAACTTTGCTAGGATTTCTTCTTACTTGGAAACCCTGATGAATGGATTACAAATCCATTATAAAATATTCCAATGTTGTATCAGGTGTCTCCAACATTGTATCAGGTCCTTTTAGACCTAAACACTGAAAACCCTAAGTGAGAGATTCTTTCTCCTCTTCTTAGATTTCCTCCGTTGAGCCAATTCAAATGTGCCATATTGTTTCTGGTGCATCTATGCAATTTAGGATCTTTAGGGTCTGAAACTTCGACCTGCAGTATCCTGACCTATCATATTTCCAACCCCATAGGTCTAATATTTAATGGATTTTATGAGAGAGAGTTATGCCAAATGTCGGAACGTGACCCGTTTATGAGATGAAACATTATAGCGAACTTGTATGGAGTGCCACGTGTCACTGTTTCAATTTCGACCTTTGAAAAGAGGACCTGTGAAACTACAGTTCGTTCCCTACCTGTCACCTTTTATGAAATTTCATTTGGATCTTCGTGTCCCGAGATATGACCTTTTTTTCCTATGTCACCTGTTTAGGACTGCATTCTGGAAGAGGAAGAAACCCTAACTTGTACTGATCATATCTCACAAAGTACAATGCATATGAGGCTGTCCATTGGACACAAGATATAGGGGGATGTTATATACAACCTATAAAGGTTTAAGATCCTGAACCTTCACCAAAATGGATTTATAGGGAAAGTTCCACGATGACTGGTTGTTTCTATATAAAACCCTAACTTTCAAATTGTCGCAAGTGAGACAAGTGTCGTATGTTCCATGCATTTCCTTCCTTCAGGATAGCTATGATACCATGTTAAGATTCAATATGATAATATAGAAAATATCAGTATTACATTCCATTTCACAACAATAGCATATACAGGATCACTGAAAGAACAACAAACATAGCATAAACACAAGAGACACAGATTTATCCTGGGAAACACTCATGGGCTAGAAAACCCAGCAAAGCTTCCTCAATATAGATGACCAAAAAATACAAAGATGTAATCCCCAAACATGAGCTCCTTCTCCTCCATAGAATATCTCTCTCTCTCCTATGCGCCAATCACAAGTGAATGAATGTGTGTTAAATGGGGAACACACCTCCTCTATTTATACACAACTCCGACTTGAATTTTACACTAACTAGGCCAGGCCCAACTTAACCACTTAACATAGTGTTGACCGGGACGACCCCAATAGGGTGGTCTAATAGCCCTTTAACGCACATGACTCATACAGGGCCGACCCCACTAGGGAAGTCTAATAACCCAAGTTACCACATTCTCCACGGAGGAATAAAACATCTCCGGATATACAATAGGGTCTCCACAGAGGAATGAAACATCTCCGGAATAATAAAGTACAAATATAATATTCTTAGAAGTTACAATATCTCAACATCCTAACTAACAACATAAAGCTTAATTGAGAGATAAAGAGGAATATGAAAATAAAAAAGTGACTCCCAACAACAGTGGACATTGGTACCTCGAAAAAATTGACATTGGTATCTCGAATTCTCATGTGCCTTTAGATTCCTCTACCCCACCTATGATGAGAAGTCATTTTTCATTACATGAGGTGGGACTAGGAGGCTTCACACCATCAACGTTTAAAGGAGTCACATCATCGGAATCCTTTATGTTTGATGAGAAGAGAGGGAATGTAGTGAAGAAAATTCATAAGAGGCTCAAACTCTTCAAAATCCCATAGTCGATGGTGACTAGAGAAATGTTAGTGATTACATAAATTAACTTCATACAACTATTGTAGAATATTTCGAAGTTTTTTGCACACAAGAAATTAAATCTAATCTCCCTCAAATAATATAAAAGATGAAAAGGTATAGTATAAAATTGATGAGAAACAGGGAAAGTAACCCACCTTAGAGAAGATACTAGTAGCATATTGAAGGTCATGTTTAAAACTCTGCAAAACTTCTAGGGGCGTGCTTCACAATTTTTAACCTTATTGGGACAAATTCAAGAAAAAAGGATTGTCCTTCAAGAAATTCAGCTAGGCATGGATCACCTTAAGAAGTGTCTAGAAGAAGAGAATGATGAGCTTGAATATTTTCCAAGGATGAGTGAAAGAGACAATGAGTGCAACTATGTCACCTTCTATAATTTTCAAACACCAATGTTGCATTAGAGAGGGATTTCACTGACTCAATAAACAACTACAAATGCTTGCACTTAGTAGCTGAGAAGGTGATAGAAAGATGCAACTTCTTTTCCATAGGAGAAATGAATCTATCAAGAAATTGAAAGGAGGTCTAGAGAGATTTAGAAGAAACCATTAGAGGTAAGAGGATCACCATCAAGATAAAATTGAGAGTTGCTAAAGATGTGCTTAGGGACTATAATGCCACCCCCTCTAGAGGTGTGAATTTAACAAACTCTTATCTCAGCACACTAGGAGACGGATGGGTCTCATGGAAAAAGAATCAACTAATTATGATTTCGCCTTAGAGCAATTGATATTTGCGCATATCATGAGTATCTCTTCCCAACTTGAAGTCTGCTTTTCCTATATCTAAAAGAAGCTCAAGGTCAACCAGATCCTAAGTCAACATATTAAAATAATATTTTGTGAATAGGACATATTGCCAAGAAAGGAACTCTAAGAGACTTGGACAATTATCTTCTAATTGTATAAGAGGAGGCCATAAAAGAGAACAAGGGGATTTTTGCATCCTGAATTTTTGTAAAGTTTATTTTATGAAATTTTAATGGAGAGAATCCTTCTTGGTCAATGTTGCACATAAATTTCGAATCTATGTCTGTGAGCATGAGACTACTTCTATTGTTTATTTGTTTATTAAATTAGAATTTCTATAAAAATGTGTTATGTTAGTGCAGAGTATTCTATGTTACAACATACTCTTTTACTTTATTTATCTATTATGTTTTCTTTGAGATGATAAATGTGAGACTAACGATAATGTCGAGATATACTATTCTTAATATTCTTTATTGTTTATCAATGGATACTCAAAATTCTATATATACTTCTTAAATAGCTTTCAAAATTAAATAAAAGATTAAGTTAAATAGTTTTTGATTTTTTATATTAATATTTATTTAAAAATAAATGTCATTATGATATATGTAAACAACATTTTACTTTAAATTCTATTTAAATCTTAATTATATAAAAACAAAGTAAATAGAACATATATAAGAAATTATTGATAGTAACCTTGGCATGTACCATTTCCCATACCGCAAGCTTTTCCCAACCAACCTAAACATTTTCTAGCTAGTCTCATTATTGCAAACATGGCTATGAACATAGAGCTCATGAAACACCCTCACGTATAAATAATGAAACAGAGTCACAAAAGGCCCGGCCCGAAATAGTGCAACTATAGCTATGGCGGGGTTTTCCTATAGGACTCGGGGTCCTTCGCGGGGGAGTCAGAAGGTTCCCTTGAGTCCCAAGGAAATAATAGGCACCGAGTTTGAGGGAAGAAAACCCTTGGGTTTCTCTCCTCCACAAAAAGACATATTTTAAACTTATCCTTGATATTAACATTATGCTTATCACTAATTATTATTTTTAATACATTAAGGATTAAAGAAAATTTTAAATTTATCCATACCTCTTTTGTTGCTCTTATTCCATCTAATGTGTGTGTTTTGAATCCTCATGTTACGTTGTATCTTTTCTATATTTCATTATACCTTATATCAAATTTTAACATTTTAACAACAAATTATTATTTTACATGCTTTATAAATTATTCTTAGTAAATTCATAACTGTAAGGATATTTAGACACTTAGGAGTTAGTTAAGATCAACTTGTGTAATATATCCGTTAGGTAAAGTGTGTTTCTTTAGTATGCATTAATATGCATTTGTAAATATTTAATCCGATAGTCACGATATGTTCTAGACATAGAGTGATCTGACGGCTCAACTTCTCTTAGATCATACCTACCCTTGATCCATGGCTTAGCACCCGATTGGTCCATGATTTCTATTTAAAGAGTATGGAGGGTCATTGTCTAGTTGATCGATTATGAGAAGCTCATTTGTAACTTTCTTTCTTTTGCATAATAAATTGCTCCGTAGAAGCTATTTGGCCGGGGCCGTGGAGTGTTTCCCTCTCGAGGGTTTAAGCCACGTCAAAACATCGTGGGTTGATATGTGATCTGTTTGTGTGAAATGGTTGATCTAGGTGTTTGGTCTTTTGGGAGTACCCTGTGTACCCGAACATGGTATCAGAGCTTTTATGAAGAGCCGCTTCTGGTTATGATCTAGATCTTAAACTGTTGTTGCCGAAACTTGAAAGGATTTTTGGTTCTGGAGTTTCTGTGCATTTCTAGGATATGGGAGGTGTTCCATTGTATCCGGAGCTTCGTTTCCATTGGGAAATAGTTTTTGTTTGATCGAAAACGGTTTCTGATTGCTTCAGAAACACGTATTTCATCAGATCTGAAGGCATAATGTTACAGTGACGTTTTTTATTTTTAAAAAAACTCATATTTTATCAGTTTTTATTATTATTTTTTTTAGTTTCAGATTGTTGCTTTTCCTATCTGCTTATGCTCTTTTCCGTGCACCTTGTGCGATCTCGACAAATCAGGGACAGAAAGGGAAAGGGCTTTTCTCGGCTACGTATGCTCTTTGCCGTGCACCTTGTGCGATCTTAGCAAATCAGAAACAGAGAGAAAACGAGGCAAGCACGGAAACCAAGAGAGAAGAGTAAAAGAAAACCCTTATTTTACGTACCTTTTAATATTAGCTCACTTGGTTCAATGTTGTTTTATTCCTTAATAGGTCTTGAGTTCAAGTCTTATTAAGTTACTTTTAAACAAAGGTGTATACAATTTCTAATTTTAAGTTACTTTATTGTAAAAGTGCATCTCACGTAAATAATAAAAATAAAAACAAAAAGTGAGTCACTTAAGTTCTTTTTTTGCTGCACTATTTAGAGTAACATCATTGTAAAAGTGAAAATCACTTATTTTACAAAAGTGATTCACTTAAAAGCAACTTTTTTGTAAAGTGATTTTCAAAGGTTCATCTTAGGAAGAGGGGGGTTCTTTTTTTAGCTAGACATTCTCTTTCTTCCACGTCACTATTGAGAACATCTTCAACTTCTTCTTTATTCAAGCATAACTTCATCATACGAAGTCAGTTTTCAGTGCCATTTTTTTTAAACCGCCTATTTTTTCAAGCTCTTCGCATCCAGACTATTGGTTTCCGTTTTTTTTTCAGCCATTAATTTACAATATGGTCGTCGTTTGTGATATTATACTTACAACTTCCAACTATTTTTCATTGAAATCTCGTATGGAGGATGTTCTACGAAGTATGGGACTTTTCATAATTACCTCACGGAAAGAAATGGAACCCACTGATGATGATAAGAGAATAAAATGGGAAAATAGATGTGACGAAGCTCGTGGATTGATTGGGATGTCAATCTCTACTGATTTGGGATTCCACATATCTAGAATTGATGAACCTGATACTGCTCGGGACAAGTTGGAAGCTGTGTTTGGTAAACACAATGAAATTCAAGGTCACCAACTCGAAAATGAGTTGATTTCCTTACATCCAAGTGATTTTTTATGCATTCAAGATTATTTATCTAAGTACAAAACTCTTAAACTCTTGTGTGAAGAATGCAAGATTAAGAGGGAAGACAAACAATGCATTTATCATATTCTTTCAAAACTTGGACTTGCATATTTTGTTTTTGTATCTACATTTTACTCCATGAAAGAATCCTTGAATGCCGCTAGCTATCAAGAGCCTAGTCTTGAATCCTTTTGTGATTCCTTGATTAAAGAGCAAGATAAGCTCATCCATCTTGGAATAATTAACAATGCAAATACATCTGGGAAAGCCTTATTGTCCTAATAGAAAGAAAATTCCAAGCCTCCCAAGAAACAAAATTATCGAAATAATAAGTCAAACAAGGGTCCCAAACCCTCTTAGTCAGCTCCTTTCTTAAAAAATGACAAAGGATCCAAGCCAAAAGGAAAGAAAACTGAGTTTCATTGCAACTATTGTGGAAAAGATAATCATGATGAATCTAAGTGTTTCAAGAAGATGGTAGCCTTGGAAGCAGCAATGAAGAAGCACCACATCAGCCTAGATTCGCCTTCAAAATCTAACTCTCATGGACATGCACTTTGTGCTTTTGGTTATTCTTATACTGCATCTTCTTATTCTACTTCAAATGAATGGCTCATTGATTCTGGAGCATCTTATCATATGGCTAAGGATCAAGTCATCTTTTCTACTATGCATGAATGTAACACCAAACAAATATTTGTTGGCGATGATAGATCTCTAAGTGTTGTAGGATCTAGAACAGTTCCAGTAGATAATGGTCATTTTAGTGATGTACTATGTGTTCCAAGAATTTCCTGCAATTTGTTATCAGTCTATCAAATCACTCATTCTGGTGAAGGTAAAACTGTGACCGTTACACCTCACCAAGTTGTAATCAAGGATTTTAAAGATTTTCAACATGTCCTAGCTACCAGAATTGTTGATGATATTACCAGGTTGTAAAAATTTAACAACTTTGGGTCATCACCTTTTCCTTCAGTTTTTGTTGCTCATAGTGATAACTCGATCAAACTTTGGCACGAGCGATTTGGTCATTAAATTATCGCTCATTGCAACAACTATGTAAAGACAATATGGTGACAGGTATTCCGATGGTATCTTGCAGGGATAGTGTTTGTTCCAGTTATGTACTCGAAAAACATCATCGGGATAGTTTTGACAAATGTGCCTCTTGGCACGCCTCGGTTCCTTTGGAGCTTGTGAATAGTGACTTGTGTGGTCCTCTTCTATCTGATTCTTTTTCTAGTTTCAAATATTTCTTAACTTTCATTGATGATTACTCGAGACACACTTAGATTTATTTCCTAAAACTTAAGAGATAAGTATTTAACATGTTCTTGGCCTATAATGCCCTTGTTGAAAAACAATCTGGTCATCAAATTATTAAGTTAAGATCCGACAATGGAGGAGAATATGTTAACAAAAAGTTCACTACTTTCTGCACTGAACAAGAAATCCAATAACAACACACTGTTCCATATACACAACAACAAAATGGTTAGCTGAATGGAAGAACTGCACTTTAAACAAAATGGCTAATTGTATGATCCAATCTAAGGGACTAAGTCTTCAATTTTGGGATGAAGCCATAAATTGTGCAAATTACATAGTTAATCGTACCCCCACTAAAGATTTACAAGGTATCACACCGAAAGAAGCATGGAGTAAAATTAAACCAGATGTAAGTCACTTCTGTGTGTTTGGTAGTGAAGCATGGGCTCACATTCTAGATGAAAAATGGAAAGCATTGCAGCCTAAAAGTGAAAAGTGCATATTTGTTGGATATTCTGAAGATGTAAAAGGTTATAGATTTCTTCAACCACATTCTCATGATATAATCATTATAAGAGATGTTAAATTTGATGAAAATCTCTTGGCCTACGAGCATAACTCGGTGATTGTGCCATATTTGGCTTGCGAGCCTGATTCGACGATTATGCCTTCTTCTACTTCCAACTTCTTTGACAGATTTCCAACTCCAGTTTCTGATGATGACAGTGAGGATGAAAATCCACCTCCGCCTGCTCATGTTCCTCTAGTTGCATGAGCACAAGTGCTTCCTCGATGGGTCCATTCAACATGTGAAGCAGTTGGTGATCTTGTCGGTGATCCTAGAGATCAATGTCGAACATGTTCTCAGTTTCAGCAAGCCTCTTCTCTTTTGGCTCAGGTTTCCGAGAATCATGATCCAGAAAATTTTGCAGAAGCTTCAGGAAATTCAGATTGGGATGCAGCTATGGATGAAGAATATCGTTCCTTAATGGGATCTTGTACATCTTCCAAAAGGAAGAAAACTTGTTAGATGTAAATGGGTCTATAGAACTAAGTATGCATCAGATGGAAGTTTTGAAAGACTTAAGGAAAGGTTAGTTGCCAAAGGTTTTCCCCAAGTTGAAGGGATTGACTACAATGAAACCTTTGCTCCTATCGCAAAAATGAACTCCATCCGCCTTGTTCTTTCCCTTGTAGCCTTACATAACTGGGAAGTCCATCAAATGGATGTTAAGTCTTCCTTCTTACATGGTGATTTACAGGAGGAAATTTACATGGAACAACCTCCTAGATATGTTTAGAATAACTCTAGCCTTGTCTGCCGCCTTAAGAAATCCTTATATGGCCTTAAGCAAGCTCCTAGAGCTTGGTATGCCAAAATGGATAGATTTCTACTTGACACTGGTTTTTCTAGATGCCATTCCGACCCCAATGTCTATACCAAGAAAGTAGGAAACCATCTCATCATACTTGTTCTATATGTTGATGACCTTATTCTTACTGATAGTGACCCTAAGCTTTTAATCCATCTGAAATCTAGTATTAAGCAAAATTTTGAAATGTCAGACTTAGGACATTTGCATTATTTTCTTGGTCTCCAAGTCCTACATACCAAAGAAGGAATCTTTCTTTCTCAGTCTAAGTATGCTTGTGACCTTCTTCGTCGCTTTCACATGGAAGATTGTACACCAGCCCCTTCTCCCTTCCAATCTGGAGTCAAACTTTCTGCCACTTGTAGTTCACCTAAAGTAGATTCCACCTTATATCGTCAGCTTGTTGGTAGTCTCTTATGCTTGACTCATTCTCATCCTGACCTTTCCTTTTCCGTTGGACGTGTTTCCCATTATATGAAAACACCTCATGAAAGTCACTAGAAAGTAGCTAAAAGAATACTTTGATATATTCGAGGAACAATTCAGTTTGGGATTCATTACAATACAAGGGGGAAACCTTTGTTGGTTGGTTTCACTGATTCAAATTGGGCTGACGATCCTGATGATCGAAAGTCTACTGTAGGTTATGTTTCCAGTCTGGGATCTGGACCTATCACTGGGCTTGTAAGAAACAACAAGATCTTGCTCTTTCTTCAGTAGAGGCAGAATATCGAGCCGTAGTTAATGCCAGTCAGGAATCTTTATGGCTTCGAGAGATCCTTTCAGAGTTTGGATTCGAGCAGCAGCAGCCTACTCCACTTTGGTGCGACAATCAAAGTGCCATCAAGCTCGCCAAAGATCCATTTCTACATCAACGCAACAAACACATTGAGCTACATATGCAGTTCATCAGAAATATTTTTCATGATTGTGTTCTTGAAGTGCTCTTTTTCCCTACAGATGATCAAGTTGTCGACATCTTCACCAAGTCTCTCACATAAGCGAAGTTTTCTAAACTTCGATCTATGTTAGGAGTTTAGGAATTTGTCATTAAGGGGGATAGGCTCTAATGCCTCCTTCCTTCTCCTAATAGTGTCACTTTTTTAAATCCTTCAATCCTATCCCAAGTTGTTCTTAAGGGGGGATGTTAGGATATTTAGACACTTAGGAGTTAGTTAAGATCAACTTTTGTAATATATCCATTAGGTAAAGTGTGTTTCTTTAGTATGCATTAATATGCATTTGTAAATATTTAATCCGATGGTCACGATATGTTCTAGACATAGAGTGATCCGAGGGCTCAACTTTTCTTAGATCATACCTACCTTTGATCCATGGATTAACACCCGATTGGTCCATGATCTCTATTTAAAGAGCATGGAGGGTCATTGTCTAGTTGATCGATTATGAGAAGCTGATTTGTTACTTTCTTTCTTTTGAATAATAAACTGCTCCGTAGAAGCTATTTGGCTAGGGTCGTTGAGTTTTTCCATCTCGAGGGTTTAAACCATGTCAAAATATCGTGTGTTGATCTGTGATCTATTTGTGTGAAGTGGTTGCTATAGGTGTTTGGTCTTTTGGGAGTACCCTGTGTACCCGAACAATAACCATAATTAAATTAATTATTTATATATCATTTTGATAATTTAATATATTCATAACTATAATGGAATGTTTAGGCATAACATGTCATGTAAGTTATTTCATGTTGAAATAATCTTATTCATATTGGTTTTCATTAGTTAAATTATAGTTAAGTATATTAATATTAATATAGAACCATAATCATTAACCTCGTGGGTAGTTTATTTGGTTGGAGCTTCTGTGGCCAAGCCTTCACTAGGTCAAGGTCGAGGGTTCAATTCTCTGGGTCCTCCAGAGTCAATATCCCAAAACTGGTACCAACAGGGTGAGCCCCCCTCGGGTGGGTGCCTTGGAATTATTCTTGTGGATGTAGTGTGTTTCTACTAGTTTCAAGGAAATGAACCACATTAAAAAAGAACCATAATCATTAACAAAATAAAATCCTTAAGGTAAACATAAGGAAATAATAGTAAGAGTACTAAACTCATCTCTCACTTGGAAAACGAGACTAGTCAGAGTGCAAGATTGTCTTTTTTTTGTCTATATAGCAATATTAACATAGGCAGTAAAGAGTTTTACTATAGTATTGTAATAAAAAACTACTTATTTTTCTATTTGACAAAAAACTATATGAGCTATGACAAAACAATATGTGTTCTAGTAATCATATGTTCGAGTCATCATCTATGATTGGACTGGCTAGTAGCACAAATTCGTAGACATGGGCCTTCTTTTGCTAGGCTACAAGCTGCATCCTAAAGTGATGCATGAGCATATTCTCTACAAAAAAATTATATTGTTGATAAAGCCTAAGGGTCTTGGCATGTAACATCCTTCACCCAATCTGTCCAACAGAGGGGAAATTAACTAAATCGAGGCCTCTAGATCTCATCCCTTATCCAAAATTATAAATTTATAAAAGCTCAAATGCATGTGCAGATATGGAAATGAAAACAAATAGCATAAATAAACTTAATCCACACATGCAACATGCAACTACAGGCATAATTATTACAGGCATATAAATAAACTCATTGCACATTAGATACATAAGAATACTTATCTTTAAACAAAGAAGATCCAAGCAACTGGATGTGTAAGAGAAATTTTCCACCCAAATGTAGGCACTCTGCATAGAATATACCCTTTCCACTGAGAGTCCACCCCCAAGTTGGGTTATGATGCCACCAGAGCAAAGGAAACACCTACATGATTCTCTCTCTCTTTCCACAACCCACTCCACTCTCTATGCCTAGCCAAAATATCCACTAGAGCTCTACAGGGGTCTCACTATGCCATCACAGCCATGGCACTCCTTCCAACTGACACACACAACATAATTAAGGCATTTCCCTTCACTGATCCACAGTTTCCTCAGGAAATCCAACCCCTATAGCACTTACCAATGTGTGTAGTTAGAGTCCAACCTATTGTATGCTGTTGGAGAACCTATTGCAACATTAATCAATGACTTATCAAGCATCCAAAAGTAGAAAAACTCAAGGGGTAAATGTTCCTAGCTTGCTCAACCTCCATGCTCACCTACAACCATCTAATTACCCTTCCAAAAATGCAACTTTGTCTCCAAATTCAAAATTATGGGTTAAATATAGTTTGGTAATGGGTTGAACAGCCATAGGAAAACTCTACGTAGTGTATAAAATTGCATGAGAATGATCAAAAGAGTGTTGACTCCAAGGAGATGAGGTAAGGGCAAAAATACAACTAACATAGCTTCTGACCATAGAATAAATAAGAATGTTGACAGTTGACATAATTGTAACAACCCCCATGCTCCAATAACCACATGAAGTGACTTTTTCCACTAACCTCACATATGCATTCAATGATCGGTTTTGATAGTCAAGAGAAAGTAATTGGCTTATTTAAGGCACATGGTAGATTTTGGATGAGTTCTAAAGTTGACACTTGGCAACATAGGATTTAATTTTCCCATTGGCCCCCCTTTCCTATTCTCCTCTGTTGGAACCATGGCCCCTCTAGTGCTCTTTACACATCTATCTTGGACCATTTTATTATTTTCCAACATAATATTTACATATATTTTGAATTGGCATGATAAGTCAACCATATGGTCCAAATAAAAATATATACATCATACATTCCTAGCCATTCACTAGTTGGGCATTAGCCTTGAGCTCTGCACTAGGAATCCATACTAGTATATTTACATCATTTACATAATTTTGATTAAATACATTCCAAGTCAAAATTGGGGATATTAAAATCCCCTCCCTGTTGGAATAACACCATCCTCAGTGTTTGCTCAAAATCAGAATAAAAATGTGTATGCCTCTTTCATGGCATCCTCCAATTCCCACATAGCCTCATCAGGACTGAAGTGCTTCCATTGCACCTTTACCTGTCCAGTGGCTTGGTTCTATATCAATGTTACTTTCTTGTCTAGGATGCATAGTGGCTCGATTTGGAAATCTCTCTTGGGTTCCACCTGCATCACATCTCAATCAATCACATGGTTAGGATCATGTACATATTTATTAAGCAAAGAAACATGAAAAGCATTATGAGCTCTAGTACTAGAAGGCAATGAGATTCCATATGAAACTAGCCTTATCCTTTCAAGCACTTCAAATGGCCCGCAATACCTTGGTGACATATTGGCATAACTTTCAAGCTTCAAGTAACTCTTCTTTGGCCTCACTCTAAGGTAGACATGATCTTCAACACTGAATTCTCTATGCATTCTATTCTTATCTGCATAGCTTTTCTACCTATCTTGAGCTGCTTTTAAATTATGTCTAATTTTTGCAACCTCATGTTCCATATCTTTAAGCAATTATGG
Source organism: Larix kaempferi (assembly GCA_027924585.1). Classification (NCBI taxonomy): domain Eukaryota; kingdom Viridiplantae; phylum Streptophyta; class Pinopsida; order Pinales; family Pinaceae; genus Larix; species Larix kaempferi. The sequence goes on from BSBM01000187.1 coordinate 7,752,649, forward strand.
CCCAAGTAAAATTCTGTTTACAATATTATCCCATGTCATTGGTGGCATGCACTTTTTTCCATATAAAGATTCAAATGGACTCATGCCTAATGAAGCTTGTTTCCCATTTTATATTCAAACTATACCAAGTGTAGATAATATTCCCACTTGGATGGTTTTTCCATCACATACATGTGAAGCATATCGATTCAAGAACATATTTTACTCTTTATGTTTATGAAAAAAGACATTTCCAGGAATTTGAAGTAAATTTGGTATCCTTGTATGAAATTATTGTCTTTGGCAACCCATGCAATTTGAAAATTTCCTTCATAAAAATCCTTCCAATGGAATCTATTTTATATGTAGATTTAACTGGTATAAAGTGTGATGATTTTGACAATTATCCACCACAACCATGATTTTTACAGCATCTTTTGCCACCCTGTGAGCATTTATACTCTTTGGCTTCCCTCACCCACTGATAAACTCAAAACCATACTTGTGGTTCCCATTGAACCCTATTTTCCCCTACTTTTCCTCCTATACTCGAGTTTCTCCACTATAGTGCGCGTATACACGCAGGTTGTCCCACTACAGCCTGAGTACATTGTCCTCCTATACGCAAGTTGATCCACTATAGCTCGCGTATACGCATGTTGTCTCACTATAGCTCGCGTACATCGCCCTTTTTGGTAAATAATAGTAAAAAACTCTATTTTTCACTTCCAAAAAGCGGCCATTGTGACCTTTGGCCCTCCATGTACCCCATAAACGACTTGATTAAACCTTTCACCCACCTTTGAGGGGTTATATATTGAGCTCTTATGGTGCATGGAAGGAGGAGAAAGAGAAAGCATCGTAACTCTATTGGATTTTTTCCGTGACTTGAGTCTACATACATTGATCCTTGTTGTTGTGAATTTCTTATGTTCACCTACCAAACTCCTTCATAGTTTGAGTTTTCCATTGCATGGGGGATTGAAGTGGTGGAGGCACAAGGGGAGGGACCTAGTTCTTGGTTCAGATTAGTTACCTGCAAGATGTTGTATTGTGTACTTCTTGTTATTATTAATGGAAATACTCATTTTCTCGTCCAATTGATCTTGTAAATGTTGTTTAAAATATATTGGGTTACATTTGCTTATTATATCATGGACCATACTATTGATTATGCTAATGTATTTCATATATTATATGCACTTGCTTGTATTTGTTGTTGAGACTAATCTGTAGGGCCAAGTGTAGAGGTTGAAATCTCAACGGGGATCTACTTCGAACATCCAGTTGAAGGTTGGTCTTATTCTCCATATCTTAGCATTTTCATTTATATAGCATTGTTTTGAGAATTGAGTAGTTTTCTAGCAGTCATCTATCTATTGTGGTCTACCCTGAGCCATAGAAAGTTTTTCTCCGTAACAATGATAGAATCATGTTGTTTCATAGTCATTCACAAACCTGTAATAAAATCCATGGAAATTATTTCTCATTTCTATTCCAGAATTGGCAAATGATGCAACAAACCTATTGGGTGTTGATGGTCATTGTTCACTTGATGAAATTTCATACATATTGAAATATACTCAACAATATCTTTCTTCATCTCCAGCCAAAAATATTGTTTCCCAGCTGTAGCAATTGTTTTCAAATATCCTATGTGAGCAAAATATGGCATTTTATGGATTTCATCCATAACAAGTTTCCTCAAGTCTTCCACATTTGGAATATAAATTATGTTTTTATAAATAAGAAGTCTATCATTTTCCAAATGATACCCTCCATGCCTCTTTGCAAAATTATGTTGTTGTAAATTATCTTTTATTTGCACATATATTCATCTTCAACAAGTTAATTAATAATTTGTTATCTTAAATATGATTGGAAAGTTGTGATGGTTTCCAGATGCATTGCATGCACCTTTTTGTTGAATGCATCAGCCACTTTATTTTCTTTTCCATTTATGTGTTTGATCTCAAAATCAAACTCACATAAAAATTTCAGCCATCTAGTTTTCTATCATTTGATGTTGGCTTCTCAAATAAATATTTCAGACCACAATGGTATGTTCTCAACTAAATTTTGTTTCCCATTAGGTAACGCCTCCACATTTTTAAAGCATGCACTATGTCCACAAGTTCTAGATTATGTGTGGCATAATATTTTTCATGCTTATTTAATTTTTAGACCCATAACACACCACATGAATTTTTTGCATAAGAACTCCTCCAAGTCCTTGTTTACATACATCTATACACACCCCCCAAAAAAATTGGGTCTGCAATTTTCAGAATTGAAGCACTTGTGAGAAGGTTCTTCAATAGCTAGAAGCTTTCTTCACATTTCCGTGTCCACTCAAATTCAATTCTCTTCTTTTGCAAAGAAGTGAATGGGTGTGTGACCTTGGAGAATCCTTTAATGGATCTTCTATAGTAGCCAACAAGGCCCATAAAAGATATCACATCTGTCACATTCTTTGGAGTTGACTAGTTCATAATGGATTCAATATTTTTCGGATCCACTTATATTCCTTCCTTTGAAATAATGTGACCCAAATAATGAATTTTATTTTTGTAAAAGTCGCATTTGCTTAACTTTGCATATAACTTATGCTCCCTTAGTAATTGTAAAACCATTCTCAATTGTTATTCATTCTCCTCTTCATTCTTAGAGTAAATAAGAATTCCCTCTAGAAAACCAAGCAGAAATTTGTCCAAATACCTGCTAAAAACGATATCTATGAGACATATGAAGGTAGTTGGTGTATTAGTCAGAACAAAGGGAACCACTACAAATTCATAGTGTCCATACCTTGTTCTAAAGGTGGTCTTTTGAATATCTTTTTCTTTGATTCTCACCTGATGGTAACCAGCCCTCAAATCAATATTTGAAAACACATTTGGCCCTCTCATTTGATAAAAAATATCATCAATTCGAGGCAATGGGTACTTGCTTTTCACCATCACTTTATTCAACTGCTTGTAATCAGTACAAAACTGGAGTGTACAATCTTTCTTTTTCACAAATAGTACAGATGCTCCCCATGGAGACACGCTTGGCCATATGTATTTCTATTCCAATAATTCTTGCAATTTCATTTTCAGTTCCAATAGTTATCATGTACTCATTGTGTAAGGTGTATTAGACATTGGGGTAACTACTAGCACAAGATCTATTGTGAAATCAATGTCCCTCTTGGGAGGAAGTCCTGGAACTTCATCGGGAAACAAATCCTTGAATTCTTGTAGCACATGAAATTCCTCCAATTTAAAAATTCTGATTTCTATTTTGTCCCATATATGGCATGCATACAATTGAAAACCTTTCCTATAGAACTTCTTCAATTGCATAGCTAAAACATGCCTAACATAAATTACCTTTGGAATTCCTTTTACAACCCTTGGGTTTCCTTCATCATCAATACACTCAAAACTGTTGTTGTACCAATCAAGTTTAACTCTGTGTGCTTCCAACCAGTCCATTCCAATGAGAATTTCATATGAACCAAGTTGTAAAATATTCAGATTTGCACAAGTGGACAGTCCACCCATTTCTAATGGACATTTCTCCACAATTTCACTAACTTTTCTCTTGGTTCATGTGGCTAGTTGAACCAACCATGATTTACTATGCTTGGTTCTCTTAAAAGCACAAATCTCAACAATTTTAGGAATGAAATAACTATTAATAGATTCAGGGTCAATCGCAATATAAATAGATTTCTTAGCAATCTTACCTTCAACATCAACCACAGTTGATTGATAATCTAGTTGGTAGTCCTCTAGTGCAACATAAATCCTAGGAACATTCCTTGCCACTTGACCCGTAGTTTTAGCTTCTTGAATGTTGTGAATGTGCTTTGCACTCCCATTTCGATGTGGATAAATTCTAATAAAATGGTTCTCTCCACATCCCCAACATTGAAGTATCTATATTGGCTTGTCTCCCATCATCCTAGCTATCTTTGTCACAATGGTGGATGCCTTGGCTGATTTCTAAAATGAGGAGGCTTGAACCCTTTCTTCCTTTGGTCAAACTTCTCATTCTTCTTGTCCTTCCATGCCTTATGGAAGTCCATATTTCTTTTATATTGATCATAACAATACTTAGCCTTTCTTAGGGTCTCATCTAGAGTTTGAGGCTCATCAAACTCAATTTTATCTTCGTAGGCCTAAGGAAACCCACTTAGAAAACGTTGAATTTTGACTTTATCATCTATGATATACTTCACATATGTCATCAACTCCAAGAATTTATTTACATAATCCTCCTTAGTCATTTGTCTCAATTTTAGCTCATGGAATTCTTTAATTTTGTCATCATAGTACCTATCGAAGAGGTACTTTTGCTTGAAGTATTTCTTGAATTGATTCCACACAATCTTCCTTTCATTGATCTTCTTCACTTTCCTGAGATGATCCCACCATATAGATGCTCTTCCATTCATATTGAATAAGTCCACTCTTGATTTCATATTTCTTGAGTAGTCTTGAACTTGGAAATACTTCCTCATCCCAAGTAGCCAAGCCTCAACTTCTTGACAATATTTTATCTCACCATCAAATGTAGGAGGTTTGGGCTTCCTAAATTATTCATGTGAGTTATTCTTGGAAGACCTCTTCATCTTCTTCATATAATATGGAGAGATTGTAGCTAGGGTTTTACCCCTAGCTTGTGCAAATGAGCACCTACTAAGGAGAAGGGACTCCTTAGTAGCAGTTCAGTAAATGTAAATAATTAAGCTAAAACTGAAATGAAAACTAATCTAAAACATGTGCATGAAAAAATAAACAACAATTTGTAAACAAGGGTTTTGTATTAATATTACCTTCAATGTGAAGGTTGATGAAGCTCCTTGCAATGTCCAAGAGGGTTGCTCCAAGCTCCAATGTGCTCCTTCTCTTTCTCCAATGGTGGAAATGGGCCAAAAGGGGCTCTCAAGGTGAAAGTAGTTCAATGGTGAACTAGGGTTTCGAGAGAGATTTTGGCAGAGTAAGGTTATATTTGATTGTGGATATGGAATAAGGGATCTCCATCACCTATTTATAGTTTTTTGGTGGTGGAGTGCTGACCCATGGTTTTGGGAAACACATGGTTTAGGGCAGCTGTATAGGGTTTTTTCCTCCTTTTCCTCATTATTTTATATTTTTCTTCCCTTTTTAGGGGTTTTTTTTGCTATTTTTAGAGGAATTTTGGATATTTTTGGAGGAAAAATGGGTTTTTTAACCTTTTTGAGGCTATTTTAAGGGTTTTGTGGCCTTTTGGAGGCATTTTAGGCCTTTTGGAGGCTTTTTAGTGGGATTTTTTGGGTTTTTAAGGGAAATATGGTAGGAAAATGGACAAATGAGCCATATAATGTGGTAGATGAGGTAGTGAACACTTTTTGGGTGTTAACAGATTGCCCCCTGATGTGCGAGGGCAGGAGCTCATCGTATGGCCGATGGACATCATAAGTCATGAATGGTTTTCCTGGGGTGTGGAGAGAAGAGAAGAAACAAACTGAAGCCCGGAACGACGATCTCGAACAACTGCAAGAACTAAAAGTACATAACCTCAATAATGGATGAGGAATCATTTGATCATATGGACGAGGCGGGCATTCCCATGCTCGTATCAGGATATAATATAACAATAACAATGGGGTCCAAAAAATGGGGACCTGACATATACATGACCTCAAATACTGACTGAGGAATAATCTCAATATATGGACGAGGCGGGCATACCCATGCTCGTATCAAGATACATAAACAGAACTGTGAGGCCCGAAAAATGGGGACCTGTAAGATACATAGCCACTGTGTACATCATAAGAGTCTAGAGGGGACACAAAATCTGGGACATACTGTTGAGCTGATCATGTGGTAACTGAAGAACTGGTGCACTGGAACATCAACAGTGCAGCTGACTGGGGTACCAGAGGAACTGATGAGCTGCTGGATCATAATGACTGGGAGCCATCACCTCGATGGTACACTGAACTGGAACTGATATGGGACTGAAACTGGGTACTCAAGGAAGCATGTAACTGGATGGCTTCCGAATACAAACGCCAACGCAGCCCGGACATCCACAGGAACATATAACTGGTCGTTCCAAAGGGACTCACCAATGTGCTAGAATCGGGGGAAATCCGGGGTCTTCGACTAAAAACTGAAGTGATATAACCCTACGCGATTCTCGACGATGCGATTAAGGTGCTTAAGTCGAGCATGTGAGAAACAACCATTCGGAGAGGCAATGATGACTCCTCTCAAAATGGTCCGTAGGCACTTACCACAGATGGTGATAAGTCCAAGGCGTAGGGACCTCTGGGCCTATCCTCTGGAATAGAGGGGCTGTCGTCGACAGAGGGAGACCTGCAACTATCAAGGCAATGATGTTTCCTTGACAGGAGCGCGAGGTGAAGAACCGAAATGTAATAGTACTGATGGTAGGACTGACAAACTGTGGGGGGACAACTGGGCAAGTAGAGTGGGTGGACTCAAACTTCCTTTGTTCAGAGTATGATAATGGGAATGATCTGGCAGCATATGAAACTGACTGTGGGGAAAGGGATCATAGCTGTAGTGGATCGGGGAGGGTGACTGGTCTGAGGGAGACTCTAGCTAATATAAAATGGTAGAATACTACAGAATACTCTGAACAAAGGTGACCTGATTGGGGGTGTTGCCGAGGTGATCGATCGTAGTGCCAGGAGGCACGGGGGGGGGGGACTTCTTCATGGGTTAAGGAACTAGAAGAAGTTTGTGTAAAATGATACTGTCGTGTGGATTTTACGAGCCCAGGACAGTTCATGCTCGTGGTTGCTTTCAATTTTAAGGAGTCTGAAAGCGATAAGAAGACTCTGAAATGATGGAATGGTACTGTCGTGTGGATTTTACGAGCCCAGGATAGTTCATGCTCGTGGTTGCTTTCAATTTTAGAGAGTCTGAAAGCAAATAAGAAGACTCCAGGGGGTTTCTTTTTCGTAGATTTAGTCTCCAAGGCCCAAAGAAACATAAAAGGATGCAATGAAGAACTCTTCTAGCCGGTGTGACTAGAGTATTCCTTTTTCGTAATTAGTCTACCAGGTCCGGAAAAGGGTTAAACTTATACCAGATAGACGCCCTTTCAGGTACTTTAGCGAGCATGAAAGGAAGCAAGATTGCTCGGCGATATTTTCATTTTTTTAGGAGTCAGAAAAGAGCTTTAACGGAAACTCCCTAAGTGCCTTTTTCGTAAAGGACTTGTCCGACCCGAAAAAGGGATAAAATTATACCGAACAAAAGGAATGGCCAGGCAAGGAGGAAGTGTTCAATCAAGGATCAGTAATGATGATCAAGAATGAGGGTAGGGGGGAACACTGGTGGGCCTCCTTGCGGGGTAGATGAAATGGTGGAAAAATAACGAAACATTTGCAGTATGACAGGAGTGAATGGCTCATGTAAAAAAGTGGAACAATCCGATGGCGGCCGATGTGGTGCGCAAACCGAGGCAGCAAGGTGTCGGGGCACAGTGTTGAAATTGTACCAAGTGAGAGCGAGAAATGATCTCAAGCATCATCACGAGCTCGGAAAAATGAATCCAGCGATATAAAGGGTGTCAAAAATGGGTAACGGTCGATGTGGCACGCACACCGAGGCGACGAGGGCGTTTTGGAAAAAATACCCGAAAAATCTGGGGGTGAGAGCGAGAAATGATCTCAAGCATCATCACCAGCTCGGAAAAATGAATTCGATAAAATATGTGAAAAACGGAGAACGACCGATGTGGCACGGAAACCGAGGCGACTAGTGGCATTTGAAAATGGGCAAAAAATGACGGTGTAAAAATAATGCAACGAGATGACCATCATGACGGTCTCGGCGTGCTGATTCCAATGGTGGAAAATATGTGTAACACAAAAAAGGAAGCAAATTGTACAATGCGGACCAATGGGGCCGCGAGTTATTTAAGGATAAAAGCGTTTAAGGTACAACCCGTTACGCGAGTTGCGCAAAGGATGTCCTTCGGAGTCGGCAACGATGTATGCCCCCTTGCCTAGGCAGGTCTGTACGATGTAAGGGCCTTGCCACATGGATTCAAACTTCCCTTTGCTAGTTTTTTCGTGGGCTTGGTCATAGGCGAGGATGAGGTCCCCTTCATGGAAAGTTCGAGGGTGAACATGTTTGTCGTAACCGGCTTTGGAGCGGTTCTTGGCAGCTTCGATGTTCTGAAGAGTGGCCCGACGGTCTTCATCGGCTTGTTCGAGGGATAGCAGACGTTGCTCGAAGGGGGAAGTGTCGGGGAGAAGCTCAACGACGATCTGTAAGGAAGGAATCTGACATTCGATGGGGAGGACAGACTCTACACCGTGAACTAGATGAAAGGGTGTAAAACCAGTGGCGGTCTTGGTGGAAGTACGGTAAGCCCATAAGGCAGGGAACAACATGTGGTGCCAATTGGACTTATGCTTGTCAACCGTTCGTTGGAGGATGGTTTTGAGAATTTTATTAATGGCCTCTACTTGACCGTTCCCTTGGTGGTAGTAAGCAGAGGAAAATTGGTGTTCAAATTTGAGGAGAGTGGATAACTCACGCCAGACGGCATCTTCGAAGTGGGAACCGTGGTCAGAGACTAACTGCTTAGGAACCCCGAATCGAGCGATGACATGGTTGAAAAAGAAGCGGGCAACAGTGTCGGCGGTACAATTGAAGGTAGGCATGGCTTCTGCCCATTTGGTGAAGTAATCAACAGCGACAATAATATATTTGTGGCCGTTGGCAGACTGGGGTCTACATTCCATGAAGTCTATGGCCCACTTACAAAAGGGACCAACGGTGACGACTGGGTGTAGCGGAGCAGGAGGTGTCCGGGCCTTGGGGGCAAAAAGTTGGCAGTTATGGCAGTGTTTGACCGCAATGATGCAGTCGGTGAAAAGTGTGGGCCAGAAGTATCCGGCGAGGACGACCTTTTGGGCAGTGGCCATCCCTGAGAAATGGCCGCCGCAGGCACCGCTATGACAGTCATTAAGGACTTGTTTAGCTTCCTCGTGTGTAAGGAAATGACGCAGAATTGTGTCAACCCCGCGCCGGTAAAGGACATCGCCTAAGAGGAGATACCGAGAGGCCTGGTGACGGATGAGACGGCGTCCATTATGGGTAACTTTGGGTCTGAACTTCTGCGTGCGCAGGTATAGCAAGATATCACCGTACCATGGGTCATCGGACGAGATAGTGAACAGGTGATTGTCGGGTAACTCATCGGAGATTGGTTTGGCCGGGAGAAGGGAAGGGAGATCAGTAATGAGCTGGGCAAGCGCGAGGGCTTTAGTGCTCTTAGGTGTTTTGAAGGTAAGGTCATATTCCTGGAGGATAATGACCCATTTAGCAACACGACCTTGCAGGAGCCGCCGGTTCAGAAGATATACCATAGGGTTAGAGTCAGCGACGACTGTGGTATGACTCATTAAGATATAGTGTCGCAATTTTTGGACGGAAAATACCACTACTAGGGAAAGTCTCTCCTCATATGGGTAACGTAGGGGTGGACCAGACAAGGTCTGGCTGACGTAGTAAATGACATGCTCTTGGTGAGAAGCGTCTTCTTGAACCAAGACTCCAGATACGGCATGCTCGGATGCCGAAACGTAAAGGATGAAGTCTTGTGTGAAATCCAGAGGGGAAATCAGAGGAGCTTGTGTGAGATCCTTCTTGAGGGATTCGAATGCAGCTTCTGCTTGCTCATCCCAGACGAAGGGTATGTGGGTACGGAGCAAGCGCAAGAAACCGTGAATGGTAGTGGCGTAATCAGGAACAAAACGTCGAAGGAAATTGGATCACCCTTGCAAACTTTGGAGCTGCCGGAGCGTGGGAGGAGAGGGAAGGTCTAAAATGGCTTGGACTTTGAGAGGGTCAACTTTAATTCCTTTCTGGGAAACAATGAAACCCAACAATCGGCCTGCCTGAACGCAAAAGACACACTTGTGTGGGTTCAAGCGGATTTGATATTTGCGACAACGCAGAAATACTTGCCGAAGGTCGTTAAGGTGGTCAGATCATTTCTGGGAACGAGCTGTAAGGTCATCAAGGTAGACTAACAGGATATGGAGCAAGTCGTGAAAGCAATAGGTCATGGCCCGCTGGAAAGTGGCACCAGCGTTTTTGAGGCCGAAAGGCATGACGCGATAGGCAAAGGTGCCCCATGGGGTAGTAAAGGCAGTTTTGTACTGGTCTTCCTTACGGATCTGAATCTGGTTGTATCCGGAAAAACCATCCATGAAGGAGAGGAATTCATGCCCCGCACACGCATTGATGAGATGGTCAATAAATGGCGTGGGGAAATTGTCCTTGGGACAAGCGCGGTTTAAGTCACGGAAGTCAGTGCATACTCGGATGGTGCCTTGTTTTTTGTTAACGGGAACGGGGTTTGAAACCCAAGTGGTATAGGCAATAGGATAAATGAACCCTGCCTTGCGCAGTTTCTCAATCTCAACTTTAACAGCTGGGAGCTTGGAAGGATGAATGGGGCGCTGTTTTTGACGAACGGGGGGTACATCAGGCCATGTGTCAATGTGGTGCTCTATAATGGCGGGGTCAAGACCGGGCATTTCGGTATAGGACCAGGCAAAGACATCACGGAATTCTCTGAAAATGTTTATGTAGTCCTCAATCTCTTGTTTACTGCAGAATGCTCCTAAAGTGATGAGTTCAGGGGCACGTCCTGGGGCAGCGATATCAACTTGGATGACGGGTGAGATGTTGGCCATGTTACCTTCCTCGAAGGCATCAGGAGCAGGAATAGGGTCCTTGAACCAGTCGACCTTGGTGGGGAGGAAGTCTTTGGACTCAACCGTGAATTGGGTAGCTGTGCTAGAGGAGGATTCTTCTGGGATGAAATAGGAACGGTGTTGCATGTCATCCCAGGGATAATCCGGGGCAATAAGGGCCTCAAGAATCTCCTCATCAGTACGGAAAGTTTGCGTCGTCAAATCGGTTGACGAGGGAATGGTAGTGGAAGAGATCATGTAAATGGTGTTGACCTCCCCGGATGGGGGTGAGATCGGGGGGTGAATCTCTTCAATAGTAGATGGTGCCGTCTCAAGATCCAGATTGTTCATCTCATAGAGAGCCGCTCGATAATTCGGGAGATCGGGACAATGATGGGAATAATGCCCGTAAACACCGTATATGGCACAGGGGTGGTTGGTACGCAGGGATTTGTATTTGGGCTTAGGGGTGGGGTTTAGTTCGACAACCGGGATGTTGGGGTCATCGTCGAGCATCTGCATGTGTTTTTGTAAGGCTGGTAACTGTGGACACTGATGTGTCGCATGGCCTAACTCGTCGCACAACGAGCATTTGGGGGGAGCACAAAATACTGGGGGGTTTTTGACTGTCTTGGGAGGTGGTACAACAGTGTAAGGTTGGGGACCTCTGCCCCCAGTGGGTTTGGGAGTAGGAGGAGGAGTCGTGGAGGACGAAGGGGTAGAGACACCAGGAGGTGGCTGAGTAGTAGTAGCCATGGGTTGCACCGGTTGGAGGACGACGTCTGGTGTCAGTGGGCGAACGGGAGGCGAAAGATACCATACGGGTAATCCCAAAGTTAACCCAGGGAGGCTAAGGGTAGCCATGACCGGGGCGCTTAATACTGCCGATGGAGGGACTAGGAAGGGGATCATATGGATAGGTGTAACACCAATGTGGCTAGGTACCAATGGTGGTTTAGGCAACAAGGGTGGTTGATTGTTAGGTGGTTGGTTGTCGTGGGACAAGGTACATAAGTCAGACACTTCGGGCGTAGATGACGGGGGAGGAATGGATTGAAAGGTGGAGGTCATCAGCGCGTCTGAGTAGACTCCAGGCCCCGTAGAGGAAGTAAACGAGGTGGTGGCACGAGAAACAGGTTGTTCAACCATGGGGAGAACATTTTCAGGTGCCGCGGGAGCACTGGGATCATAATAGGTGAGTTGGTCAACCTTAACCACGCGTCCCTCATGGGGGAACATCATGGTGCGAAAGACGGAAGAGGCAACCGCTCGCATGGGATACATGTAGCTGCGACCAAGTAAAAGGTTATAATCCAATTGGGCATTGATTACCTCAATGTCAATGAGTACAGTTTTGCCACCTAACTGGACGGGGACATTGGCTAGGAGGCCTTGGGGCTGAGCCGAACGACCGTCGTAGGCGCGTAATGCAGTGGTGGACTGCTGGAGAGTGGGGGATCCCATCTTCTGCCACACGAATGTAGACATGACGCATGTGGAGGCACCTTCATCGATGATGCATCGATGGATGACAAGATTCCGAACGGAAACAGAAACTTGGAATGCTAAGGAGGAACGCAGGCGTGGTTCGGATTGGTCCAAATCAAATGCCATCAGATTCGAATCATTTGGGTCAATCCCCCCAATGGCGGAGAGTAAAGTCTTGCGTTGGGAAGGGCAATTCTTCAAGACTTCTAACGCAGACATGGTTGCGGGAGATTAGGCTAGGTCGTCTACAATGTTGTAGTTTGACGCAGCACGCGCATTGGGGTTATTGTTGATACAGCGAAGTGGGAAACGAGGGGCTTTGGGAGCACCATCTAGTGGAGGTGGAGGAATACGTAATGCTTGATCGGTGGGATGAGTGGTAGTAGGTTTATCTGTGGGAGGTACGTCAGTGGTGGAGCCATATTGGTTCCGACGGGTCTGAAGGTTGACGTCAACGGATGACATCATCAACAGGTGGTGGGTACCTGAGTCAAACATGGGTTGATCAGGAGCAGCGTAAGTGATTTGTTGTTGGGGTTGCACGTTGGCTTGAGGGGGAGCTAACGGCTGAGTGTTCACGATGCCTTGTGTTGGTAAGGGGTTTCGCAGAACCAAAGGAGGCTGCTGAGGCTGAGGGGGTTAGGTGGTACCTGAGGAGCCGCATGCCCTTGGCGGTGGGCATCGTCAACCCAGAGCTGCCGAGCTCGCTCTAAGTGTGGGAAAGCATGCGTGTAGTGTCCATAGACCCCGTAAATAGAACAAGGGTGGTTTGTTCGCAAATTGGGGTTTTTAGCCTGCTTGGGCGGGCGATCAGGGTTTTGATTAGCGGGGGCCTTATTGTTGTTGTCGGGGGGATTAGCCGGTTGACCAGCTTGATCTGCAGGTTGGTTGTTCCCACGATTACGGCCCTTGCTGCGGTTCTGTTGGCCCTGGTTGCGTTGGTTGTTCTGGTTTTGCTGCGGGTTTTGTTGGGCGTAAACTTGCCCTTGGGCAGCAGGTGGATTCTGAGGTTGCACAGGTGCGGGAGCAGGCTGCGGTGGATGATATGCAGGTGGAGGCTGAGCAGGTGCAACAACTTGAGGGGGTTGCTGATATGGCTGCGGAGCTGGTTGTGGGTTTGCCGCAGGGGCTGCCTGTGGCGGATAATAAGCAGGTTGGGCCTGTGAAGGCGCAGGAGCTGGGGCAGCCTGCTGATAGTAGTAAGGCTGAGGTGCGACGGGGGGGGCATAAGCAGGAGTCCCATGACCGAAGCACTGAGGTGGACATGAGGGTCTATGGGAATGGTGATGTGTCATGGGAGCATACGAGTTGGATGCTCTAGACTGTGAGGTAGCCCGTGAAAGGTCGGGGCTAGGGGTAGGACGTGCAATAGAAAATGGTTGAGGATGCGAAGAAACACGGCCAATGATACCGTCTGCAGCGTGGGATGCCCCCGGCGCATCATGCTGGGAGGAATCGCCGCGAGGGGCGTCATGTATAATGGTATAAAGGTAACCCGACTGGGCGTAAATGAGGTCGAACTGTTGGGCCTTAAGGATGGCCTCTTCTTCAGACTGGGGTCTTTCTGATGCCACATCCTTAGCAATAACAGGGAGAAGGGATTTGAGGAACCAATCTAGGAAGATACGGTCGTCTAGTTTGATCTTGCATAAGCTACGGCATCGACGCCACTCATGGATGTGGTCCGTGATATGGGTAGCCGTGTTTTGTCTGCAGGATAGGAGGATCTCAACGCCTGCATCATAGCGGACAGGCAACTGGAAGAACTGCAGGAAGGTCGAGGCAAGGGAAGCAAAGGTGGCATGGGTCCCATGAGGTTGCTCGATATACCACTTGGCTGCAGATCCAGTGAAGGTGCGCTGTAAGAGACGGAGGCGAACAGAGTCATCCACTATGGAGTTAGAGGAACACCATAGGTGGAAAGACATGATATGGTTTTGTGGGTCCTCACCGGCCTTGCCCTCGAACTTAGGGATGTCAGAGGGGAGCTTGGTAGGCATATGAGGCCACGTAGGGTCGTGTCGAATAGGATCGTTGGTCAATCTGGACAGGTCAGGTAGGTTGAGGCTAGCCATGAATGGAAAACTGGAAGAAGGATGTGACACAGTAGTGGGTTGGACCAGGTGGGGGCCAATGCCCCCAAGTGGAGGGACAGGATTTGGGATGGTGCCCCCAAGTGGGGGAACTAAGGTGGTGGAGGATGGTCCAGCACCACCATGGGTAGTGTGAGCCACTGATGTAGTGGGGATAGGTATTCCCCCTGCGGGAATAGGTACCGTGAGGGGAACGGTAGATGGGGGCCCCATGGAGGGCATACCCAAAATAGGTGTAGTAACTGGTGTAGTGGTGGATGTGCCACCAACGGTTCCTATAACAAAAGGAGTGGACGTCGTGCCAGCCATGGGGCTAGTAGGGGCAGTGTAAATAGGGTTCTCAGACTCTTCGTCAGAATTAGAGGTAAAGTAAGGAGCGTCAATATCTAGTGACGGAGTCCTATGTCGCTGACAAGTGGAGTCAAGTGACAAGGCTCTAGATTTGTGATGAGTGGTATCAACGGATGATGATCGGAATCTATGACGGGTGGTGTCAAGAGAACCGTGCTGTGGGGGATCGCCCCTGAGGCGCCGATAATGTCTCGGGGACTCAATGGTGACGGATGGTGTCAAATCTATGTGGGTTGAGGTGAGTAGAAAAATAGCTCAAAAAAGCCTAATGCAACCGAGTGTGCAGAAGGAGAGCTAAAAAACAAGGCACTCAGGCCAACAACCAACTCAAAACGCCCACTGCAACAGCTGTGCTACAATAGGTGGAGTATCAACAAAGATGGTCAGAATACCAACAAGCAGCAGGTTTCCTAAAAAGAAAAAATGGTGGACTCACTAGACCAAAGGGAGGTAAAGGAGCATGCAAACACCTAACTAAAAGTATTCTGACTCAACTAAACATATCCTCTGCAAGGTGATGAAATCCAAGTCAGACAATATGAGTAGGAAATCCAAGTGGCTATGATATCCCCCTACCGGGAGGGACACCGGGTAGTCAATCCTAGAAGAATGATAACTAAGATACCCCGTTCATGACACGTCCAGAAAGGTGAATCTGCCGTTTAGTCCATTTACCGCAATACCCCTATACAGGGATATCCCGCGAACCGCGAAAGGTAGCCCTTCGGTTACTGAATGGAGTGCGGTATTCCACTCAGGCCTCCGGAACCAGTCCACCGACTTCAACCCTCCTAAGGGAGAGGCCCTCTGATAAACTGGTCATGACCGTGCCAAAAAGTAATAGGGGATTTTGGTTCCCTATTTGGACAACAACTATGTCTCAAGTGAAAGTAACCGAGGGGTGTTATTGGAAGCCTATCCCCCCGATCCTACCTAACTACAATGATTCTTTTGTGTTCCCCAAGTGGGGTTAGAATGTTGGTTTAGTTAGGTACTTTTAAAGGCTCACTTGAATTATGTGATGGAGTGTGTGCTCGTGAGGTGATGAACCCAAAATAGAAGTGCCACAAGGGGGGCAACTTCCAACTGTCAATAATACTGAAATTGAAACTTTAACTTGCAAAATTTTCTGATTTAAAAATACTGAAATTTTAAAAAGATTCTGTAAAGGGAACAAAAATTATGTTGCAGAAAGGCTGTAAGGAAGTGGGGCTGCAGGTAGGACAGGGGGCTGTTTAGATGCAGAAAATATTGCAGCAAAAGGGGCTGGGCTCAAAACAGGAAAAATGCAGAAATCAGACCGCGGGTCTGTGGCGAATCAGAACAGGCAGACCGCGGGTTTGAGGGAAACAGACGCGGTCAAGTCGCGGTTATCGGGCCAACAGAGGCAGTCGGTACGCAGGAAACAGGGAAAAGACGCAGTCGGGTCACGGTAAAAAGGCTAACAGACGCGGGAAAGAGGCTGAAAGCTGCAGTCGGGACGCGGGAAAATGGCCGACAGGCGCAGTCAGATCGCAGGAAATAGGCTGATTAGCCGCGGTCGGATCGCAGGTAACAGACTTGAATCCGCCGGCAGGGCGTCGGAAACAGTCTGAGAGCCGCGGTTGGGTCGCAGGTAAAGGCCTGAAAGACGTGGTCGGGACGCGACTGCAGAGGGAAAAAACGCGATGTACGGCGGCCGAAAGGGACAGTCGAAAGGGGAAAATTTTTAAATGGAAACCAGAAATTCAAAATCTAGGGGAGTCGCCAAAATTGTAGCTAGGGTTTTACCCCTAGATTGTGCAAATGAGCACCTACTAAGGAGAAGGGACTCCTTAGTAGCAGTTCAGTAAATGTAAATAATTAAGCTAAAACTGAAATGAAAACTAATCTAAAACATGTGCATGAAAAAATAAACAACAATTTGTAAACAAGGGTTTTGTATTAATATTACCTTCAATGTGAAGGTTGATGAAGCTCCTTGCAATGTCCAAGAGGGTTGCTCCAAGCTCCAATGTGCTCCTTCTCTTTCTCCAATGGTGGAAATGGGCCAAAAGGGGCTCTCAAGGTGAAAGTCGTTCAATGGTGAACTAGGGTTTCGAGAGAGATTTTGGCAGAGTAAGGTTATATTTGATTGTGGATATGGAATAAGGGATCTCCATCACCTATTTATAGTTTTTTGGTGGTGGAGTGCTGACCCATGGTTTTGGGAAACACATGGTTTAGGGCAGCTGTATAGGTTTTTTTCCTCCTTTTCCTCATTATTTTATATTTTTCTTCCCTTTTTAGGGGTTTTTTGCTATTTTTAGAGGAATTTTGGATATTTTTTGAGGGAAAAATGGGTTTTTTTAACCTTTTTGAGGCTATTTTAAGGGATTTGTGGCCTTTTGGAGGCATTTTAGGCCTTTTGGAGGCTTTTTAGTGGGATTTTTTGGGTTTTTAAGGGAAATATGGTAGGAAAATGGACAAATGAGCCATATAATGTGGTAGATGAGGTAGTGAACACTTTTTGGGTGTTAACAGAGATTGATCCTTCAATGGAATCCTTAGAGTCAGATGACTCACTATAAGAGATTTATGGAGTATATGACCTGTCTCTAGCAACTCTTCTTGAACTATGGGACCTCTTATGAGAATGTCTCCTTGAGCTACTCCCACTCTTTTCCTGATTTTAAAAATGATGTCCTAAGTTAATCTTCCTTTGAATTTATGTCAGACTTTGAAGCATAGTTGCACTTATCTGATTTTGATCTTCTTGAGCTCTAAGCAACCTCTCATTGTCTTCTCTACAACTCTATAGTTCCACCCTTAGTATCCTCATGGTTTTTGTAATGTCTAGGGGAGTCACTTGGTTTCTCCTACCATGGGATTCTATCTCTTAATTCTCAACTTGTATATTCTCTCCCATTGCATTTTCCTTAACGTCATAAGGATCCTGTGCATCATCCATGATGATGACCTCCTTGGCCCAACCAAGACCAAAGATTTCCCAACTGCACTATACTCACTGTTGACCCTTAACAGTCATTGATATGATTTTGAATCTGCAAAAGTGTTCATATAGACACAGTTGTTAGTTTTATTAAGTTCTTAGAAAATCAAAAACCATATTGATAGCTTTTGTCAAATTATGGCTACATGAACTTTTCTAATCAAATTACAAAAATATCCAAATCACCAATTTAGAATTTAACTATGTAAAATTGTTCCCTCTTTGATAAGCTTTCCAACGACTATAAGTATGCTCAATTCTGAATTCTCAGCACATGTAACACCCCAATTTAGACCATGTTGCATTAAACATGTAAATGATGTAATATCGTTATAAAATCATGGTGAGGAGATCAAGGCCGAGGTCCCACCATCGATTCATCGTTTAGTACCAGCAATTAAAAATCGATGCATGTGGATCGCATTCTATCATGGCACGATTGAAACGTAAATATGCTATACATGTATTTTAATAAAAATACCCACAACTAGCTATGCAATAGAACAAGAGTATGGGAGAATGATTTTTACAAGGAATAGGGAGGGAAATATTCAAACCCTTAGAGCCACTAGTGTCAATCCAAGTTTCAATGAGAGAACCCATGAACCATTAACTACCCATGTTGACTTTTACACCCATTCATTTACTTCTTCTAAGAGGTAGTTGAAGTAGTTATTGTTTTGGGAAATTGAGAGTATGATTGTCCAATTTTTGTGTATGGGAAAGCCATCATTTTGGAAAAATGTGTTTTTCCTTCCTGGTCAATAAAACACCCACAAATTTGCTTCCCAACCTATCATTCATCAGTCATTTTTTTCTCTCTCACGTAGTTTTGGCTTGCTAGGCATTTTCCTCCACGTTTTTACTAAGTTTTCCTTCCTTCTCTAGCTGGGAGAGTCATTTTTGGTGTTGTAGAATAGTGGGGAAGAAGGGAAATCCAGTTGGGGGTCTATGGGATCCATTTTTGTTAATCAATTGCTTTTGTACCCATTGCGATTTCAGTTTGTAGCTTTCAGTGGTTGTTTTCCCTTTCAAAAATCCATTTTTGGTGTGCCCACAGTTTGGAACACTCATGGAAGCCATCTTTTGTGAATTCCACAGTTAAATTTTTTTTCCATACTCAACAATTCTGCCCTAATGTGTGTGTGGGGAGAGATTGCTATGGATTGGGTTACATGTATCCCTTTTTTTGGCTTGAGCTTGTGGGTAAACAACCAAGGGTAGACAAGGAGTGGGAATTGGATTGATAAACCTAGTGAAAGGTGTAACCTCACCAAAGATGATAGGGATTTGGATACTTTTATATGCACACCCTAAAGTGCATTAGAAGGTAGGTATGTCCTGAGGGATTGTGCAGTAGTGAAGGGGATACTTCCTTGTGTTGGTTTTGTAGGTATTGTGGGTTCCAAGCTATCTAAATCTTGTAGAGGTACTGATAGCTCTATGTTTGAGCTCACTAGCTTAACAATTCCTCCCTTTCTACTACCTTGACAGCTTGATAAACCCAACTATTAACTGGCTTGGATGATTTTTGGAATATACTTGGATATGTGTCAGTTGTTGTTCCCTTTTCCTTGTGGAAATCATGCCCAGCTAGGGGGTGTCAGTTGTGCTGAGAGATGGATGAGCACAGTTGGACTATGGTTGGGTGGAATGTTGCAGTTGCATAGCCAGTTGCTTAGGACAACTTCATATCAGGATAATTATTCTCTTGTATTAATTATGCAATGTCTTTAGTTGACGATTGATATGATTATGTTGATAGATGCATGTTAGATGTGTGTGGATATAGTTCAATTCTACTATGTATGTTATTTATGCATCTACACACATGTATTTTTCTTGTTATGAATATGCAAAAATGATGATGGGGCTAGAATTTGCAAGCCTGGAGTTTAGTGTCATGTTCCCTCCCTTAAGTGGAATTGATGGGAGGGGACGTGACAACATAAATTTATAGCCTTCAAAATTTTCAAATTGGCCCAAATTCTGCACTTTTATTGTAGGTGCATTTAACACCAGAGGCCAACTTCAAACACCTACAAAAGACGACGTATGGAGAACCAAACCAACTTCTATATTGGCTTAGATAATACATATGATGAAGATTAATCTATAATATTTATTTCTCTGATATGATGCTCCAGTATCCAGTTAAAATTATGGAATTGACTACTTTTGTCCTTTTTTCAACTTTATTTAGACTTAAAATATTTTCAACTATGTAGCATCAACTCGCATTTGAAAATATGACCAATTTTATGATGCTCCAATGGCCACAGTTAAAATCCATATCCAACTTTGTTGATTTAAAAAAATAATGGGGGTCAAGGGGGATTTTCTCCTTTGGATCCTCCCTGTGCTGCTACAAGGCCGGTCGAGGGTAGCACCCTCATTTTTTTCTTTTGTAAATAAATCACCTTTGCACGATCTAGCACATAAGAAAAATGTCAATTTTTTCTAACCTAGTAAGGTCCTGACGTGGCCTGACATGTGCACGTCGATGTGTATGACAAGTCCTACATGTCAAATTCCACAAAATCCAAGTCACCACATCTCCTTACTTGGGTGTGAGCACGTCGGTAGTTTTCCGTTTTTCCAAAAGCAGTAACGCCTCCTCACGAAAGTTGTTTTGGAAAAGCTCCTTGGGGAGGTGTTAATAAAAAAGTACCACGCGCCTCAGGAAGGTTTTGTCCCAACTCCTTTATCACCCCAAATTAACCATCCTGCACTTTACCATAGTTCTATGATTATGTACCATTGATCTTCCAAAAGATTTGACGGTCAGATCTCTATCTGCCCGCTATTAACTATTGATCTTACCTTTCATCTGACGATGAGATCTCTGACATCTCTGCACTTCATCCTAGGAAATCACATCTGCATGGGTCCAATGTGGCTGATCCACATTATGCCTCTACCCACATGGCTCCTCCATGTAACCCATCCGTGTGGCATGGGTGGGGCCCACCTTAAAATTCCCAAATTTTAAAATTTTGAAATTGCATGGAATTATGTTTTGTCCATAAGGGGTTATTTCGAAATTAATTCGAAAATACTAGTACCCTCCCTATCTATCGCTTAACAAAACTTGATCTCTTCCTATAAGAGTTTTGACCCATACAACTCTAGTATTGCAAATAGAAGCTTTGATACCAATATGTAATGTCCCCTTTGTTGATGTATATGTAACTTCGGAATGTATTTCACCCATGTATTTCATATATGTATTTTGTACTCCTATAGAGATGGTATTATTCCTCTATACGGAAGTGTTTGTATTCCTATAGAGATGTTATTATTCCTCTATACGGAAGTGTCGTCATTTATATTGTAAGTGTCGTAACTTATACTTGATGGATTATTAGACCACCTTGTTGGGGTCGGCCCTGTATAAGTCATGTGGGTCAAAGGGTTATTAGACCACCCTATTGGGGGTCGGCCATGTGGGTCAAAGGGTTATTATACCACCCTAGTGGGGGTCGGCCCAGTCAACATTATGTTAAGTGGTTTAGTTGAGGCCGACCTAGTTGAGTAAAGGTCAAGCCAAGTTAGTGTATAAATAGAGAGTGTGTCTCTCTCAGTTTACACATTCTATTCTCTCACTCACACTTGGGAGAGTGGCGCACTTGTGGAGGAGGAGGCTCTGCTGCTAGGAGAAGACTATCTCTTGCATTCTGGTTGTATCATTGCTCTATCTATCTCTAAGGAAGTTATTGGGGTTTTTCACCTTTATGGTTTTCGCCAAGTAAACTCTGTGTCTCTTGTGTGCTTGCATTATTGTGTCCATGATTGATATGCTGTATATTTGTTGTACATGTTGTTCTCTTAGTTAAGATCCTAGATCATATTGAAGTAAATTTTGAAAATTTAACATGGTATCAGAGCTAGCCTGAAAGAAGGCATGATATGGCATGTATGACACTTGTTGCACTTACAATGCTAGGGCTTGATATAGCAAAAACCAGTCATCGTATCACTTTCGCTATAAATCTGTTTTGGAAAAGTTTTCGGATATGAAACTTTTACAGGTCGAAGATCCGATCCCCATGTACCTTGTGTCCAAAGGACAACCTCTAATTCGTTGTACTTTGTGATTTATGATCTGTACAATATAGGGTTTTTGCCTCTTCCAGATCTGAGTCAAAATCAGGTGACCTTGGGAAAAGGTCATAACTTGGGCTAGGAAGCTCCAAATGAAATTTCGTAAAAAGTGACAGGTAGTACATAAACTGTACTATCTCAGGAAAATGTTTCAGAGGCCGAAGTTGAACTAGTGACACGTGGCATGCCGTACAAGTTCGCTCTCCCGTATTATCCCATAAAAAGGTCACGTTGCGACACTTGGCATAAATCTCTCTCAGAGAATCCAATTGAGGTCAGACCTGTCGGGATGGAAAGATAACAGGTCGAGCTATCTTAGGAAAAAATTTTAGAGGCCGAAGTTGAAACAATGACACGTGGCATGCTGTACAAGTTCGCTCTCCTGTATTATCCCATAAACAGGTCACGTTGCGACACTTGGCATAACTCTCTCTCAGAGAATCCAATTGAGGTCAGACCTGTTGGGATGGAAAGATAACAGGTCGGGCTATCTCAGGAAAATTTTTTAGACCATGTGGATCGAAAAGTTTTGAGCTACACCAGAAACAATAAGGTACATATTTCTGTCAAAATAGAATTATTTTTGAGTACCTTCATTCATGGCTTCCGGAATTTAAGGCTTCGGAGAAAGTTGGAATTTTTGTAATTGGATACCACGGATGGATGCTACTCATCAAAATCGAAATTTAGAGACCAAGATCAGATTTTTTGGTTGGGAAGAAGGCCGGGCTTGATCAGACCCTAGTTCGGGACTTTGATCAGAAAAGTGGAAAATTAGGGTTTCTGCAAAAATGGGAATTTTTGAAATCTGTGACCACGGCTGGAAGCTCCTCATAAAAATAGAAGATTAGATCTTTGGATCAAACGTTTTGATTGGGCAGAAGAGTGGCCTTCATCAAACCCTAGTTTGAGGTCACGTCCAGTGAATCCGAAAGTTTCAAAGGAAAAATTAAGGAGTGAATCTTTGCAGTTTTATTCTGAATATACCAGCTTGATCAGCTCATCAAGGCGCATATTTCTATCCTTTCGGAAGTTTGAAATTCAAAGTTTGAATTTTTGGGGTTTCTCTAACAAACCCTATTACAGCTCTAGATCCAGTTCCTGCAAATCAAGTGGATTGGGTTAATCCTAGAAGAGGATGGATTGGTCACCTGCATAAGTGAAGAAGTTCCTGTCTCAGAGGGAGATGAGGCTAATGCCTTCCATAAGAAGATTACAAGAAATATTGACAGGTGTGGCTTACAAGTATGTTTCATGGTTAATTTTATCATATGTTTATCATTACAGTACAATCTTGATTAATTACTAGACTTATCGTATCACCTTAATAGAAGATGTTCATTGATTAAGGTTTTGAAAGTTATGAATGTACTAATGCATTGTGATGTTGTATGAGGTTTATGTTGTTCGCTAACACAAAAGGTACACCAAGAAAAATAAATCATGTTCTACTTCAAGAACATATGATCATGGTGACATGAAGACAAAGATTCATCCATTGTCATGGATCACATATAAGATCTACTTACGAGGTATGTATAACTTGGTTCTACAATGGTTAACTTATGAGACATGCAGGTTACTAGCACAAGTCACTGAAGAGAACCAGTAGACATTATGCAGGTATGTTAGACATGACTAGCTAGCATGCTAATCCAGGTATGTTTTTCCTATATCAAGCTAGAATTCTACCTTGTGTTAGGATCTTATATTGTTTCTTTGTTGATAATGATTATTCATGAAGTCATAGGTTTGAATAGTCATGGTTGTATGCATATTATGTTTCTTACCATAATTGATGATATGACTAACCAGAAGAATCATGAAGGTATAGGTTTGAGTAATCATGGGTTTTATGCATATTATATCTCTTATCTTGATTGATGATTTAACTAACTAGAAGAGTTCTATGATCAAATAAGAATATGCATGAGTAAAAGAAGACTTCACTGAAACCTTGAATACTAATGCTTATTATTTCTGTTTGAAATGATCATGACTATACATGCTTAAGATTATTGTGTTTTGATAGTATTAATATTATATTAATAAATGTGTGATTATGTATGAGTCCTCAAGGATAACACAATGATGATACTAACAAGCATGTATAGGGATCGAGAATGAATATAAGTTCAAGAATAGGTAATCCAGGAAGCAAAGATCAAGAGGGAGCACACTCCAGTAGTTTCTGCAAGGATGTAGATATTCAGAGGGAGTTGACCACTTCTCACAATCCACATCAGAATGGAGTTGTAGAAAAAGAAGCAAAGACTAAAAGGGAGTCAACCCAACAATCAAACAAAGATAAGTATTTTTATTATCATTTCTTGCATATTTGTTTGTTTAAATAAAATTGTTCAATGATGTATATGCTCATGTTCCTAGACTTAGGATATGTATTGTGCATATTAGAATGATTGCATTAATGAACAGTATACTATTAATATGCATGTGATGGGTAAGTGGCCTATGGCACTGTACAACATTCCAATGCTACTTATCTAGAATGAAAGCTCTTTGCTGACATGTTGGGAGTAGTGCAAACTCTTAACAAAGTTTTGGTAGAGACTGGAAGGCATCAAGAAAGTTGTGGAATATGGATGAATTTTGTATTGAAGCATTGGCTAAGATAATTGCATGACTGTATGACATATTTCTTTATGTGTACGAATTTGTCTGAAAATTATGAGATGTTTCTAATCATGCAATTTAACTTGTTTTGTAGGAAAGACCATATACCTTCACCTACAAAAGAAGGACTACAACATTTGTTCAAGCAACAAAATTGTCTATTGAAGATATTGAAATTCCCAGGATATGGGAAGAATGCCATGATCCGTCGATCATGAAGAACGATGTTTGGGATGCAGTCCCAAGAGCTTAAGGGAAGTCTGTTGTGACTTCCAAATGGAACTATCAGATCAAGCATGCTGCAGATGGTAGCATAGAGAAATATAAAGTGATGAAATAGAAGATACACCAGATGGATTTCAAGATAGCTTTCTTGAATGGTGTAGTCACATATGTGTGCAGAACTTGGGGATGATGCACTATTTGTTTTTGGCATGAAGGTGTGGTAGAGTGTAGATGGAATCTTCCTTGGACAAGGGAAGTATGCAGTAGATATCCTGAAGAGGTTCGGGATGATGGACTACAAGGCTATAGCCACACCTATGGAATCGAACCTGAAGCTTTTGTGTGATGCTCCATCTGATTCGGTTGATTATGGGTTCAAGTACGATGCGAATCAAAAGTTTAACCTGCAGGGTTATGTTGATTCAGATTGGACATGCAGTGCTACAGATAGGAAGAGCACTTCTGGGTGCTACTTCAGTATGGGATCAGGTGTGATCTCTTGGTTTAGCAGGAAGCAGTCCCATGTAGCACTGAGTACAACCGAAGCAGAGTATGTTGCGACGGATGAGCAGGTTGCAGATGTATTGACCAAGCCGTTGGCCAGAGTAGAGTTTGAGTACTTTAGAGAGAGGCTTGGTGCACTTCAGATCAAGGTTCCTTCCAAAGGGAAGTGATGAGTCCAGAAGATGTAGATGCACATGAGATTTTCTGACATGGTTGATATGTTCTCCCTTGGTCGTGATGTAATTGCTGAGCCATTTTTCACATGGTGGTAGATGTGTTCTCCCATGGTGAAAAAGTAAGGGTTGGAGCCTTCCCCGAATGGTGGTAGATGTGTTCTCCCATGTCGGTGGTGTAAGTGCTGGATGATGTGCATCTAGGCTATGCTTCGTGGACAATGAGATGATCTGAAGAGGACAATGCTATGATGATCAGGAGGATCATGGATGATGAACATCTGGATGATGCTCCAGTTACTACTCAGTATATGTATATATGCATCATGTTGGATGCTTGTTATGATCAGTTGGATCATTTATATATATATGCATCATGTTGGATGCTGTATATGATCAGTTGAATCATTTATGTATGTATGCATCATGTTGGATGCTAGATATGATCAGTTGGATCATTTGTATGTATTTTGTATATGCATAATGTTGGATGCTTGGACCATGTATCTGTATATGTATCAGGTGGATACTGAGATCATGTATGTTGATATGTATCAAGTGGATACATTGTTTGGATCATGTATCCGTGTATGTATCAGGTGGATACATTGTATGATCAAGTAGATCATGTATGATGATATGTATCAGGTAGATACTTGGTATGCATCAGGTGGATGCATTGTATGATCAGGATGATCGTGGATGACGAGCTTCTCCAGATGACATGCAACAGGATGTTGCAGTGATGATGATTAGGATGATAATGTGAACATCAAGATGATGTATGGTGAGTATCAGGATGATACTTTGTGGCCGTGGATCAGGTTGTGCAGATGAGCATGTCTGGGAGATCCTATAGGTCGGAGTTGTGTACCCGTAATAGCCTGGGATGCTCTTTCGAGACATTGCTATAGGAGGACATGTAATTTGTGCCCTAGAAGATCTTCAGGTCGGAGTTGTGTACCTGTAACATCCTGAGATGCTCTTGCGAGGTTTTTTCCTATGGCGTGTAATTTGCTCCTGGGAGATCTGGACAGGATGAAAAAGGCCTTAGATGCTTCAGCCAGGTTTTGCCATGACCACATGTAATTTGCTCCTGGGAGATCTGGACAGGATGAAAAAGGCCTCAGATGCTTCAGCTAGGTTTTGTGGTGGACCACATGTAATGTGCTCTTGGGAGATCCGACAGGCAGAGTTGTTTGCTCGTAATAGCCTGGGATGCTTCAACTAGGTTTTGTGGTGAGATCACAGGTAATGTGCTCCTAGGAGATCCGACAGGTAGAGCTGTGTGCTCGTAACAGCCTGGGATGCTTCAGCCAGGTTTTATGATGGGTCACATGTAATGTGGTCCTGGGAGATCCGACAGGTAGAGCTGCGTGCTCGTAATAGCCTGGGATGCTGCAGCCAGGTTTTGTGACGCACGTAATAAGTCCTGAGGATTCCACAGTATGGCCAGTGATGATGAAGACCTACAGGTGGTGGGCCTACATCTAGTATGAAAAAGGACTGGCTCTGTAGAACTTCCTATGACGAGTAGATTCAGAGATTGATTGAGATAGCAGCAACCGTGACGATGATGATGACTCGATGACGATTATCCAGTGACGATGATCCAGAGAAGATGACTTGTGCTAGAAGACCTATGTCGAGAAATACCTTCCTATTTAAGAGGGAGTGTTGATGTATATGTAACTTCGGAATGTATTTCACCCATGTATTTCATATATGTATTTTGTACTCCTATAGAGATGGTATTATTCCTCTATACGGAAGTGTTTGTATTCCTATAGAGATGTTATTATTCCTCTATACGGAAGTGTCGTCATTTATATTGTAAGTGTCGTAACTTATACGTGATGGGTTATTAGATCACCTTGTTGGGGTCGGCCCTGTATAAGTCATGTGGGTCAAAGGGTTATTAGACCACCCTAGTGGGGGTCGGCCTAGTCAGCATTATGTTAAATGGTTAAG
This sequence comes from Larix kaempferi, assembly GCA_027924585.1. Classification (NCBI taxonomy): domain Eukaryota; kingdom Viridiplantae; phylum Streptophyta; class Pinopsida; order Pinales; family Pinaceae; genus Larix; species Larix kaempferi. Next base: position 7,779,868 of record BSBM01000187.1, read on the forward strand.
TTGAGGCCGACCTAGTTGAGTAAAGGTCAAGTCAAGTTAGTGTATAAATAGAGAGTGTGTCTCTCTCATTTTACACATTCTATTCTCTCACTCACACTTGGGAGAGTGGCGCACTTGTGGAGGAGTAGGCTCTGCTTCTAGGAGAAGACTATCTCTTCTATTTTGGTTGTATAATTGCTCTATCTATCTCTGAGGAAGTTATTGGGGTTTTTCACCTTTATGGTTTTCCCCAAGTAAACTATGTGTCTCTTGTGTGCTTGCATTATTGTGTCCATGATTGATATGATGTACATGTTGTTCTCTCAGTTAAGATCCTAGATCAGATTGAAGTAAATTCTGAAAATTTAACACCCTTCACCCAACCCATCTAGCAGAGGGGACATTATCTAAACCGGAACCTCTAGATCTCACCCCTTATTCAAAATTACGAAATTATTAAAGCTCAAATGCATGTGCAGTTATTGAAATAAAAACACACAGTGGAAATAAACTTAATCCACACACACACAACATGCAATTGCAGGCATATAAATTAATTCATTGCACATTAGATACATAAGAATACTTATCTTTAAACAAAGAGGATCCAAGAAACTGGTTGTGTAAGATTGATTTTCAACCTAGACGTATGAACTCTATCCAACATATACTCTTTCTGCTGAGAGGACACCTCCAAGATGGGCTATGAGGACACTGGGGCGAATGAAACACCTACAGGATTTTGTCTCTCTGCCCACAACCCAGCCTGCTCTCTATGCTTAGCCAAAATATCCACTAGAGCTCTACAAGGGTCTCACTAAGCCATCACAGCCATGGAACTCCTTCCAACTGCCCCACACAAAAAAAGGAAGGCATTTCCCTTCACTGATCCACATTTCGCTCAAGAATACCAACCCTTACAGTGGTTACTAGTGTGTGTAGTAAGAGTCCAACTTGATGTATGTTATTGGGGAACCTCCTGCAACATTAATCCATGGATTCTCAAGCATCCAAAAGTAGAGGAAATCAAGGGGTAAAGTTTCATAGATTTCTCAAACTCCATGCTCACCTACAACCATCTAATTTCCCTTCAAAAAATGTAGCACTATCTCCAAATTCGAAATTATGGGTTAAACATAGTTTGGTAATGGACATGAACAACGATAGGAAAAATATACGTAGTGTAGAAACATGCATGAGAGTGATCAAAAGAGTGTTGAATCCAAGGATATAAGGTAAGGGTAAAAATACAACTAACATAGCTTCTAACCATAGAAGAAATAGGATTGTTGAAAACTAACATAACTATCACAATCCCCATGCTTTAATAACTACATGAAGGAACTTTCCCCACCAACCTCACATATGCATTCAATGATTGGGTTTGATAGTCGAGAAAGTAATTGGACTATTTAAGGCACATGGCAGATTTTGGATGAGTTCTAAGGTTGACACTTGGAAACATAGGATTTAATTTCCCCATAGGCCCCCCTTTCCTCTTCCCCTTAGTTGGAATCATAGCCCCTCTAGTGCTCTTTACATAACCATCTTGAACCATTTTATTATTTTCCAACATAATATTTACATATATTTCGAATTAGCATGATAAGCCAACCATATGGTCCAAATAAAAATATATACATCATACATGCATAGCCATTCACTAGTCGAGACTTGGCCTTGAGCTCCCACTAGGAATCCATACTAGCATAGTTACACAATTTTGATTAAATACATTCCAATTCAAAATTGGGGGTATTACATGGCATTTTCCCAAGGAAGGGGTTTTTCTTGTAAAATTATTGTAAATGTCTATAGTTGCAAGCAGGAATCTAGAAAGATCTAGATAGGTGATGAGTCATTGGATTAAGTAATGAATCATTAGATACGAGTTGTTTTTCATTGTAACTGAATCTGCATGGTTAGCAGAATTTAAAGGAGTCCAAAAGGTCTTAATCTATGAGTCATTGGGAAATAGGGTTGAATTTCTATTATTAGAAATTAGTTACAAAATTTTAGGAGTTTTTTTGAGCTGGAAGTATTGTATTCTAGGTATAAGATGTAAACCTACAAGAATTAGCAAAGTCAATTTGGGTTTAGAAAGTTAGATTAGGCCAAGCAAGGGAAACTAGCCATGTAAAAGCATATTAGTCCAGGTCCATAACATCATCCAATGATTGCATAATCAGGCCAAATAGAAATGATGTAGAAAGAAATTCATTTGTTTTAGTGGAATATGAATTGCATAATGGTGTAGCAAAAGAATGATTAAATATTCTTATAACATCTTCAATGTTCCCATAGCATAAATTGTATTTCGGTAGTGCATAATAAATTCAGATTGCAAGTCTTGTTTGTCGACAAAAAATGAATGGAATTTGTAGAGCACTAGAGTAGGGTCAGGAATACCTTACATAAAGTGGTATCAGAGCATGGTAAGCCTCCAAGGTTGAGGCAAAATACTCTTTGAAAGAGTAGGTCAGGATTTAAGAATTATGAACATTGAAGAAGAAGGAAGACAAGGAGAGAACCTGTGAGGTTGTGCAACAAAAGTTTTGTAGAGCTAGATAAATTGATTGAAGATTGGTAAGTAACTAGTATTTATGTTTGAAATTGCTAATTATGCAAGTAGAAACAATAGATAAGATATTCTGATAGAAGATTATAGCTTGAAATTTGCAATAGAGGGAGTAAGGAGGCTCTCAATTGAAAGAGGAATTGTTGCAAGAAACCCTCACAACAAAGATAGAGTTTTGATTCCTTTCCATTGGAATTGGAAGTAAAGAGGACAATTGAAGTTCTCATGAGGATAAGTGAGTAGTGATGCAGAAGCCTAGAAGGAGCAGTGAGATGCTCAGGAGGTTCTAGTGGATAGAAACAAAAGAATACCAAAAGGTCATGCTTAGGTGAAGCTTGATTGAGTAGTAGGGAGGATACTTTCTACAACAGATAGGCTTGGTTGCAGCTCATAGTGCACATGGAGAATCTCATGGAGAAGGAGGAAGAGATGACTATTGATGTTCATATAAAGGGTTCAACTGTAAGCCACAACAGAGGAAAGAAAAATGCTAGTGCAATTGGCAAAAGGAAGATAAGAGATAAGGAATTTGATAGAGAGAGGGTTGAGATGAAGGAACATCTTGGTATGTTAATGAAGTTGCTACAGGAAAATGAGGAATACCATAGGTATGGATGGAAGCTAAGAAGATAGGTGAAAAGGCCCATATTGCAGGTGAAGTTGAAGCAAACATTGCTTGCTTGGTGGAGGAAAGAAGAACTCATGGAGTCTAAGTATGATATGAGAGTTCACTTTTTTGGAGCTAAACAAGGATCAGTCATTGGAGAAGAAGAATATGCTAATGAGAGACCTAATGAAATTCTCTTGAACTAATAGAAAATTTCAGATGTTGGATTTTATACAGATCTAGAGGTTTCCAATGTAGACCCAAGTTCTTCACAGTTTCAAGGAACCAAATAAACCCCTTCTCACCGTCCCTTTCGGCAACAGCTTGCGAACAAGCCGAGGTCTCACCCGAGGTGTAGCTATGGGGGAGCTATGGAATTAGGTTTCCACAACAATGTGATGAGTTGTTCGGATGGAACTACTGCGCAACATGGTGCGGGGCTTGCGCTGCAGATTGAAGACTGCGTCGTGGTCCTCTCTTCTACAAACTAAGATGCTTGCAATGCCAGCGCATCTACAGGCTGCGCGGTTCGGATAGACTACAAATAATAGGACAGCGCAACTGACTTATATGCTTCCTCTGCGGACTTAATCACTATGAAGACTTCACTTAACACATTTTCATTCATCTACTGCCTTAGACGATTAACCTCATAACCAATGTAAATAGATGGGAAACACAATACTTCGCACTTATGACGCTCAGCACCGGAAGAGTTATATAACTCAAATCCACATGCACATGTGATTATTCAATAAGCTGATACTTCCACAAACTTAGACTACTGCGTATTCATCATTCACCCATACATGCAATACTTAACATATTATTCCCATCTTTCTCCTATGGCGAATAAATATAAAAGCATCTAACATAACAACTGATCAATGAGAATACAAGCATTCATTTGTAGGCAAACAGATAAGTGCAAACATAAACAATCACACTGCACAGGATTTAACATGGTTCACCCCCAGGATGGGAGCTACGTCCACAAGCATTGTTGTTGTATTAGTCTTTAGGAAGGGTATAACAGTTCATTATCTGCGCACTCAGATGCAGACTCTCTTCTCTCTCAATAGGCCTCTGCGCACACATCTTATAGAGCCTTTACAAAAATGTATCTTAACAGAGATCTATTCAATCAACAATGAGAACAACACAAAATGAAGAGTAACCCTTTCCCATACAAAATATTCCTTCTTTATAGATCATGCCCGTAGGTCATGTCTTTACAGTTTGTAGGCAAGAACCCTTAGGTTTTACAAAACTGTCATGGTTTTCAGCTTAACTAGACTTGCTGGCTTCTGGTAGTGAATATTCCATTGTGGCTGCCTTCAGCGCATTCCTCACATCGCTCTCAACCTTCCTGTTGCACGGATGCCAACAAGTCACTTTCACTGAGCCATTCTTCCTCTAATGGTCTCGTGCAACTGGTTCAGGTAGTGGTTCTTCTACATATGCGACCAGTCACTTTCTTTCCGCTTTTCTCCTACCCACCGCTTGGTACTCCTGGAGAATCTTTACCAAAAATAGACCATCGATGGTCTAACCAGAATACGTGTCATTTTCCATCCAACACTCTTCTTTTTTGGATCCATGTAAACTAGACACATTGCAATGTTCTTTCCTCACAGCACAGAACTCCGCAGCTCTTCCGACGCTGCGTTGCGCTCAATTTCGCAACATCCCAAAAACTTATACCAAAACTCCTTTCACTGAACTGCGCTTAGCTCCACGGTTCCAAAATATGTCTTGCTCAAAATGCCCCACTTGGGCTAGGCCCAACATCAAATCTAAAATTGGTGTATGATTACATGTTGTACAAATATGAAGAAAGACAGTCACTATAAACTGTCATAAAGACAGAAGATGGAGGAAGTATGGTTTTCAAAAGCATAAATGAAGAACATAATTAGCATTCTTTTACAAGAGGAGAGGAAGCAAAAATGTATTTTACAAGAAATCAAATTGGAAACTATACACAATTAATGGATGTAGTGGTTGAAAAATATTTTAAAGTTACAACATCATGATTTATTCTCCGGGTCAATCTTGTGTATCAATATTGATCCCAGTGTGTCGAGGAAGTGCCTTATAGGAGCCTGAGTTGGAATCAGGAAACTTGGAGAATAATATTGAGTTGGACTCAAGAATGGTTAAGCTTGATGTGCTGATTCAAGTGCTTTGTATGCCAAAGTAATGATGTTGCACAGTCTTGCTAGTCAAGGCTAAGGTCTTGTGTGCCAAGACAAATCCTCATGTGTTGAGGTGATTCTTTGCCTGTCGAAGCATGTATGGTGTGTGATGTACTACTAACCATGGTTGAGCTATTAAGTATCCTCTATAGACTGGTTAGCATATAAGCACTTGGAATGATAGTAGAACAATATGATCGCATCATTGGGAAAATATCCTTAGTATATTTGATATGATAATTAAGCTGGCACATGTGGACCATGCTGATACGACAAGAGATAAATATAAGATGTAATGAGATATGAGATAATTCAAATTGTACATAAAAGAATTAATTAAGAGAGAATTTGAATTGTTAAACTTAAGTGAAGACTTCAGTAACTCAAGGGATAACTTGAGTTGATCACTACAGTGATGTTAACAAGAAATAATTAGTTAAAAGAGTTAACTAAGTGATAACAAAGGAGATCTAGTTAACAAAGTGTTATTGCATGACAACAATTATGTTAAACTAAAATACGACACTTATTGTTAAACTAAAACATGCCACTTGAGTTTCGACACTTACATGGCGACACTTAAGTTAGCCACCTAACTAAGTGGGAAAGCTTTCAGTTAAGGGGAGAGTTCATCCTAAGAATCAGTTCGGTGATTTAATGCACTACATGAGAAGTGGGGCGCACATATTCATGCAATATTGATGCATCCAGATGGATGGAAATTTCATCCTGAAGTCATAAGATAAAAATAGAAGTCGATGCGTGTGAAGAATATATAAATATGCTATCTAGGATTGATGAATTCAATGTGAAGCGAATTCTCTTCTCTATTGAAGGAAATGTGATTTTCTTTGTGCAAAATATTATTCTAAGTCTCTCTTATTTATCTTTCTCTTTATATGTAATTGCACTAGGGGTGCTTGATGTAAAAGACATTCTCTTATATCTATCAATATTGTAAGGAAGGTTTTTCTAGTGTTTTCTCCCTCAAGTCATAGAGGGTTTCCCCTGGGTAAATTCATGTGTCAAATGTGATTTCTTATGTGTATGATTGTTATTTGATTTCAAGTATTCTTGAAAATTCAAATTAAATATTAAAAATTAACATGTTATCATAGCTCAGGGCATGAAAGATCTAAGTTCAGCAATCAATATTGAGCCTATGTAGATCCTGAGTGTGTAGAGTACTTGAAGAATTATGGTTTCAATATTAGTAAGACGGGAACACCATCTTGAAGGATCTTTGAAATTCAATACTTGTAAGGTCGGGATCCTGAATATCTTGGAAGAGCATGATTTAGATGGATGTGTATCCAGTTTTATTGAAGAGCCTACTTCTAATGCAGGATCCATTAACTTCAAGAAGAATCAATCCATATCAAAGAGAATCATTTATGATTATGTGAAATTGATCTTGATGACTGTGATTAATCCATTGAAGACTACAAAGGAATGCTTCGACACTTTGAAAAATATTTAAGAAGGCACCAAATCAAAAGAGATAATTGAAGAACAAGCTTCGAAATCTGAAGATGGAAAAGGACGAAGCTGTGGCTTCCTTCTTCACAAATATCTCTCAAGTAAGAGATCAACTCATGAGCATTGGTGTGATAGTCGATGATAATTATATCATACAGATCGTTGTCGATGGTATTCCATCTTCATGGGAAACATTTTTGGTTGTAGTAAATGGTCGAGAGGTGCAAGCTAACTTTGAGATACTGCAGCATGATTTCCTACAAGAAGAAGGGAGAATCCAGAGAAAGAATATTTCCCCCAAATAAGAGAACCTCTCTCTTGCAGCACGGATGAGGAAAGGTAAGAAATATCACAAGAAATTCTCTCATCAAAAGGAGAATGATTGCAAGAAATTTGATAGTTCTAGAGTTAAATGTTTAAATTTCAATAAGAAGGGCCATTATGCAAGAGAATGTCGTGCAAAGCAAAGAAAAAATTTCAAGGGTATGTTTCATGCTTCTACTGCTATAGAATATGAACCTACAAGACGAAATTCATCTAATTATCAAGAGATGAGGAAGGAGTACTATCTTGTCTTGGCCCTTTCTATATCCATTACCACTATTATTGAGATATGGCTGGTAGACAACAGCACATCCAAGCACATGACTGGACATAGGGGTGCTATCACACTTCTAAAGGAAAACAAGTTTTCCTGTAAGGTGGAGCTTGGATATAATACCACCTATTCGATCCAAGATATTGAATCCACTTCCTTTCAGTTGGATTTCAGGAGATGTATTTCATGTGGATGAAATTATGTTTTTCCCTGGATTGAAGAAGAATGTTTTGTTTATTTTGGTTCTAGAAGATAAAGGATTCATATTTATCTATATGGAAAACAAAGCTCTCATGTGGCCTAAGAATGAAGACTTGAAATATGCATCAGTGATTGGAGTTAGAGAGGGATTTCTCTACAAAGTTCATGGAAAACTCATTCAAGCCATCATCCATGACACAGTCAGTCCGTGTGAGTTGTGGCATAGGAGGCTTGGTCATCTCCATTACAAAATGCCACCTTGATTGCAGAAAATGGTGAAAAGTATTCCCATATTTAAATATGATTTTGATATTATTTGTAGAGGTTGTGCTCTTGGAAAGAACATTAAGAAGATTTTTCCAAATAGTACCAAAATATCCAAAGGGATCCTTGAATTGATTCATTATGATCTATGTATTCTTATGTTTGCACCCTCCTTGAGTGGTTATTTGTATTATGTGATTTTAATAGATGACTTCTCTCGCAAGTCATGGGTTTATTTTTTGAAAGCAAAGAGTGAAACTTTCAACAAGTTTCAAGAGTTTAAATCAATAGTTGAGAATTAGACTAGAAAGCACATTCATGCTTTGAGATATGATAATGGAGGAGAGTTTGATTCCCATGAATTCAATGAATTATGTCGAGATGTAGGAATAAAAAGACAGTTGATTGTACCCTACAACACCCATCAAAATGGGGTTGTTGAAAGAAAGAACATAATAATATGTGAGGCAACAAAAGCCATGATGTGTGACCAAGATATTCCCACCTCCTTATGGGAAGAAGCCTCCAGCATTGTTGTTTATATTCATAATAGAATCCCTCATGCTATCTTGGGAGGAAAGAACCCTAGAGAGGTTTTCACTAGTGGAAAACCAGATGTTGGACACTTGAATATTTTTGGTTGTCATGTTTACATTCGCATACCAAAAGAGAAGAGGACAAGGATGGAGGAATCTAGAAGGAAAGGAACAATTGTTAGATATAGTGAATCCTCCAAATCCTACATAATCTATGTTCCAAGACATAGAAACATTGAAGTTTGCAGAGATGTAACATTTCATGAAGAGGTTTCCTTCAAATGCTCCAAATAAATTCAGTGTGATTCAGACATGGAGGAGCATGATACTCCTATGATGGAGAATCTATTTTCTAGTTCTCCCCTTTCATATGTTGAGAGGGAGAATCCAGAAGAGTCCATAGATTTGCTTGATCCTAAAGAACCAAAAGATATGATAGAAATATCACTTGATGAACCTCCTTCTAAGAGGAGATTTGCATGGCGTCGAGACATTCTGTAAGAGGAAGAAAAGCATGGAGCACCTCCAAGATCATCCAAAGAGTGAAAGAGACCTAAAATATTTTAAGGATATGTAGCACAGGTGAGTCACATTAGTGATTCAGAACCCTCTACCTATGAGGAAGCCTTAAAGTAGCAAGTATGGAAAGATGCAATGTTATATGAATACAAATCTATCATGAAGAATGATGTGTGGGAAGTGGTTCCTAAACTTGATAGGAAGTCCATAGTAAATTCCAAGTGGATTTATAAAATCAAGCATGCTACTGATAGAAGTATTGAAAAGTATAAAGCAAGATTTGTGGACCGCGATTTCTCACAGAAAGAAGGGACAGACTATGATAAGACATTAGATCCTGCAGCCAGGTACACTACTATCTGAACCATAATTTTCCTTACTTCAGTTTTGGGTTGGAAAATTCACCAGATGGATGTGAAGACTTCCTTCCTCAATGGTGAGGTTGAGGAAGAGGTTTACATACAAAAACCCGAGGGGTTTTTAGTTCATGGGAAGGATTCCCCTGTATGCAAACTTAATAAAGCTTTGTATGGGATTAATCAAGCCCCGAGGGCTTGGTATTTGAGGATTGATAGTCATATTCTAAGCTTGTGCTTCTCCAGAAGTGAAGCTAACCCCAACCTGTACTTCAATGTTGTGAAGAACCATCCATTGATCTTGGTTCTCTATGTTGATGAATTCTTCCTTACTGGAGAGGAGAAACATATATATTGATACAAAAGGGAGCTCACTTCTGAGTTCAAAATGAAAGACTTAGGTCTTATGGACTATTTTCTTGGTCTAGAAGTTTGGAAAAGGAAAGATGATATCTTTTTCTCTCAAGAAAAGTACATAGTTGATGTATTGTGTAGATTTGGTATGATGGAGTGTAAGTCCATGTCTACTCCAATGGTGTCTAATCTAAAGAAGCTACATGAGTCATATTCCAGATCGGATCTACTGGATCTAACCATGTATATACAACTCATTGGTTCCTTGATGTATTTGATACATAGTAGACCAGACATATGTTATGTAGTGAGTATCTTGAGTCAGTTCATGTCTGAGCCAAGACATAGCCATTGGGTTGTTTCCAAGCATGTGCTTAGATACCTTCGAGGTACTATTTCATATGGACTCGTATATGCTTCCAACGGTGGAGTGATGTTACTTGGATATTCTGACTCCGATTGGGGTGGTAGTATTGTGGACCAAAAGAGTACATCCATATTTTGTTTTATCTTGGGATAAACTATGATATCTTGGTCTAGCAGGAAGCAGGGTTTCATAGCCCAGAGTACTACAGAATAACATTATATTGCATCTAGTACTTCCTGACAAGAGGTTGTGTGGCTTAGGAAGCTACTTGTTGGGTTGTTCGGTGAGAAGCTTGAGACTACTATCATTCGATCTGAAAATCAGAGCTACATAAGGCTCTCAGAAAATCCTTTGTTTCATGACAGATTGAAACACATTAAGATGAAGTATCACTACATCAGATACATGATCCAGAGAGGTTCCATAAGACTTTAGTAAATTGCTACTAGTGAGCAGATTGCAGATATGTTGACTAAGCCTCTATCCGTAACGAAGTATAGGTACTTCTGAGACAAGATTGGCATGGAAAATAATGCCTCCCTCACTCAAAGGGAGTATTATAGCATCATGAGTCATTCTCTAGGTCAATCTCGTGTGTCAAGATTGAGCCTCGTGTGCTGAGGTAGTGCCTTATAGGGGCTTGAGTTTGACTCAAGAAGCTTGGAGAATAATCTTGAATTGGACTCAAGAATGGTTAAGCTTCATGTGCTAAGGAAAGTGATTTGTATGTCAAAGTGATGTTGTTGTATAGTATTGCTAGTCAATTCTAAGGTCTTGTGTGTCAAGACAAATCCTCATGTGTTGAGGTGGCGCCTCATGTGTTGAGGTGATGCTTTGCATGTCAAAGCATGTAAGCATGTATGTTGTGTGATGTACTACTAACCATGGTTGATCTATTAAGTCTCATCTAGAGATTGGTCACCTCTAGATTGAATTACTTTAGCATATAACCACTTGGAATGATAGTAGAACAATATGACCACATCATTGTGAAAATATCCTTAGTCTATTTTATATGATAATTAATCTAGCACATGTGGACCATGCAGAAAAGAAAAGAGATAAAGATAAGATGTTATAAGATATGAGAGAATTCAAATTGCACATAAAAGAATTAATTAAGAGAGAATTTGAATTGTTAAACTTCAGTGAAGACTTTTGTAAATCAAGGGAGAACTTGAATTTATCACTATAGTGATGTTAACAAGAAAGAATCAGTTAAAAGAGTTAACTAAGTGATAACAAAGAATATCTAGTTAACTAAGTGTTATTGCATGAGGACACTTATGTTAAACTAAAATACGATACTTGAGTTGTGACACTTGCATGAAGACACGTAAGTTATCCACCTAACTAAGTGGGAAAGATTTCAGTTAAGGGGCGAGTTCATCCTAAGAATCGGTTCAGTGAGTTAATGCACTACATGAGAAGTGGGGCGCACTTATTCATGCAAGATTGATGCATCTAGATGGAGGGTGAGTTCATCTTGAAGTCAAAAGATAAAAATTGAAGCCGATGCATGTGAAGAATATATAAATATGTTATCCATGATTGATGAATTCAATGTGAAGCGAATTCTCTTCTCTCTTGAAGGAAATGCACTTTTATTTTGCATGATATGATTCTGAGTCTCTCTTATTTATCTTTCTCTTTCTATCTAATTGTACCGGGGGTACTTGATGTAAAGGACATTCTCTACTATCTATCAATATACTAAGGAATGTTTTGCTAGGATTTTCTCCCTCAAGTCGTAGAGGGTTTTCCCAAGGTAAATTCATGTGTCAAATGTGATTGCTTATGTGTATGATCAATATTATTTGATTTCAAGTATTATTTCATATCCAAATTAAAGATTAAAAATTAACAAAATAGTTGGAGGAACCTATTGTTGCAGCAAACATGACAGAATTGACTTATGAAGATAGTCAAAAGGAGATTAGAGAAGATGGAGAAAAACATTCAAATGTAATTATTATAAAGTGTGATGAAGAGATGAAGTTGACGTAAAGATTGCTAAAAGAACCAGAGTATAATATGGAAATTACAGTTAAACCTTAGCAATATTCAGGAGTACTTGAGATATTCAAAGGAGGATGTATTGGTGGAGAGACGTTTCAAAACCTAAATGCGGGTCCATCTTCAGGAGAGTGAGGCTCACGATATTACATTAGGTTTTAGGGAAGATATATATATATATAGTTGATACTGCCAATGTAAATTTATAAGGATAAGTCGGCCCCCAATTATAATTAATAAATTATTGAATTGGGTTTTGACTTTCGTTAATTGTGTGAGAGTGAGGGTTTTTCCTTATGGTGCGTACAACTGGTATCCATACTTCCTTTAGTTTCAGACCGTCATCCCTATTTAAGTTATCCGCAAATTTCTGAATCTACAGAGCTTCCCTTACACTCCTTTTGTAGTAATGAGGGATGGATGCAAGGACCTATGCATTCTCAAAGCACATATAATGTTTTGTGTTACAACAATGTTCGGAAATGGCATATTTCTTGATTTGTTCATGATGGATGTCGATGGCATGTTATTTCAACCTTATCATTATGGAGCATCTTGTTTCCACGATGTATCTCTTTCCACATGAGCACGGTATTGCGTACACAACTTTTTGTAGTTTCGTATCAATGGGATATTTAGCCGAGTCTATCATGTTTCCGAGGGAGTTTGGAGAGGAGAAAGAAAATTTTATGTTCCTCCTTCTTACAATCTTGGCAATCTTGTCATCAAGGATTTTCCGGATGACACTGCTGAAGATATTCGCCAAGAATGTGCAATCGTTCTCAAGAATGCCAAGCCTCCCAAGAGAAATTTAACCAGAGACGAAGCCACTACTCTCAAAGCACTAAGGGAAATGAAGGATATCATGATCCTAAAGGTAGCTAAAGGAAACGCAATGGTAATCGTGAAGACTGAATATTACAACAAGAAAATGTTCGAGCACTTAGAGAGTGGAAGCCACAGAAAGATACAAGGAAACCCTATGAACAAAACTATTAAGAAAATCTCATCGACAGTTAATAACTCATCGCTTGAGAAAGAAAAAAAGAAGAGACTCATCCCGAAGGATGTCGTAATTCCTCGCATACATGGCTTACCAAAAATACACAAGTCTAGCAATCCTTTAAGACCTATTGTCAACACAATAGGTTCACCCACATATGCATTGGAAAAGTACCTCGCGAAGCAACTTAAGCCTCTCATAGGAAATGGATTTTATTTTATAAAAGACTCTACACATCTTGTGGAAATGATGAAAGATTGGAAGATGTGTGAAAACAATACCTTAGTCAGTTTTGACATAGTATCACTCTACACCATGGTTCCTATTGATAAGGCTATAGATGTTGTGAAGGAAGTTGGTAATGAAGAGATTTCCAATCTCGTGGAAATATGCCTCAGATCAACTTTCTTTGTCTTTGGAGGAGAAATATATGAACAAATGGAAGGAGTCGCTATGGGGTCACCTCTCTCACTAGTGGTCGCAAACCTCTTTATGGAATATCTGGATAAAAGGCAATTGACTCATCCCCTCTCAAACCCAAATGGTGGCTGATATATGTGGATGATGTATACAACAATTGGTGACATGGAGAGGAAAAGTTAATGGACTTCACAAAAAAATTGAATAGCCAATACAAAAGCATCAAATTCACCATAGAGAAAGAGGAGAACAATTGCCTTCCATTCCTAGATGTACTCACCACAAAGAAGCAGGACGGTTCCTCAGCTCATCAAGTGTATAGGAAGAAAACACATATGGATAAATACTTACATGCAGATTCCCATCACCATCCGACACAAAATATTGGGATAATAAACACTCTGTCCACTCGAGTACTAAGGATCTCTGACAAATACCATTTGAAAGATGAATTAGAACATCTAAAATTGTTCCTTATAAGCAATGGGAACAAAGATAAACAAATCACTGACACTATTCGAAAAGCATGCAGCGATGAAACAAGAACTCGGATGGAAGACAACTTTGTGACAAAGACTATTCTCCCTTACATCCATGGCACTACTGACAAGATTGCGAAGATTCTAAGAAGGAGGAACATAAAATTTGATTTCTCCCCTCCAAACTCCCTCAGAAACATGCGAGACTCGGCTAAAGATCCCATTGATCCGAAACTACAAAAGGGTGTGTACGCAATACCCTGCTCAGGTGGAAAGAAATACATTGGGGAAACAAGATACTCCATAATGATAAGGTTGAAAGAACATGCCGCCGACGTCCATCATGAACGAATAAAGAAATTTTCCATTGCCAAAAATTGTTATAACACAAAACATTATATGTTCTTTGAGAATGCAGATGTCCTTGCATCCATCCCTCATTACTACAAAAGGAGAGTAAGGGAAGCTCTAGAGATTGAGAAATTTGCGGATAACTTAAACAGGGACGATGACCTAAAACTAAAGGAAGCATGGGTACCAGTTGTACGCACCATAAGGAACAACCCTCACTCTCACACAATTAATGAAATTCAAAACTCAATTAATTAATTTATTAATTTTAATTGGGGGCCGACTTATCCTTATAAATTTACATTGGCAGTGTCAACTATAGATATATCTTCCCTAAAATCTAATGTAAGGTCATGAGCCTCGCTCTCCGGAAGATGGAACCGCATTTAGGGTTTGAAACGTCTCTTCACCAATGCAACCTCCTCTTAATATTGATTTAACCTATGTAAAAATCAGGAATCAAAGTACTTGAGATCTTAAATACATCTAAAAAAAGAGAGGAGTATTTTTGTTTTCAAATTAATCATATGTTTGTAGATACAGAGGATCTTAATGAACATGAAATTGTAATAATGGATATAGACCATAAGTTATTTCCTACAGAATAAATTGGAATTTAGGGACAACATGAGGATGTTGAGAAAAGGGTTGTCTTGGAAGACAATAGGAGAGATGAGTGTATTAAATCTCATCATCATCTTGCAAAAAATGAACAAAGAGTTCAAAGAGAAGTCTTTTAAATCTACAACATCAAAAAAATTCTCCAAACCAATCTCTTACAGCCAATATTGATCCTCTTGTATATAGGTGAGCACTTTGATTGCCTTCTGTATAAAGGTTATTCCTCTTGTATAGAGGTAATTGATCAAAGTAATGATGTTGTAAAGTCTTGTTGGACAAGGCTATGGACTTGTGTGTGTCAAGTCACGATTCTCATCTGAACCATCTGTATAAAGGTATCCATGGGATGGACCTCCTGTATAGAGGTGTACCTTCCATATAAAGGTCACACTTTACGTTTTAAAAGAATTTAATGTTGTGTGATGTATTATTAACCATGATCACCAGTTGCTATTCAGTCTCCTTTAGAGATTGATCACCTCTAAACTGAATTACTTTAACATATGATCATTTGGTCCGAAATAATATAATATGATAATGGCATCCTATAATTCTTGTTAGTATAATGTAATGTGATGGCTAATTAAAGTTAGCACATATTGAACATGCAGTAAGAGATAAATAAATAAAATATAAAGCATAGAGATCAAGAGAATTCTAAATTTCCCATGCAAAAACTTCAGCTAATTAAAGAGAACTTGAAATGTTAAAGCTTTAGTTATAAAACTTTAGTTAAGTATCAATGTATGCCTCAATAAATGCTTCAGTTAAAGCATTAGTTAAATATATGCCTCGGTTAACTAAACAACTCACAGTTGTCACTTCAAGTAAATCAATCAACATGATTTCAGTTAACTAAGTGTTAAATAAGAAGGAGTATTTAACTAAAGTGTTTTCACTTTAGTTAAACTAAAATATGACACTTTAGTAAATCAAGGAGAATCAATTAAAGAGAGTTAACTAAGTGACAACAAAGGATATCTAGCTAACTAAGTGACCACACTTAAGTTAGCCACCTAACTAAGTGGGAAAGCTTTGAGTTAAGAGGCGTGTTCATCTTAAGTAACAACTCAGTGAGATAAAGCACTGCATGAAAAGTCGGGTGCACTTTTGCATGCAAGATTGATACATCCAGTTTGAGGGCGAGTTCATCCTGAAGTTAAAAGAAAAAAAATAGAAGAGAAGAATGTATAAACATGTTATATGGGATTGATAAATTCAATGTGAAGCAAATTCTCTTCTCCTTTGAAGGCAAGGCACTTCTCTTTGTGTACATGATATTATTATTAAAGGTAAGGCGCTTCTCGGAATCATCTCTCTTCTCTATTGCTTATGTACCTTCACCAGGAGTGTTTGGTGATATCTTATCTTCCGAAAGAAATCTACTATGTCGTAAAAGAAAACATTCTCTGCTATCCATTATATTATACTGAGAAGAGTTGTTGGGGTTTTTGTTCTCATAGTTTTGAGGATTTTCCCCAGGGTATATCTTGTGTTGTTGTATGAATTTCATATGATTGAATTGTCTCATTGCTTCAAGTTTCAACATCTAAAAGATTTAAAGATCAAATCTCAACCAAATATTTACATGATATAAAAGCTCAGGGTGTAAAGGAGCTCAATTTTGCATGCCATCTGGAGCCTACATTGATCCTGATAAGTTGAGTGCAATATTTGAAGACTGTGTAATCAATCTCTATACAATCGCAAGACCGTATTGAGGGCACCTCAAACTTCAACACTTGGGAGGATAGGATTCTCAACATCTTGGAGGAACATGACTTGGATGCCTACATATCCACTATGGTGGAGGAGCCTACATCTAATGCAGGGCGCTTTCAAGAAGAATCAAGCTAAGGCCAAAGGGATCATCTATGATTCGATAAAAGATAACTTGATGCTCGTGATCAAACCGCTGAAGACCACAAAAGAAGGTTATGATACATTGACTAATCTATATGAGAAGAAGGACTTGAGTCAAGAGAGGGCATTGAAGAATAAGATTTGAAAATTAAATATGGAGACATGTGAGACAATGGCCTCCTTAACCAAGATCTCAGGTAAGAGACCAACTTGCTAGTATTGGACTAGTGTTGGATGAAGATGATCTTCTCAAAACCAATATTGATGGTCTCACATACTCATGGGAGACATTCTTGGCTACGATAAACAATCAAGATGTACAACCTAAATTTGAAAGGTTGTGGCATGTGTGCCTCCAAGAGGAGCGGTGAATCTAGAGCAAGTCAGTGTGCATCAAAGATGAAAACCTTGCACTCACGACAAGAATGCAGAAAGGAAAGAAACCCCTCTTCCAAAAGAATTTCTCTCATCCAAAGAAGGAGTTAAACAAAGGCTTTGAAAAGTCAAAATATATATGTTTCAATTGCAACAAGAAAGTCCATTTCTCAATATAGTGCAAACCAACGAAGAAAGGAAAGTTTCATGCTTCTACCCCCATAGAAGATGAAATCACTCAAAAGAATGCATCCCAAGAAAAGGAGACAAGAAGGGAGTTTTACCTTGTCTCATCCCTTTTGGGATCCATCATCACAAATGCACACACATGGTTTATTTACAATGGTGCATCCAAACATATGACTGGTTACAATATTTCCATCACTGATATAAAGGCGAAAGAGTGAACATGCATGGTAGAGGTGGGGGACAACTCAACATATTTGATCTAAGGAGTTGGATCCACATCATTCCAGCTGAGAACCAGTGATATTCTACATTTGGACGAAATTATATATGTTCCAGGATTGAAGAACAATGTCCTTTCATTTTTGGTTCTTGAAGACAAAGGCTTCCGAGTTATCTTCATGGATAACAAATCACTTTTATGGTCACAGAAAAAAAATCCTAGAATTTGCTGTTGTGATTGGAGTTTAAGAGGGACGACTCTACAAGGTACCCAGGAAGTACGTTAAAGTTATCATTCACCACACTATCATTCCATGCGAGCTATTGCACCAAAGGATTGGACACCTACACTACAAAGCGCTACATGTATTTCAAAAGATGGTAAAAGGTATGCCTGTATTTGATTTTGAGTATGATAGTGTATGTCAGGGTTGTGCACTTGGGAAGAATGTTAAGAAACATTTTTCTAGCAGTACTAATCGATATAAAGGGATTTTAGATTAAATGAATTCTAATGTATGTGTTCCCATGTCACCCCCCTCCCTAAGTGGCTTCTTTTATTATGTATTATTCATAGATGATTTTTCTAGGAAGTCATGGATTTATTTTATGAAGGCTAAAATTGAAACTCTTAGCAAATTTAAAGAGTTTAAATCCCTAGTTGATAATCAGAAAGAAAAGTGGATATGTGAATTAAGGTTTGATAATGGAGGTGAATTTGATTCACATGCATTTAATGAGTTATGTAGTGATGCAAGAATATGTAGACAATTAACAGTACCATACAACCATCAACAAAATGCGCTTGTCGAAAGGAAGAATAGAACCATATGTGAGGTTGCAAAGGCCATGATGCATGATCAAGATATGTCTACCTCATTATGGGAATAAGCCACTCGTACAGCTGTGTACATCTAGAATAGAATCCCGCATGCCATTCTAGATGAGAAGACACCAGAAGAAGTGTTTACCAGTGAGAATCTAGAAATATCACCCTTGACGATCTTCGGGATCCCAATATACATTTATGTACCGAAATAAAAGAGAACAAATATGGAGCCTTCTTGAAAGAAATGAACATTTATGGGTTATAGCAAGCCATCCAAACTATATCGAATATATGTACCCGGTGAGAGACAGATTGAAGTTAGATGAGATGTTAGCTTCCATGAGGAAGCTACTTTCAAAAGATAGAAAGTGATTCGATGTGATTTAGATATGGAGGATCTTGATTCTGATTCTCCCCCTTCAGAGTTTGAGAAGGAGAAACCAAAAGATTCCTCAAATTCGCTAGCTCTTGAAGAACCAATAGAATTGGTTGAGAGGTCACCTAATGAACCTCTCGCTAAAAGAATATCTGGTTGGTGTCGAGACATCTTACAAAATGCAAAGAAACATGGAGCACCAGCAGGCTCATGCAAAGAGAGCAAACAAGCCGACATATATTCAGGGTATGTTGCACTGATGAGTCACATTAGTGATTTAGAACCATCCTCATATGAAGAAGCTCCAAAGCAACAAGTTTGGAAAGATGCAATGACAGAAGAGTACAACTTTATAAAATAGAATGATGTTTGGGAGATTGTTCCCAAACATGATGGGAAGTCCATTGTGACTTCTAGATGGATTTACAAGATAAAGCATGTTATGGATGGTAGAATTGAGAAATATAAATCCATATTTGTTTCCATAGGTTTCTCTCAGAAAGAGAGCATCGATTATGATGAGACCTTTTCCCCTTTGGAAACATACACCAAAATCTGAGCAATGATTGCACTTGCATCTGTTCTAGGATAGAAACTTCACTAGATGGATGTGAAGATAGACTTCCTCGATGGTGAGGTTGACAAATAGGTTTATATTCAACATATTGAAGGATTTGTGGTGCATGGGAAGGAGTCCCATGTTTGTAAGCTAAAGAAATCTCTATATGGGCTTAAGCAAGCCCCTAGGGTTTGGTACTTGTTGAAGCCCCAGGGGTGTAGGTTGTTGGAATGGGTTCCAAGGATAACAAGAGAGGGTGAAAACCTAGACTGAAAGGATTCAAAAGGATCTGCGCAAGAACAATTCTGTCCCCATCCTGTTTGGTGTAGTTAACTCCCACGGATACAAACTCCTCTGCTAGCACTTATGGGGTTTGATCCTTAAAGGATCAGTCTTCCTGTGAGGGAAGGTTAAAGTGTCCTATCTCTAAAATGGGTCTAAACCTAGAACAAATCTACCTTAAAGGAAATCTAAACTAAGTCATATCTAATCTAAAGGAAGTGTTTTGACTTTGTGTAGGATAACTTGGTTTGAGTTTTAATAAGTCATTTCACCATCTTAACAGAAATGTAAAATTGGATCTTTTCTTATTGCTTCAAAATACAATCAGGCAATGAAAATGAACTAATAATAGTTTAAAGATTAGGTGCATGCAAGATTATCCTATAGCTCTTATGCTAATTGAAAAATTAACATGAATTAATAATTTATGTTAATCATTTGCAGAAATAGATAAATGCTTTAATTAAATAAATTCATTTAAAACATAAACACACAAAGACCATGAATTAAGACAAAATCAAATCATAGATCAATGCATGGATTACTGATTGCAAAATATAAATAAGATTCATTCAATAAACTGAAGTGAAAATCAATATTCATTAAAGAAATTTGATAAATTAACAAAGAGGAATTAAGAGAAAACTAACTGTATAGCTCAAAATTGCAAGAAATTAAAATCTCTTCATTAAATCGAGTATCTCCAGCCTTCTTTTTCTAGATTTTCTCCCCACCTACCCCATGAGACCTCTACCCTTTAAATAATAATTACAAAATAGTTACAAACGATAGACTTCCCATAAAACAGGGATTACAAAATCAACTAATACAAGAAATATATCCTCCGGAGTAATTAATACCGAGCTTTTCACAAAATTTCCAAAAGATTTTAATCACACAGTTCCAAGGGAAGTACCCCGTAACAAACTATAGAAGATAACTATAATCCACTAGCTATCTGTGACGGAGGCTGAAAAATGCTTCTTAGAAGATTCTTGATGATCAACAATGTCCTCAAAAATAAAAAAATAAGCCACTAGTCCTTCCTTTGGGGGAATTGGTGGAGTCACAGGAACTTCATTGATTATAAAATCCAGGATGACTATATCATCTCGATCAACATATTTTTTAATGATTTTCCTCCTTTTCTTCTGTGGGAGTCGTATATAGATGGATTGAATCTCAAGGTGTTCTTTTTCACTACTAGTGTTGTCATCAGAAACATCTGCTTTGAAAGGTGGCGACAGAGGTTCATGATATTGAAGAGGCTGAATTTCTTTCTCGTTACACAATATGACTGAAGATTTGTGATTTTTCTACATATTACTCACAGAATGTAATTGTTAGAAGGAAATTTATGAATAGAAAGACTTTTCTTTGAAAATGACAACCAATGAATTGCTCGTATCCATCTCTATATTTAAGAATAACAATAAAGATCCGACAATGGATAACTATAATGAATTGCCATGATTAAAACCTTTCGGTTGAAGAAATGTGATTGTCATATATACAAAGAAATAACAGATAGCATGCGTTAACAAAATTCGCATTAAGATGAAGTACAATTTTAATTATATCACATGTGATTTGATGTCAAATCCGAACAACTTATCATTATGGATTAGTCAAATCAACAATTATGACTTCAAATTTGGCCAAAGGTGAAAATCCCAGTCACGAACCTAATAACAATTTTAAAATTAGTGACAAATAAATAATCCAAATAATTATTGAAAACCACGTAGCGTAATCTCATCCGTAGAATCAAGACAAATCGATGGTTAGACATTAAACATGTAAGAAGCGGAAGAAAAGTTGCAGGTGTTTATTTGACAAATATGTACATTCTCTCTGCAATCCACAATCTGCAATTGTGGGTTGCGGAATCACAACTCTAAGTATTAACAAACCAGAGATTTTCGCAATCCACAATTGTGGGTTGCGGGTTGCGGAAACGAAAACCACACTAATCAATATAATGACTCTTCCGCAATCCCCAATCCGCAATTGCGGGTTGCAGGTTGTAGAAAAGAAAGACGCGAACTTATTATTCAAACACTCGCCGCAATCCGCAATCCTCAATTGCAGGTTGCGGGTTGCGAAAATGCAAAGCGCAAAACTATTTTAAGAGTCTTCCCGCAATCTGCATTGCGGGTTGTGGGTTGCAGGTGCAAACAACCACAATTATTTGAAAAACAATTCCGCATCCGCAATCCGCATTGCAGGCTGCAGAAAGAATTTTTTTTAAAAACAAAAACCAAGCTTCCGCAATCCGCATTGCGGATTGCGGATTGCGGGTTGTGGAAAGAGTTATCTTTTGGGAAAATCAAAGCTTTCCGGAACTCACAAAAACACACAAAATGAAAGGCATTTTGAAAAAGGAGAATTACTAACTTAATCAAATCATGATAAAGCAATAAAAGCATGATGAAAAACCCAAAAATGACCATGTAATTTAATCATTACCTTAGCATATAAAAATTTGGGGCTCCCATATTTTCTTGAAAACATGGGATTTGTTGTACCTAAAACAAATGGCGATTGGCTAGGACGAAACAATTATCTCTATAAATGAAATCTGTAGTTGCAAGGAAGACATGTCAACAAACTTGATGTTTTAACCTGTAATTCACAAAATGTTCTCATAAAACACAATCAAAATAGCAGAGTTAGTCATATGATTGATATATCCCCATCCAAAACCATTTAATGATGATGTTTATATGACAATGCAGTCTTAGAAGTAAACAAGAATCCTTTACCATTATGCAGTCATAGGAAGGCAGTTTATGATGAGCCTTAGAGAAAATGTAGAGCCATTCTAGGTTACCAAATCTTGAATCACCTTGATTTTATTAATTATTTATTTATGTACAAATGAAATACTCACAATATATACATTTTCTTTTCCCCTTTTTTATACTTTTTTTTCTTTTCTTTTCAAAACAGAATGAAAATATGCAAACAAGACTTTGTTGATACAAGGCCATTGCCCTGACTTGGTGATCAGATGTTGGAAATGCCATTCACAGAACTGATATGGAAACTGAACAAGCTAGCTCGGTAAGGAGACTCCCTATCTTTTATCTTTTGACACTAAAAGAAATTACCATGGCTTGGTGACCATAAGTGGTAATTTCAGTCCAAAATCAGACCCATGATCATGGTAGGGATGGCTTGTAATAAGACCCCCCCCTTATCCTCATATATAACAAACTGTCTTACAAAGGAAAACAAAATTGATTGGTGCATAGATTACAAGACACTACCATGTCTTTGTAACCATATGCCAATAGTGTTACTCACCGATGTTTTGCAGATCATGAATGGACCCATCTGTGATAGGATCTTCCACCTTCCAGAAACAGCTGAAATTCATCTCCCAAGTTTGGTGGCCTGATGTGGAGATGTCATCCCACTTAAACATCTATGAACATAATGGGTTGGATTGTAATAAGATCCCCCATCTTGCAATCTATAATTATTAAAGTGAATTATTTTCAAGGTGATCAGAGTGGGTTCCATAATAGGTAAGGCTGACAAGGCTATGCATATATGCTGCCATTCACTAATGAAACATAAGGAAGGAAAAACCAATTGCTTCCTCAACTGCAATTAACCAAACAACACATCCAGAAAGATATTGATTAAGGTGGGAAGGTATCAATCCAGGATTTTCCAATATTGACTGTTTAATTTCATGAAGAACATTTTCAACTACAAGCTAAGTGAAATTAAAACTGACATTGCAACCTGGAAACTTTAGACTAAATTAACTTTAAAACAGACCAATCAAAAGCGTTTTCCACATATGTGGACATTATTCAAAATAAAACCAATGTACAAAATAAAAATCAAATGACAACAAAGCAGGAAAGCAAACAAACCACACTTTATGTACAGTAAGTGAATCTACTCACTTAAACAAAGTAATTTTTGAGCAACTGCACATTCACTAGGTAGGTGTCTGTGATACCTTCCAATGTCTGCAACCAGATAGTACTAGGACCAAGCTTTTCTGTAACAATGAATGGTCCTAGCCATAGGCGTTGGAACTTGGTGTAATCATTCTTGTCTTTGTGTTGCTTATCCCACTTTAGCACCAAGTCCCCCACAGTAAACTCCCTGTCAGATGAGGACTTCTCATCAAACCACCTCTTTACCAGCTGCTGGTGTTGATACAACTTCTTTTCGGACTTCTCCCTTTCTTCTTCCAGCTTGAGTAACATATCAATTCTGTGATGGAGTGAGGAAGAATCATCCTCTTGTATGGACTGTGCCAACTGTAGTGAAGGAATCATGAAGTGGGATGGCAAGATGGACTCATTACTATAAACTAAACAGTAAGGGGAATTTCCTATGGATGCCTTTGGGGTGACCCGGTCTGCCCAAAGAGCATTGTATAGCTGGGTGTGCCAATATTTATGGTGAGTAGCAACTGTCTTCTTTAAGATGTTAATTAAGTTTTTGTTTGAAGACTCTGCTAGTCCATTCCATTGTGGATAATAATTGGTAGAGAATTTTATCTTTATCCCTTTTTCAAGGGAATAATGGGTAAGATCAATGGAAGAAAAATAAGATGCATTGTCAAACACAAGGAATTCAGGGGCACCAAACCTAGTGACTATTTGGCTTTCAAGGAAGGATATCACTTCGTTTGGATTGCATTGTCTGAGGGGGACTGCCTCTACCCATCTGGTAAAGTAGTCCGTGGCTGTCAAAATGTACTTTTGTTGCAAGGAGGAAGCAGGGTTGATGGGTCCAACAAAATCCAATCCCCATTGTTGAAATGGAAACTGAACTATTACTGGCTGCAAAGGAAACAAAGGTTTTTTCATTTTCCCAGCACATTTCTTCCGTGCTTCAAATCTTCTGACATATGAGTATGCATCTTTGAACAAAGTAGGCCAGTAGTATCCTTCTCTCAGGATCTTATGTGCAGTGGTTTCCTCTGAGAAGTGCCCTCCCGCGAGTCCTGCATGAAATTGCAAAAGAATATTATCAGTTTCTGCCTTCACTAAACATCTGAGAAAAACACCATCATAATTCTTCCTAAACAAAATCCCATCTATGAATTGATATGGTGTAGCTTTTAACCTTAAAGCTTTGAGTTTTTTAAATTCAAGGATTTCAGGGGAAAACCCATGGGTAAGGAAGAACTTAATGTCATCATACCATTCAGATGTTTGAGTTGTGATAACATTAACAGAATTTGTTGTTGTACTCTCTTCTTGTTCCCACTCAATCTGTCGTTGTACATGATCATTGGATTGAGCGGTTAGCAGACACAATCCTTGGACTTTAACGATATTTGTTGGTATGATCTCCAATTCATACTCTAGCATAGCTATCATCTAGTGAGCTCTCTTTTCACCTAGCTCCTTCTGAACTAGAACATTTCGTATAGTTGCATAAGGAACAATGACTTTAGTCTGAGATTTTCAATAAATATGGTCTAAAATATTTTACTGATTTATAGACAGTGTAAGCTTGTTTATCAATCTAGGAGTAGTTGAGTTTTGTGCCTTTGAATGTGTAGCTCATGAATGAAATAGGGATTTCAGCATCATTATCATGTTTCTGTGTAAGGAATATTGCGTAGGAGAAGTCAGTAGCAAAGGTGTATAGAATAAAATCTTTGCTAAAGTCTGGAGACATCAAAGCGGGGGCTTCCGCAATGGCTCTCCATATTTCAACAAAGGAATTTATTTGTTCCTCAAACCAGCTAAACAGAGCATCTTTTTAAACCAATTGTTGCAACGGCTTAATAATTTGAGAAAAAATCAGAACAAATCTACGAACAAAATTAATCATACCAAGAAAATATTGCATGGCTTTACGTGAACTGGGTAGGCCAATATTCGCAATGGCTTCTGTGCATTCTGGATCAATGATCATGCCTTCTTTCGGAACAATAAAACCTAATAACTTACCTTCAGTGGCTGCAAATATAGATTTTTTTGGGTTCAATGAGATTCCATATCTTCTGCAGCACTCAAACACTTGTTTTAGAGCAGACAAATGTCCA
Source organism: Larix kaempferi (assembly GCA_027924585.1). NCBI lineage: Eukaryota > Viridiplantae > Streptophyta > Pinopsida > Pinales > Pinaceae > Larix > Larix kaempferi. Next base: position 7,805,517 of record BSBM01000187.1, read on the forward strand.
TGTCGTTTTTTAGAAAAAATGGTAATATCATCTAAATATACAACAACGGAATTGTGCATCAATTCCCTAAAATCTATGTCCATAGCTCTCTGAAAGATAGCACCAGCATTTATCAGCCCAAAAGGCATTCGTCTATAGGAAAAGGTTCCCCAAGGGGTCCTAAAAGTTGTTTTGAGTTGATCATCAAGGGAAACTAGGACTTGGTTATATCCCAAGAATCCATCAAGGAGAGAAAACATCTCAGACCCCACTACTTTCTGTAGAATATGCTCCATTGGAGGAACATGGGAATTGTCCTTTTCAGAAGCTCTATTTAAGTTCCTGAAATCAACACAGAGTCTGATCTCCCCATTCTTCTTGCAAACAAGTACCAGGTTAGCAATCCACTGTGTATGTTTGACAGGGAATACAATTCGTGCTGCAAGTAGCTTCAAAGGCTCCTTCTTGACGGAGGGTTCCAGACTAGGACGCATTCTCCTTAACTTTTGATGATAAATTTTTACCTTGGGTTTCATTGGTATATTATGGTGCATGATACTAGTGTCAAAAGTTTTGAGTTCATCGTATTTCCATGCAAAGACATCTTTGAACTACTTGCACAGTTTGATAAAAGCTCTCTTCTCCTCAGCAGAGAAATCAACTCCTAGATTGATGAAAAGGGTTTATGTTCAGTTCCTAGGCTGACAGGCTCATAGTTGAGGGATGAAATCTGGGTTTTACAGTTGGTCTTTTGCTTGAACGTATCTTGTAGATCATAATATTTCTCCAGGTTGATGACTGATTTAGGGATAATACTGGAAGGATGAGAATAATCAACCAAAGACTTCTCATGCTCAACCTCATCTATTGCCACATATTGAAATGTGTCCTGGGCTGTAAGAAAGTCTAATATTTGTTGGGCATCATCAAACACTTTCCAATTAGTCACATTATCAAGAATAGAAGGCCTGTACATAAGTTCAATCAAAAGGTGTTAGGGGACAAACCTTCTGGTGGAATCAATCTGGATGCAGTATTAGCTAGTAAATCAGCATCAAAATTCTATGATCTGGGGACTGAATTAATGTTAAATGCAGAAAAATAATTAGTTAAGTCCCTTACCAATTTCTAATAGTTAATCAAATGAGGAGAAAAAAAATGGATTTTGTTTCTCACTTGTTTTAGTATGATCTTAGAATCTCCATAACATTCAATTACCTGGGCACCTATGTCAATTGCCTTCCTGAGTCCTTGGACCAAGGCCTCATACTCAGCTATGTTGTTGGTGCATTCAAACTCAAGTCTGTAGGAAATCATATTTTTGGTTCCTTTTGGATCAATCAAGACACAAATTGCACTAGCTCCATCTTTAGATCTAGAGCCATCAAAAAATAGAGTCCATGCATTCCATTCTATCCTAAAATTAGTATTTGCATTGTATACATTATGTACAATAGTACCTGAGAATGGAACAGAAGTAAGATTGACAATTTGAGACTGATTCTGTAAGTTCTCAGCTGGTGACAAATCCACAGGTAGATCCCCAAAAAATGTATCGAAAGTGTAATGTTCCACATGTGAGCTGAGGTATGCAGTAGGCTCACTAGGATCATTTAAGTCTGTGACAATTTGTTTCATGTAAGGTTCTTTGTTGATCTTAATTATGTTTGGTCTTCCATTGTAGGGAAGCAATAGGTGAGACCAGTTAGTAGGAAAGTAGCCTTTGAGCTTCTCTGACCAATCTCTTCTCAACCACATTCCATACATTTCAGGGATGTCAGCCACAATAATATCCACAGTGTGGTGGATTCTCAGGTCAGCAGACAGTGTTAACCAAACATTCTTCAGTTCTCCCACTACCCTAACTTTGGATCTATCAAGTTGGACAATTTGAGAAAGGAAGGGCTCCCAAGAGGCATTCAAATTTTTGTAGACAGATAGAGGCATAACATTGGATGAAGCCCCTTAATCTATCATACAGTTATGGATATTTCTATTGAAAACTTCAAAAGTGAGCAAGAAAGGAGGTGTTTTCTTGCTACCTGGTTTCTGATTTCCAGCTTTAGAGTATGTCTCTAGATTGTTGTTCTGAGCTTCCCTAGGCTTGTTGAAAATCATGCTTTTGGGAAGACTGTCTCTCATCGCATGTATTTTCAAAGTTCAAAAAGAGAAATGTTGGCTTTCATTCTTTTCAAGTCCTCAATCAGGTTGTATTCTATTTCAAGAGTTAAAGTGTCCTTATGTGTTGGTGCTTTACCTCTGTTTGGTGTGGGTGTTGAAGTGGAAGCTTCTCGTGTGGGTTGTCCTTTCCTCCTTGTATTATAGGGATGTTGGGAATTGAAGATAGCCTCAGGCTCATATTCCTCCTCATCCATGGGAAGTTCTGAAAAGAAGCTAATTGTGTTTATTTGTTGATCTTCTACTTCATTTGGTGGTTCGGGATCTTGATTCTCTTATGGATTTTCATCTTGCTGATCAGGATAGAAAGAATTTCTTTAGATTTCAATCCTTCATCGGGATTAAGTGGGAATTGGTTTTGTGGGGGTTGGTAAGGTCTTCTGAAAGGTTGTCTATTGAACTCCCTGTTATTGTTCTGGTTTTTTTGTTTCCCTTCTTCAGGTCTACCATTTCATTTGAGATATTTTGGAGGAACTTCTTCATGCAATTCATCTCAAATGGGTCCTTATTCTGCACCGTGGGTTTTGGAGAATTTTCTTAATTTATTTTGGAGGTAGAAGGTTGTTCAGCTGGAGTATCAGGGTTATCTTTCAGATAGAATATATCCTTTTCAACCTGGATAGCCTCAACAAAGGCCTCTTGCAAGCTAGCTTTACGTTCTATTTTTACCCACATAGCAATGGGAACATGTAAACCTTTAACATAAAAAGCAACCAGTAGTTCTTCTGCAGGAAGAACAGTGGCAGGGATTCTATTTTTCAAGTATGAAAACCTCTGATTGTAATCTTTTCCTCTCTCCTTGCCTCTAATTTTCATCGAGGACAAGTCTATGACCAAGTCTTCTAGAGTCTTATCATCTCGAAACTTCTGGATGAACATTTTTTCAAAGTCATCCCATGAAGAGACGTATCTGGCTTCTAGGGAAAAGTACCAAGTGGATGCTTTTCCTTGGAAGGTGTAAGGAAACCATCTACATACTACATCTTCATGAATGACATTCCTAATTCTAATGGCCTGCATAAAAATTTTAATATGATCAAGGGCAGGTTATTTCTCATCCAGATCAAACTTAGGGAGCCACTTCTCAGGGTTTTTAGGAAGTCTGTGTTGTTCTCCAACTTTAAACACAACATCCTGGTCCAACCAGGGTCTGTTTCCACCTTATGCCATGGGTATGTCTTCTGAAGATGAACTGAAGTCTGACTCACTATGTGATGATTCGTCAGATGAGGATGATGAAGATGAAGGAGGTGTCGGTGGTGGTCCACTTGTGGCAACGTTTGGTTGGTCTTGTTCTGTTTCCATGAATAATGTATCAAGGTTGAAATCAGGAAGTAGATTGTGCTAAGGTGAATTATGTTGTTCAAGATTTCGATCACATGAATTTTGATTATCTGAATTATTAACTTGCGGATCGATGTTCTCCTGATGTTGAATTACTGCTAGTCCAAGATTGCGCTCTTCTGCGATTCTTTGTTGTAACCTAGCAACATTATCGGAAGAACCTTTAAGTAATTGCTCGAGTGTGAGGGGTCCCCTAGTGGGTGATATAAAAATGATATCGGCCCTCCTAGTTTCATGCTCTATCACAGGGGTGGCAGGAATGACGGTTGGATCTTGCTTCGGTTGTTCAACAGAGGTTGATGCTTGCATGTGACTTTGGGTGACAATCGGTATTCTTGCTGGAGGAGGTCTATTGGTGTTTCATTTAGGCATAATTTTCACTCTACCCTCCTTCTATCGCCATTTGTTGAAGCCCCGGGGGTGTAGGTTGATAGAATGGGTTCCAAGGCTCACAATAGAAGGTGAAAACCCAGACTGAAAGGATTCAAAAAGCTCTGTGCAAGAACAATTCTATCCCCATCCTGTTTGGTGTAGTTAACTCCCACATATACAAATCCCCCCACTAGCACTTATGGGGTTTGATCCTTAAAAGATCAGTCTTCCTGTGAGGGAAGGTTAAAGTGTCCTAACTCAAAAATGGGTCTAAACCTAGAACAAATCTACCTTAAAGGAAATCTAAACAAAGTCAGATCTAATCTAAAGGAAGTGTTTTGACTGTGTGCAGGATAACTTGGTTTGAGTTTTAATAAGTCATTTCACCAGCTTAACAAAAATGTAAAATTAGATCTTTTCTTATTGCTTCAAAATACAATCAGGCAATGAAAATGAACTGATAATAGTTTAAATATTAGGTGCATGCAAGATTATCCTATAGCTCTTATGCTAATTGAAAAATTAACATGAATTAATAATTTATGTTAATCATTTGCAGAAATAGATAAATGTTTTAATTAAATAAATTCATTTAAAACATAAACACACAAAGACAATGAATTAAGAAAAAATCAAATCATAGATAAATGCATGGATTACTGATTGCAAAAGATAAATAGGATTCATTCAATAAACTGAAGTGAAAATCAACATTCATCAAAGAAATTTGATAAATTGACGAAAGAGGAATTAAGAGGAAACTAACTGTATTAGCTGAAAATTGCAAGAAATTACAATCTCTTCATTAATCAAAGTATCTCCAGACTTATTTTGCATATTTTCTCCCCCCTTACCCCATGATACCTCTACCCTTTAAATAATAATTACAAAATAGTTACAAAGAATAGAATTCCCATAAAACAGGGATTACAAAATCAACTAATCTAAGAAAAACATCCTCCGGAGTAATTAATACCAAGCTTTTCACAAATTTCCAAAAGATTTTAATCACACAGTTCCAAGGGAAGTACCCCATAACAAATTGTAGAAGATAACGATAATCCCCTAGCTAACTGTGACAGAGGCTGACAAACGCTTCTTAGAAGATTCTTGATGATCAACAATGTCCTCAAAAACCGAAAAATCAGCCACCGGTCCTTCCTTCGGGGGAATTGGTGGAGTCACAGGAACTTCATTGTTTATAAAATCCTGGATGACTGTATCATCTCGATCAACATATTTTTCAGTGATTTTCCTCCTTTTCTTCTATGGGAGTCGTATATAGATGGATTGAATCTCAGAGTCTTCTTTTTCACTACCAGTGCTATCATCAGAAAAATATGCTTTGAAAGGTGGCGACAGGGGTTCATGATATTGAAGGGGTTGAAGTTCTTTCTCGTCACACAATCTAACTGAAGATTTGTGATTTTTCTGCATCTTACTCACAGAATGTAATTGTTAGAAGGAAATCTCTGAATAGAAAGGCTTTTCTTTGAAAATTACAACCAATGAATTGCTCGTATCAATCTCTATATTTAAGAATAACAATAAAAATCCTACAATGGCTAACTGTAATGAATTTCCATGATTAAAACCTTTCAGTTTGAGAACTGTGATTGTCATATCTGCAACGAAATAACAGATAACATGCATGAACAAAATTCAGATTAAGATGAAGTATGATTTTAATTTTATCACATATGATTTGATGTCAACTCTGAACAACTTGTCATTATGGATTAGTCAGATCAACAATTATGACTTCAAATTTGGCCGAAGGTGAAAATCGTAGTCACGAACCTGATAACAATTTGAAAATTAGTGACAAACAAATAATCCGAATAATTATTGAAAACCACGCAGCGTAATCTCATCCATAGAATCAATACAAATCAGCAGTTAGAAATTAAACATGTGAGATGCAGAAGAAAAGTTGTGGGAGTTTATTTGAAAAATATGTACATTCTCTGCGCAATCCGCAATTGTGGGTTGTGGGTTGCGGAATCACAACTCGAAGTATTAAAAAACCATAGGTTTCCGCAATCCGCAATTGCGGGTTGCGGGTTGCGAAAACGAAAACCACACTAATCAATATAATGACTCTTCAACAATCCACATTCCACAATTACGGGTTGTGGGTTGTGGAAAAGCAAGACACGAACTTATTATTCAAACATTCACTGCAATTTGAAATCTGCAATTGTGGGTTGTGGAAATGCAAAACACAAAACTATTTTAAGATCAGTCTTCCCACAATTCGCATTGCGAGATGCGAGTGCAAACAACCACAATTATTTGAAAAAAAATTCTACATCCGCAATCCGCATTGCGGATTGTGGGTTGTGGAACGAAAAGGTTTCAAAACCAAAAACCAAGCTTCCACAATCCGCATTGCAGATTGCACATTGCGGGTTGTGGAAAGACTTATCTTTTGGGAAAATCAAATCTTTCCGCAACTCACAAAAACACACAAAATGAAAGGCATTTTGAAAACGGAAAATTACTAACTTAATCAAATCGTGACAAAGCAATAAAAGCATGATGCAAAACCCCAAAATGACCATGTAGTTTAATCATTACCTTTGCATATAAAAATTTGGGGCTCCCATGTTTTCCTGAAAACATGGGATCTGTTGTACCTACAATAGTACTCTAGAATTGATAGCTACCTTCATAAACTGGGTTTTAGTAAGAGTGGAGCTTATCGAAATTTATACTTCAAAGTAGTGAAGAACCAACTGTTGATATTGGTTATGTATGTTGATGATTTGTTTCTCACTGGAGAGTAACATATGATTGCTTGGTGCAAGAGGGATCTCACCTCAGAGTTCAAGATGAAATACTTAGGTCTAATGCACTACTTTTTTGGCCTTGAGATATGGAAAATAAAAGATGAAATTTTTCTATCTCAAGGGAAGTACACTATGGATATATTGCACAAGTTTGGCATGACAGATTGCAAATCTATGACTACACCAATGATTTCCAAATTGAGGAAACTTCATGAGTAAGGCTCTAGATTAGATCCAGTAGATCCCACATTGGATATGTAGCTTATAGAAATTTTTCTATCTCGAGGGAAGTACACTATGGATATATTGCACAAGTTTGGCACGACAGATTGCAAATCTATGACTACACCAATGATTTCCAAATTGAGGAAACTTCATGAGTAAGGCTCTGGATTAGATCTAGTAGATCCCACATTGTATATGTACTTGATACATTCGTGTCCTGATATATGTTATGTCGTGGGAATTATGACTAAATTTATGTCTGATTCGAGACACAGACATTGGACAGCTGCTAAGCATGTGCTTAGGTACCTTTGAGGTACAATTTCATATGGACTCAGATATGCCTCCAGTGGAGGAGTCATGTTACTTGGTTATACAAAATTAGACTGGGGAGGAAGCATTATGGACCGTAAAAGTACATTTGGCTACTTTTATATCCTACGGTCAGCTATAATATCTTGGTCCAGTAGGAAGAAGGGCTTCGTATCCTAGAGCACTACTAAAGCATAATACATAGGTGCTAGTGTTTCCTGTTGAGAAGCAGTGTGGCTAAAAAAGCTACTTGCAGGGTTGTTCAGTGAAAATATTGACCCTATAGTTATTAGGTGTGGCAATCAGAGTTTCATCAAGATTTATGAAAACCCAGTGTTTCATGACAAGTTGAAGCACATTGAAATGAAGTATCACTTCACCCAAGACATGGTCCAAAAAGGTATAGTAAAATTTCAGTACATTGCTACTGATGAGAAGATTGTAGATGTGTTAACAAAGCCTCTGTCAGTGAAAAAGTTCAATTACTTCTGAGACAAGCTTGGTATGGCAAATATTTCCTCCCTCGCTGAGAGGGAGTGTTAAATATATAGCATCAAGAGGCATTCTCCAAACCAATCTTGTACAGCCAAGATTGATCCTCCTGTATAGAGGTGAGCGCTTTGATTTACTTCTGTGTAAAGGTTATTCCTCCTGTATAGAGGTAATTGATCAAAGAAATCATGTTGTAAAGTCTTGTTGTACAAGGCTACAGACTTGTGTGTGTCAAGTCATGATTCTCATGTGCACCTTCTGTATAAAGGTATCCATGGGATGGAACTCCCATATAGAAGTTGACCTTTCATATAAAGGTCATGCTTTACTTGTTAAAAGCATTTAATGTTGTGTGATATATCATTAACCATGATCACCAGTTTCTATCTAGATATTGATCGCCTCTAAAGTGGATTACTTTAGCATATGATCATTTGGTTCAGAATAATATAATATGATCACAACATTTGATAATTCTTCTTAGTATAATTTAATGTGATGCATAATTAAATTTAGCACATATTGACCATGCAGTAAGAGATAAAAAGATAAAAGATAAATCATAGAGATAAAGAGAATTTGAAATTTCTCATGCAGACACTTCAGCTAATTAAAGAGAACTTGAATTGTTAAAGCTTCAGTTAAGTATTAATGTATGCCTCAATCAATGCTTCAGTTAAAGCATCAGTTAAATATATGCCCCAATTAACTAATGAAAACACAATGGTCACTTCAAATAAATTAATCAACATGATTTCAGTTAACTAAGTGTTAAATAAGAAGGACTAGTTAACTTAAGTGTTTTCACTTTAGTTAAACTAAAAGACAACACTTCAGTAAATCAAGGAGAGTCAGTTAAAGAGATTTAACTAAGTGACCAAAAAGAATATCTCCTTAACTAAGTGATGACACTTATGTTAGCCACCTAAATAAGTGGGAAAGCTTTCAATTAAGAGGCGAGTTCATACTAAGTGACAACTCAGTGAAATAAAGCACTACATGAGAAGTGGGGCACACTTCTGCATGCAAGATTGATACATCCAGTTTGAGGGTGAGTTCATCCTTAATTTAGAAGATAAAAATAGAAGAGAAGAATGTATAAATATGTTATACGGGATTGATGAATTCAATGTGAAGCGAATTCTCTTCTCCTTTGAAGACAAGGCGCTTCTCTTTGTGTGCAGGATATTATTATTGAAGGCAAGGCACTTCTCCGATTGATCTATCTTCTATATTACTTTTGTATCTTCACCACAAGTATTTGGTGATCTCGTATCTTCCCAAAGAAATATTCTATGTTGTAAAAGAAAGCATTCTTTGCTATCCATTATATTTGACACAAGTCTTGTCTGTCGGACCTTCTTGTTTAACAATACACGCGACACACATGACTTTCACACAGACTTGGTGTAAAATAGGATGCCAGAAGCTGGCTTCTATTACTTCAATCAAATTAACAGTTACAATGCAAAATGAAAGGAAATGTAAACAACTATCTGGTCAGCCTTAGCCTTTACAATATACAGATGTAAATGTGTTCTCTCTCTGTGTGCGATCTTCTCCCTCTCACGACCTCTGTTGAATGCAAGCGCTCGCTAATCTATGGATGAAGGATCTCTATTCCCAACTGGAACTAATTGTCCCCCTCTATGCTTGCACACTAGTCTTGTACTCTCCTCCACTGTTGCTTTTCTCGATATCACTCCGATCCCCTAGACATGCTTCCTCTGTCCACCAAATCCTCCAGATCCTGTAGACCTGCAGTTTTCAGCTCCCTCTGGCCGTGCTGCACAACCTCTATCCATGGTGACATCTGTCCTGATCCCAACCACCTTCTTAACTGCTCATAACCTCCTTAGGAAACCTAAATGGCTACCAATTACTTCGCCTTGACTTCTGAGCTTCTCTAACTTTGCTACAGTTACTAGTACAAAATGAGAGATAAGTGACCCAAAAAACGACCAAAATCCGCATATAAATGACCACTTTTGAGTTGGTGACCACTGGTAGCAAATTAATGGCCATATATCACGTGAAAAAAAATGTGATCATATTTATCTTGGTCATTTATAACTTATCTTGTGGTCATATATTTGGTCATTAATTTGGTAATATATTTGGTCATTAATTGTCACAATTAATGACCACATTTTTTGTCACGTGATAAATGACTGCTAATTTGCTACCAGCGATCGCCAACTCAAAACTAGTCATTTATATGCATTTTTTGGTCACTTATCTCTCATGTTGTATTGGTGGTCATTTATATGCAAATTTTGGTCATTTTTTTAGTCATTTATCTCTTTTTAGTGGTTTCAGAATATAAATAGGGCATGGTGGAATCGAACCACCAACCTCCTGCCTATAAGGCATGTGCTCTACCATTGAGCTAGCACCCTTAAATAGAATTCCTTATGGGTCATGTACCTTGCAGTTATTAAGAATGAGGCTGACTTTTCAACAGATTAGCAATACGCTGTATGATACAAGGAAGCTCTGATTCCATTGTTTCTAAAGGCATATGCTTCAATAACTTCAATGCAGCACGAATAACTGAAATATTAACCACATTCGCATGAGATATCATCATCTTATTTATCTCAGGTAGCACACACTTTTTTAGACGCTCTTGTGTTTCAGGGTAGATAATATTTTTGTTATCACCATCCCTCCTTAATTCCATATCCGGATTTATCCATTTCTTTTTCACCAATCTTAGATTGATGATCATGTTTTTCTTGTCCTACAACTGAGACAATTCCATCAATAAAATGAAACTTATCTAATTTTGAACAAATCAACCATACAAGTATATTTCTATTCTCTTCCTTGGAAGCCATCAGTCGAAATGCTATCATCAATAAACTGAAGTAAGAATCCCATCTTATGTGACCAGCAATACAACAATTCACAACATTCCCCTCCTTGTCACCTTTGGCCTCGAACAATAAACTAAAAAAGAGTGGCACAAATATTTGCATGAGAGTTCCCTGCATAATAGTCCATATTCACTAGCAATGTGAGTATATTGTAGAGAGGTGTGGTCAGAAGAGGATATAGAAAAGATGAACAACTTACCACACCAATGTCACCCATAGATAATAAAAAAATGTACACAGAGTTATCTCAGACTCAAATAATGAAAACCATGTTCACAAAGTGATCTCAGACTCAAACATTATTTTACCTCCGATAGATTTCCAGCATCCACAATATTTCTAAACCGTGCCATTGCTCTTGATCTCCTATGTTTCTGCATAAGTAAACAAACCACTGTCAGACTGCTTTCCACGCAAAGTTTTTTTTTGGGAAGAACGGGAAATAAAAGGAAAGAACAGGAAACCTAAATGTGAAAAATATTGTTGAAGAAGTCCACTTCTACATCTGTACTGGAAAGAGGCTTGCATTCATTCAAAGTTGCAATACCAGAAAGGCTAAGTACTATTGAACATAGTAAAGCCACCCATTCCTATAGATACATTTGACAATGTTAGAATGCAATGCTTACCTCTAAAACTTAAAGAGGACAGTGTACAAATTTAAAATAAATCAATAAAAATTACCCTTTGGGAGTCTCTGAGCTTGTTATACCATTCTTCACATGTGCGAGAAGAAAATTATAACTAGCATGCTTAACATATACTTTATACCAATTTCCACAGCCATCATTTATGCAAGAATCAAGTAGTTCTTGCTCCACCATGTTTAGATGATTAGGTTTCTTTTCACTTTTCAGGTCATCTTGAATCTCTTCATGCTGCAATACCTCTTCAGTTTCTAATATAGAGGCACAAAATTGAATAAAAGAAAGCAGATGGTGCAAGTATACCTTTGGTCCACGATCAACGCGATGAGCCCATACTGCATGATTCCTTAAGCAATCAAGAACAACCTGGAAATGGCTTGTGTAGGAATATCTCTCACCATTATGCTTCCTTAGATTCTTCCAGTGCTGTCATAGCATTCAGTGACATGTAAATATGATGGAAAAGAAGATCAAAATATAAATTTGATATTTTCAATGAGCGACATGAACATAAACAGGTATGCCCTGAAATGTCATATAAAATGTCAAAAGGCAAAGAGCACATCAATAAGCAAGATGTACACCCCCTTTACTTACAACAGATACATACCGGTAGGACAACCTCACATAGTTCATCATCTGTAGTATGCTGGATTTTGGTGAGAATTTCATCAATTAAGCCTGAAAAGGAAAAATGCATTAAAAAGCAAAAACACTCATTCTAGTGATTAATGAATAGCTTAAGCCCATCATCAACTTTTATCGATACACGATCACAGATGAAGGGCAGAAAAGAAGAATTATTGCCAAATGGTTAAAACATTTACTTGGAAATGTTAATTCATATGTTTCAACAAAAGAAAGAAATGCTAAACGATTTCACAATATTGTAAGCCAAAAATAGATTCCATGTAAGTGGAAAGATTACCAAATCCAGCATATCCTGAAGATAGCTCCCAAAGGGAGTCTGCACTGCCTACAGAAGCCAAAGAAATCTGACACAGTATAACAGAACTAAATATTTTAAGATGGAAAACAAATAATTTGATGTCAGATTAAAGTGAACAAATTACTTTTTCAATCCCCAACAGTGCACTTGTATCATAAGAAGAATATTTAGCAAACATTGCACTGGTGACTGGTTACAGCCAAAAAAACTAAATCTAATAGTATATAGATATCAACAAAAATTCTGATAAAAATATGGAATCCTTAAACAAAACAATAGTAGAACTACTTTATTAATTCAAAATGCCAGCCATAAATGTTCCAAGGAAGTACACGACCACATAATCTTAGTGTTTTTTGCACATTAAAGAACATTAGAAGTGCTGCTTGCACATTAAAGAACATTAGAATCCATACAAACAACCTGAGATACTGTATGCTTCCCTCATGTTTTAGGAATATTTCTGAGGGTACAATGATGAAACATTATGGAATGTTTATATTCTCTTCGCAAAGGAAAGAATTTTTTAACATGAGAAAGTCCTAAGGCTCATGCTGTATCAATGAAGAATAAATCCAGTCATCAATCAAGACATATTAGAGAGCAATAATAATAGGTAGCAGTAAAACATCAAACATCAAGAATATTAATTAATAAGACCACATAAAACACAATGACTTAAGTGGTCATCCCACAGGGGCAGAAACGTATCCATGTGTTAACGGACAATCCACTCGACCGGAGGCGAGCCGGATCTCCCTAGCTCAATGCGAGTCTAGAACAAATAAAACAGACTAGAAATGTGTTTCCTAGATCTACTTAAGGATCGAGTTCTAGACGTCTTACCTCCTTGATTCTCTATCCTTTCTCCCGCTATGTTGCTCCACGTCCCACGGTCGTCAGATCCAAGCTGCAAGACCTGTCAAGACACAGAAAAGAGAAAAGAGTAAAGAGCATCTATACAATAAGAGATCTATGTAAACAGTTAAGCAGGTAAACAACACAACATCATCATACATAAGAGACAATATTGGTGGAAAGCATTTGTATTACTGCAAATAGAGGAGTACATGATAGAGATATAGAACTACAACCAATAACTTAACGTAGCAGCCCTTCTCCACACAAGCCAATTGCCAAGCCCTTCCAAGGAAGCATGTGATTCTCCAAGAGGTGAGGGAAAGTGTCCAAGAGAGATTTCACCAGCATGTAGATACCATAGTCTTCCTCCCTTTGGTATGGGAGTGAGCCTCATATATATAGGACTAAGTGGATGAGGTTATGGATAGGATAGGATGAGAGATGGTAGGAGAGAGATAGGGGATCTTTCCAATAGGTTAGGGGTCAAGTACCATCTCTCCAAGAGATTAGGGATAAGCCCCCACATAGGCAAGGTTCGAGAAGGATCTTGAAATGGCTATTTTTTCCCATTAAAAGACCTTGTCGCGCCTTGCTAAAGAGCAACCTGCGACGTCACATGTTGCTAGTGTGCAACCTGCGACGACCTCTCAAAAGGTTGTGAAAACTGAGCACCAATCCTCCCAAATGATCAATCAGTCCAAGTGACTTCAGGGATGTACACACTAAATCAGGATGATGAGTATATTTTAGGTGTAACAAAATGCCCCCCAAAGCATGAAGCTATTAAGGATGTGTAGGTGAAGTAATTTGACATAAAAAATTGGCAAAAGGCTTGTCGGATGAAGGACTCCGCTAAAGTACAACTGAATCTGAACTGACAATCTCAAATGTAGTACAACATGGTTGTCGATCGATACATTGCAGATCCATGGTAGTAATGATCGACTAAACAAAATCATGGCTACTAGACCAAGCGTAGATCCATGATGAGATGGTAACACAGCCACGACCAATACAAAAGTGGATCTGTGTAATATGAATCAATACAAACTCCATCGAAACCTGGGTAAGACATGACTCCCCAGGGTCTTCAAGCTCAACCTGCAATGATACGAATCTATCCTTGTGATTACAAATGTATTGACGTCGAACATGGTATAAACCACTTGATTACCGGTCATTGATGTCAACCGTTAACAAGTGCGAGGGAGATCACAATTAATGTCAATGATTCCCAAGGTGTCACAGTACATATCATTGAGCATGAATAAATGAGTTGACGTCAAACGCAAGATGAAATCTCTCAATCAAGAGTCAATGATGTAAACTCATGATGAAAGCGAGGTAACCTGCCATTGAGGCATGCAGGGCCAAGGTACTTGGTTGGTTTCTAGATTCAATCCTTGGATGATGAGTTGAAGTCGACAAGGATGAATCCGTCGAAGGAGGGCCATAATGAATCCCCCATCAATCAACATGAAACACGACAAAAATGGATAGAGTGGATCAGATAGTACAATAACATGTAAGACTGACTCAAAGTAACAACGATATGGCGACGTGTGTACTGACTGTGGACGTGTTCTTGAACATGGGCATGGCATGACTTGGCAGTATTGACATAATGAGAATGATACCAACCCCTAATGCAACTGATGGTGGAAGCATTCTTTGGCTGATCCAAAGGAGCGACGTGACTCATGGAATTGACAAGACTCGAGGACAAACAAATTATCCAAGTATTGAATGCAAATGCAAACGAGTGCCATTTTCAAGAACAACTATATACTGCCACTAAGGTATGTAATACAAACACTTTCCTTTTTCCCCATCATGAATGATGAGTGCCTCACTTGTTTTTTAGCGAGCTTGATGAGGGTAACCAGATGCTCGGTATAGCTCATCTCATAGATGAGTCCAATCCTAAATGTTTTACGAACCTAGGAAAGGAGTGGTTCGTCCCATAATGGGCCCTTCAATGTTTAAAATTTAGCGAGTCCAAAGAAGGAAAACTCGGCGTCATTTCATGTTTAGAGAGTCTGAAAAGAACTAAAGGAGACTCCAACGGTCCCTTTTGGTAAAGTTAGCCTCATTGCCCGAAAAAGGGTAAAACAACGCGGGAGAGGACTCTTCGAGCCATGGTTGGTTGGAGTATTCCTTTTTCGTAAATAGTGCTTCCTGGTTCGAAAAAGGGGTAAACTATCACCAGAAAGATGATCATTCAAATGCTTTTACAAGCATGAAACCATCAAGTTCGCTTGGCAATCTTTTCCTATTTAGGGAGACTGAAAAGAGCTTAAAAAGGAATCCACGAACAACTTTGTCATGGTTGATGACCGAGTACGGAAAAGGAAAAAGTAAACTCGACACAGTTCCTTTTTCATAAATAGTCTAGCGAGGCCGGATAAAGTGATAAACCTATACTCATTAGACACACCTTTTTACTCAAAATTTTAACGAGCACGATAATGGTATCAAAAGCACTCGAAATCTTTTTCATATTTGAACCAGAGCATGAAAAAGTAAAAACTAAGCTCAAACCACTTTTCATGTTTGAACCAGAGCACGAAAAAAGTGAAAAAGTAAGCTCAAATACTATCTTACTGTTTTTAACGAGCTCGAAGATAGGTTGGAAGAATGCTCATGATGTTTGCTTCATTTTTTAATGAGCTTGTAACATAAAATGAACTATGCTCGGGATAATTTTCATGTTTTAATGAGCTCGAAACCTAAAAAGGAAAGTATGCTCGTAAATGTTCCCAATGGTGGATTTCTTCCCGTCATGAAATCCAAAGGTTGGTACATGCCCCCAGCATGATTGCTAGAAGTAAGTGACTTAGCTCCAATGTGGTGTGGAGAGGCGATCGAGTTGACTTCAACGTAACTTTCAGAGGTTGAAGACATGCCCCCAAGCTTCATTTCATCCGCCTAAGGCATAGGTGGGTGAAAAGAAGGTTCAGGTACTAGGTCTACGAGGAGACTCGACTCAAAGGGAAAGGAGTTGTTTCATTTTTAAATGAGCTTAACACAAGATTGGAACTCTACTCATGGGAACCTATTTCATTTTTTAACGAGCTTGACATAAAAAGGGAACTATGCTCATGGTTAAGGCCCATTGATGGGTTCCTTCCCAACATGATGCCTAGAGGTTGGTAAATGCCCCCAGCATGATTGCTAGCGGCTTAACATGGTAGTGTTCCCTCAACATGATTGATGATGGTACGACATGTGGTATGCCCCCCAAGCTTCATTTCATCTAAAAATGATGCTTGCTAACCGAACTACCAACCTGGCTAGTAATAAGAAAATGTTCACCAAGGGGGGGAAACGAGAATGAGATGAAATGAAGGTTCAAATTCTAACTCTAGCAAGAGAATCGAACCGATGGGACGGAGATCTATTTCATTTTTACACAAGCTTGCAATAGATAGTAACTATGCTTGAGGGGGCCCATCTTATTTTTTAACGAGCTTAAAATGGAATAAAACTATGCTTGAGGGGCCCATCTTATGTTTTAATGAGCTTGAAATGGAATAAAACTATGCTCGAGTGGATGGTTTCATTTTTGTGCAAGCTTGAAACCAAAGGTAAACTATGCTAGAGGGGTCTATCTCATTTTTTAACGAGCTTGAAATAGAATAAAACTATGATCTAATAGATTGGTTTCATTTTTATGCAAGCTTGAAACCAAAGGGAAACTATGCTAGAGTGTTCGGTTTCATTTTTTAACGAGCTTGAAACATAACATAAACCGTGCTCGTAAAGTGGATTGGTTTCATTTTTATGCAAGCTTGAAACCAAAGGGAAACTTTGATTGAAGGTTGGTTTCATTTTTTAACGAGCTTGAAACAGAACATAAACTATGCTTGTAGGAACCTATTTCATTTTTTAACGAGCTTGACATAGAACAGGAACTATGCTCATGTGAAATGGTTTCATTTTTATGCAGGATTGAAATCAAAGAAAAACTTTGCTTAAAGGTTGGTTTCATTTTTTAACAAGCTTGAAATAGAACATAAACTATGCTCGTACCCCCCATCCTCAGGAGGAAGAAACCACTAAAACATGTGGAACATTCAGGGAAGTCTGATGACTAGGAGTCATATGATGAGTGGGTGTCACGAAGGAAAGCTGATCAATGGTCACAATATTCCCATGATGAGGAAAATACATTACTCGAAAGAGCGTGGACACTACAGCTTTCATAGCATAGACATAATCATGTCCAAGGAGTATATTGAAATCTAAAGGACCTTGGACAACCATGACATCAACATAAACCATTTTACCTCTCAATGTGATAGGTAATTGCAGGATAATCCCTAAAGGTCCGGTAGGACTTTGATTAAAGGAAAAAATATGGTCAGTGATCGGCACAAGATGAGGTGAACCGATGGCTTGCCAAGTAGTTGAGGATAAAATACTAACAGAAGCTCCCTCATTAACTATCGTACGAAAGATTTCTTTATCGGAAACTCCTATAGATATTTGAAAAGGAATACTCGAAGGAAGATGAGATCCTGTTAGACCATTCCAATCAAAGGAAATGACCTCAATACTTGGGGGGGGTCCTGTAGGAATGGATAGGGTTTCCCCTTGCCTAGGACATTCTGAACTGACTAGGAAAACATCAGCGGTTCCCAATTCACTCTCACTTGGAAGATAAGAATGAGAGGAAGATTGTGTCATGGTGACTGCTTCAGTCTAGACTTTCTTCAATGAAAGAGTGGGATCGAGTGGAGATGAAAACAACTCGATCACTTCACTCTCGGAAGGAAGAGTGGGATCAATTACAGATGAAACTGAATTGACCACTTGTTCAACCAGTGGGGGGTCGAGGGACAACTTACTATCGCTTGTTGGAAGCACCTGTTGAGAGCTAGTAATATCTTCCAACCACTGTGAAGTTTCATCCATGCTTGGACAAAGGTAAGTACAATGCATGCCCTTGCATAGACAACAAGGGTTTGCAGCTATACCCTTTCGACCCTTCACCAATGAGTCACTAGTCGAGGGAGTATCATCAACATGATGGTCACAGGTTGACGATACAAACGGTTGGGTTTTTTAGACCACACTTCTTACACATGGGAAAGATCGGGACAATTCTTGAGAAGGTGATCACCCTTGCAAAGTTTGCAAGGGAACTTTGGCTTAGGAGGTGTTCGCACTGGTCTGCGAAACCAGAGATTCTGGGTTCAATCCCCAGTGGAATCACCATATTTGATAACGGACAATCCACTCGACCGGAGGCGAGCCGGATCTCCCTAGCTCAATGCGAGTCTAGAACAAATAAAACAGACTACAAATGTGTTTCCTAGATCTACTTAAGGATCGAGTGCTAGATGTCTTACCTCTTTGATTCGCTATCCTTTCTCCCGCTATGTTGCTCCACGTCCCACGGTCGTCAGATCCAAGCTGCAAGACTTGTCAAGACACAGAAAAGAGAAATGAGTAAAGAACATCTATACAATAAGAAATCTATGTAAACAGTTAAGCAGGTAAACAACACAACATCATCATACATAAGAGACATTATTGGTGGAAAGCATTTGTATTACTGCAAATAGAGGAGTACATGATAGAGATATAGAACTACAACCAATGACTTAACGTAGCAGCCCTTCTCCACATAAGCCAATTTCCAAGCCCTTCCAAGGAAGCATGTGAGTCTCCAAGAGGTGAGGGAAAGTTTCCAAGAGAGATTTCACCAGCATGTAGATACCATAGTCTTCCTTCCTTTGGTATGGGAGTGAGCCTCATATATATAGGACTAAGTGGATGAGGTTATGGATAGGATAGGATGAGAGATGGTAGGAGAGAGATAGGGGATCTTTCCAATAGGTTAGGGGTCGAGTACCAGCTCTCCAAGAGATTAGGGATAATCCCCTACATAGGCAAGTTTCAAGAAGGATCTCGAAATGGCTATTTTTTTCCATTAACAAACCTCGTTGCACCTTGCTAAAGAGAAAATTGTGACGTCGCATGTTTCTAGTGTGCAACCTACGACGACCTCTCAAAAGGTTGTGCAAACTGAGCACCAATCCTCCCAAATGATCAATCAGTCCAAGTGACTTCAGAGATGTACACACTAAATCAGGATTATGAGTAGATTTTAGGTGTAACAGAATGCCCCCCAAAGCATGAAGCTGTTAAGGATGTACAAGTGAAGTGCTTTGACAGAAAAAAAAATTGGCAAAATGCTTGTCGGATGAAGGACTCCGCTGCAGTACAACTGACTCTGAACTGACAATCTCAAATGTAGTACAACATGGCTGCCAACCGATACATTGCAGATCCATGGTAGTAATGATCAAATGAACACAATCATGGCTACTAGACACAAGCGTAGATCCATGACGAGATGGTAACACAACCACGACCAATACAAAAGTGGATCTGTGTAATATGACTCAATACAAACTCCATCGCAACCTAGGTAAAACATGAGTCCCCAGGGTCTTCAAGCTGAACCTGCAATGATACGAATCTATCCATGTGATTACAAATGTCTTGACGTCGAACATGGTAGAAACCACTTTATTACCAGTCATTGATGTAAACCGTTAACAAGTGCGAGGGAGATCACCATTAATGTCAATGATTCCCAAGCTATCACAGTACATATCATCGAGCGTGAATAAATGAGTTGACGTTGAACGCAAGATGAAATCTTTCAATCAAGAGTCAATGATGTAAACTCATGATGAAAGTGAGGTAACCTGCCATTGAGGTATGCAGGGCCAAGGTACTTGGTTGGTTTCTAGATTCAATCCTTGGATGATGAGTTGAAGTCGACAAGGATGAATTCGTCGAAGGAGGGCCATAATGAATCCCCCATCAATCGACATGAAACACGACAAAAATGTATAGAGTGGATTAGATAGTACAATAACATGTAAGACTGACTCAAAGTAACAATGGCATGGAAACGTGTGTACTGACTGTGGACGTGTTCTTGAACATGGGCATGGCATGACATGGTAGTATTGACACAATGAGAATGATACCAACCCCTAATGCAACTGATAGTGGAAGCATTCTTTGGCTGATCCAAAGGAGCGACGTGACTCATAGAATTGACAAGACTCAAGGACAAACAGATTATCCAAGTACTGAATGAAAATGAAAACGAGTGCCATGTTCAAGAACAACTATATACCACCACTAAGGTATGTAATACAAACACTTTCCTTTTTCCCCATCATGAATGATGAGTGCCTCACTTGTTTTTTAGCGAGCTTGATGAGCGTAACCAAATGCTCGGTATAGCTCATCTCATAGATGAGTCCAATCATAAACGTTTTACTAACCTAGGAAAGGAGGGGTTCGTCCCATAATGGGCCCTTCAATGTTTAAAATTTAACGAGTCCAAAGAAGGAAAAGTCAACGTCCTTTCATGTTTAGAGAGTCTGAAGAGAACTAAAGGAGACTCCAACGGTCATTTTTCGTAAAGTTAGCCTCATCGCTCGAAAAAGGGTAAAACAATGTGGGAGAGGACTCTTCCAGCCATGGTTGGTTGGAGTATTCCTTTTTCGTAAATAGTGCTTCCTTGTCCGAAAAAGGGGTAAACTATCACTAGAAAGATGATCATTCAAATGCTTTTACAAGCGTGAAAGCATCAAGTTCGCTTGGCAATCTTTTCCTATTTAGGGAGTCTGAAAAGAGCTTAAAAAGGACTCCATGAACAACTTTGTCATGGTTGATGACCGAGTACGACAAAGGAAAAAGTAAACTCGGCACAGTTCCTTTTCCGTAAATAGTCTAGTGAGTCCGGATAAAGTGATAAACCTATACTCGTTAGACACACCTTTTTACTCAAAATTTTAATGAGCACGATAATGGTATCAAAAGCACTCGGAATCTTTTTCATATCTGAACCAGAGCATGAAAAAGTAAAAACTAAGCCCAAACCACTTTTCATGTTTCAACTAGAGCATGAAAAAAGTGAAAAAGTAAGCTCAAATACTATCTTACTGTTTTTAACGAGCTCGAAGAAAGGTTGGAAGAATGCTCGTGATGTCTGCTTCATTTTTTAACGGGCTTGTAACATAAAATGAACTATGCTCGGGATAATTTTCATGATTTAATGAGCTCGAAACCTAAAAAGGAAAGTATTCTCATAAATGTTCCCAATGGTGGATTTCTTCCCATCATGAAATCCAAAGGTTGGTACATGCCCCCATCATGAAATCCAAAGGTTGGTACATGCCCCCATCATGATTTCTAGAAGTAAGTGACTTAGCTCCAACGTGGTGTGGAGAGGCTATTGAGTTGACTTCAACGTAACTTCCAGAGGTTGAAGACATGCCCCCAAGCTTCATTTCATCTGCCTAAGGCATAGGTGGGTGAAAAGAAGGTTCAGGTACTAAGTCTACGAGGAGACTCGACTCAAAGGGAAAGGAGTTGTTTCATTTTTAAATGAGCTTAACACAAGATTGGAACTCTGCTCATGGGAACCTATTTCATTTTTTAACGAGCTTGACATAGAAAGGGAACTATGTTCATGGTTAAGGCCCGTTGATGGGTTCCTTCCCAACATGATGCCTAGAGGTTGGTAAATTCCCCCAGCATGATTGCTAGAGGCTTAACATGGTAGTGTTCCCTCAACATGATTGATGATGGTACGACATGTGGTATGCCCCCCAAGCTTCATTTCATCTAAAAATGATGCTTGCTAACCCAACTACCAACCTGGCTACTAATAGGAAAATGTTCACCAAGGGGGGGAAACGAGAATGAGATGAAATGAAGGTTCAAATTCTAACTCTAGCGAGAGACTCGAATTGATGGGAGGGAGATTTATTTCATTTTTACACAAGCTTGAAATAGACAATAACTATGCTTGAGGGGGGCCATCTTATTTTTTAACGAGCTTAAAATGGAATAAAACTATGCTTTAGGGGCCCATCTTATTTTTTAACAAGCTTGAAATGGAATAAAACTATGCCCGAGTGGATGGTTTCATTTTTGTGCAAGCTTGAAACCAAAGGTAAACTATGCTAGAGGGGTCTATCTCATTTTTTAACGAGCTTGAATCAGAATAAAACTATGCTCTAATGGATTGGTTTCATTTTTATGCAAGCTTGAAACCAAAGGAAAACTATGCTAGAGTGTTCGGTTTCATTTTTTAACGAGCTTGAAACATAACATAAACCGTGCTCATAAAGTGGATTGGTTTCATTTTTATGCAAGCTTGAAACCAAAGGGAAACTTTGCCTGAAGTTTGGTTTCATTTTTTAACGAGCTTGAAACAGAACATAAACTATGCTCGTAGGAACCTATTTCATTTTTTAACGAGCTTGACATAGAATGGGAACTATGCTCATGTGAAATGGTTTCATTTTTACGCAAGATTGAAATCAAAGAGAAACTTTGCTTGAAGGTTGGTTTCATTTTTTAACGAGATTGAAACAGAACATAAACTATGCTCTCACCCCCCTTCCTCAGGGGGAAGTAACCACTAAAACATGTGGAACATTTAGGGAAGTCTGATGACTAGGAGTCATATGATGAGTGGGTGTCACGAAGGAAAACTGATCAATGGTCACAATATTCCCATGATGAGGAAAATACATTACTTGAAAGAGCGTGGATATTATAGCTTTCATAGCATAGACATAATCATGTCCAAGGAGTAGATTGAAATCTAAAGGACCTTGGACAACCATGACATTAACATAAACCGTTTTACCTCTCAATGTGATAGGTAATTGCAGGAGAATTGCTAAAGGTCCGGCAGGCCTTCAATTAAAGGCCAAAATATGGTCAGTGACCGGCACAAGCTGAGGCGAACCTATGGCTTTCCAAGCAGTTGAGGTTAAAATACTAACAGAAGCTCCCTCATCAACTATCGTACGAAAGATTTCTTTATCCGAAACTCCTATAGATATTTGAAAAGGAAGACGAGATTATGTTAGACCATTCCAATCAAAGGAAATGTCCTCAGTTCTTGGGGGGGGTCCTGTAGGAATGGATAGGGTTTCCCATTGCCTAGGACATTCTGAACTGACTAGGAAAACATCAGCGGTTCCCAATTCACTCTCACTTGGAAGATAAGAATGAGACGAAGATTGTGTCATGGTGACTGCTTCAGTCTGAACTTTTTTCAATGAAAGAGTGGGATTGAGTGGAGATGACAGCGACTCGATCACTTCACTCTTGGAAGGAAGAGTGGGATCAATTACAGATGAAACTAAATTGACCACTTGGTTAACCAGTGGGGGGTCAAGGAACAACTTACTATTGCTTGTTGGAAGCACCTGTTGAGAGCTAGTAATATCTTCCAACCACTGTGAAGCTTCATCCATGCTTGGACAAAGGTAAGTACGATGCATGCCCTTGCATATCCAACAAGGGTCTACAACTCTACCCTTCCGACCCTTCACCAATGGGTCACTGGTCGAGGGAGTATCATCAACATGATGTTCAGAGGTTGACAATACAAACGGTTTGGGATTTTTATACCACACTTCTGACACACAGGAAAGACCGGGACAATTCTTGAGAAGGTGATCACCCTTCCAAAGTTTGCAAGGGAACTTTGGCTTACAAGGTGTTCGCGTTGGTCTACGAAACCAGATATTCTGGGTTCGATCCCCAGCGGAGTTGCCAGATTTGTTAACGGACAATCCACTCAACCGGAGGCGAGCCGGATCTCCCTCGCTCAATGTGAGTCTAGAACAAAAAAAACAAACTACAAATTTGTTTCCTAGATCTACTTTAGGATTGAGTGCTAGATGTCTTACCTCTTTGATTCGCTATCCTTTCTCCTGCTATGTTTCTCCACGTCCCACGGTCATCAGATCCAAGCTGCAAGACCTATAAAGACACAGAAAAGAGAAACGAGTAAAGAGCATTTATACAATAAGAGATCTATGTAAACAATTAAGTAGGTAAACAACACAACATCATCATACATAAGAGACAATATTGGTGGAAAGCATTTGTATTACTGCAAATAGAGGAGTCCATGATAGAGATATAGAACTACAACCAATGACTTAATGTAGCAGGCCATCTCCACACAATCCAATTGCCAAGCCCTTCCAAGGAAGATGTGAGTCTCCAAGAGGTGAGGGAAAGTGTCCAAGAGAGATTTCACCAGCATGTAGATACCATAGTCTTCCTCCCTTTGGTATGGGAGTGAGCCTCATATATATAGGACTAAGTGGATGAGGTTATGGATAGGATAGGATGAGAGATGGTAGGAGAGAGATAGGGGATCTTCCCAATAGGTTAGGGGTCGAGTACCAGCTCTCCAAGAGATTAGGGATAAGCCCCTACATAGGAAAGGTTCGAGAAGGATCTAGAAATGGCTATTCTTTCCCATTAACAGACCTCGTCGCACCTTGCTAAAGAGCAACCTGCGATGTCGCATGTTGCTAGTGTGCAACCTGCGACGACCTCTCAAAAGGTTGTGCAAACTGAGCACCAATCCTCCCAAATGATCAATCAGTCCAAGTGACTTCAGGGATGTACACACTAAATCAGGATGATAAGTAGATTTTAGGTGTAACACCATGAGACTTATGTGGCTAGGATGAAAGTAATGTTAATATGGGCACTGCATCCCATTAGGTCAACAAAGCCCTGCAAAACACATGGAAGGAAGTTGGTGACATCAGCATCAAGGCTAAGTAAGTCGAGTAGATTAATAATGACATGAAGAGGGAGAACAATTGCAATGAACATAAATGTTGCCAAGATCCAATTCCTGGACATGATGAGACAGGGCCATCTACACCATTCAATTCCGATCAAGTTGAATAATGTTAATTGATGAAACATCAGGAGTGTGCGGATCATATTGATACAACTTGTCTGTTCATACTGCACAATTTTCTACATTGCCATGAAGCTCAAGTATTTACAATTTGAAGGGGGGAGAGGGTAAATAGTTTGGGATCTTGGTCATTAATCCAGAGGTAAAAACAAGCAGGCTGAATTTAGTAGGATGGATAGTATGGAATTATCAAAATGATTTCACCTAATTATAGGGTGAATGAGATTTTATGGACATATAAGCCATTCCTAGCCACACCAACTGTTGGGACACCCAGCTTATGATCTCTTCCTCTTCTTTCCACTGTTCAAACTTAGCACATAGTTCGTCGTAGATTCCAAATTCTGCCTCAAGGATCCATTTCTGCTTACATCTCCCCATGTAGAGGCTTTTGAGTCCTACAAAAGTTTAGACTCTTACAAAGGATTTATCTGCACTCTGAAATTGTTGACTCTGAACAATTAGTGGTCTTCAAGTATTAATGAAATTGTTGATTCCAAATTCAAGTCTTCAAGGATTAATGGTCTGAATTCCTTAAGAATATTTTGCACCATTTTAAGCTCTCCCTTGTTCCTGATGACCCAATAGGTTCTCACAACAGTGGATACCCTCTTCCGCAACCTAATGGTGTTCTCAGCTATCATCTCCTTCAGATGCCACAACAATTATGACGAGGAAAATGAAATACCATCTACTCCCTCCAAACAGACTTACCTTTGTGTCCTTCAATAGCCTATCCCAAGGAAGAATTTGCAGATTTCTTTCACAACTAGACTTTGCAATTGCACACATCTGGAAAACTGCCAACATATGTTTTCCTTTTTCCTCTTTTGTGAGCATGGAGGGAAATACATCAGAAGACCTTGAATATCATGGCATCATTCTTCCCTTTGGATGTGCTTGTGGAAGTAGATAAGGCACGATGTTTCAGCAAGCCATTATGGTGACAGAACACATGCTCAACTACCATTGCTCTTCCTGAGAGTGACTTGGGAGATTTCTGATCAAGAATGCAATTTAATGCCTGTGGTTGTCATTCCATCATGCCATTTCAAAATGCCAGCCATAAATGTTCCATCAAGCCTTCTCTTTGTTTCTTTTGAGGAGGACTTAAAAACAATTTTGTGGGCAATCTCTTGCTCTGGACTCCAACGACAAGTCTGTCCTCTTTTTCTACTTGGTGATGGCTCTCAAATCTGAAATGAATTCTCCCCCTTTGTGCATAGAATAGCAAACCTCCTTCTCAGTCAACCGGAATGTTGACTCCTATCTGCTACAAAATGGGAAACTTGCAAAATTGGCCTTCAAAGGCCTTTTGGTCCTTCTCATTGCTACATAGTAGGTGGCCTTGGTTGTACTATGTAATCTCTTCCCATGGAATCCCCTTGCTCCTTTGGCACCCTTTTTCCTTGTCAGGTATCATGTGGAGATGGTATGAGTTTTAAGCCACAGGGTTGATGCTCTGGGCACTCCCTTCAACTTGTAGTAATGCCTTTTAATTGGGACAGAAGGCGAAGAGAAAAAAGATCATTCCTTTTGCGATACACTGCATTTCTCCCCACCCTGCCTCATATACCATAGTTATCTCTTTTGGGGTAGAGGGTGGATGTAACGCCATTCCAATGGAGCTTCTTGGCTCTACCACCAAGAAAAATTCCCTTAGTCAATTTCCATTTGGGGCAGAAGGGCAAAGGGAAGAGGTTAAACTGCCTCCAACTATGCCAATGCTATGCCCCCGCCTACCTTAGACTTAGCCAAAATTACTTCAACAAGTTTGCGACCAAGAGTCTAGCGCAAGCACATGGGATTGTCCCTTAAACCTGCATCTTTGAGCTAATCACAGAATCTGGCATATGCCCTATTTTCACCATGAAGACTTCAACATACCTCTAAGAGGTCCTTAATAAAAATTTCACGAAGCTTTAAAGATGACTACACCCAATTAAAGTAAGAAAGAGATTTCACCACCATAGAAGCCCATCCAAGGGCCACAACAACTGTTGGGGCACTATGCTTCCAATCTCTTCCTCTTCTTTCCACGATTCGAACATTGCTCACTGTTTTTAATAGATTTCAGATTATGCTTCAAGGATCCATTTTTAAATGATTGGCAACAAAGAGTAACCTCAAAGAGGTTAGGAAAGAAAGGAGGAGGTCAGGACTCGAGGAGGGACCATCTGAGTTCTTCCCTATGGATCCTCATGACAATTGTGCCAGAAAAAAGGAATTTTCAGGGAGCAATATATCCAAAGTGATATGTTAAGGACTTGATGGGAGGGATGAGGAAGGAACTCGGACCCACAAGGACAAAATCGTGAACCCACTACTCTGTAGCAAAAAGAAAAATCAGAGGTCCTCGAAGAGCTTCAAGCTTTGTAGGGTCATGTGACTGAACAGATAATCATGGTTTACTATCCTCTACATAAGATGGGTGTGAAGCATCTTCAGAGGAATTGAAAACAAGGATGTTGGTCTTGAACAGTTCTTAACTGAAAATTTTATGCTTCCTAACCTCACCAAATAGTATGCTCACGGAGATCGGAATTTTGGTTTTGAAATTTGTTTATGTTACTTTTTATTGCAAGTATAGTAAATTTGATAGAAACAAGACAACGATAATATGTGGAATGAAACCTATTTTTGAGCTTCAATGATATCTGGACACTGTAAAAGTATTTTAGCTTAAACAAAGGTATTTTGTCTTTTAGAAATAGGCCACAAAACGGCTAAGTATAAAATATGTGCTATGTTTATAACTTTATTCATAATGCTCCTTGAGAAGGGGGACTCAAACTTGGATTTTCATGGTAGAAATAAGTTTACTAGATAAACTCTATGATTAGGGAAAGAACATAATAAATCCTACTCAAAACCCACAATATGGGACTAGAAAGACGGATAAGACAACGGCTGCTTGGGAAGCCTTTCCATACTAGCATTGTTGGTTGAAGATGGCCACAACTTGGCCAAGATGCAAGCATGATCCATTGAACAAACCTCATAGCTTGTATATCGTATCATTTTTATCATAGTTGATCACAACATTTTTGGAGAAAACATGTCAGTGGCAACGAGCAAGATGCTTATGCTATCAGAGTTCTTATTTTCCGT
Organism: Larix kaempferi; assembly: GCA_027924585.1. Classification (NCBI taxonomy): domain Eukaryota; kingdom Viridiplantae; phylum Streptophyta; class Pinopsida; order Pinales; family Pinaceae; genus Larix; species Larix kaempferi. The sequence continues at coordinate 7,833,443 of BSBM01000187.1, forward strand.
CAAAAATGTTTTGGTAATTATTTGGTATGATTGGTCTTATGACCCTTACAAAGAAAGGCACTTCAATGTTTGATGAAGTCGCCCCATATGTTGTTGCCCCTCTTTCTTGTTTAATTGTGTTTGATGAATTATCTCAGGCTTGTTGGAGTGGTTGTCTGAGTGTATTTTTTGTAAGGCATCAATGGACCCTCTTTCCTATGTATGAGTTTTATCCACAAATTTTGTGTTATTTGGGATGAACATTCAATCCCAAAGATGAGTTAGATGCCATAAGATATTGTGAATATGCCTCCTTCCCATCTGAAATATAACCATGACTTCGATGAATATTTCAAAGTTTGCATGGATAATTTTTCACAATAAAGGCTAAGGGGTTAACTCAACTAGTTGTTGTGAATGTTGTTGGGTATTTTGGCTAGTTTTGTGCGAGCAAATGCCTAGTTTGAATCCTTCTAGGTTAGGTGCACTGGTATACCCCAAAGGGTTTACTAGGGATGAAAACCATGAATGTGAGGAAGCATCCCTTGGTAAAAGAAGAATGGAACCTGCAACTCTTTGGGGGAGGTATTTGCACTTCATGGAGAGATCCATTGTACACACAATGCATTGATAACAAGCCTCCTGAGGCAAATGACTGAGTGCCTACTGAAATTTCCCTCGTGGGATTGATTTAACAGATCATCATAGTGAAGAACTTGCCAAACCAATCTGAAGCCAAATCAATGGGAGAGGAAAATAAGCCACAAACATCAAAGAAAGTGATTCAGCCAACAAACAAGGTGAAGGTATGTCCTGTATTTTCTAAGGCAATTATACAAGACTGCAAAATTTGGTGGCCACCTAATTGAGGGCCCTCTTGCCTATTTTGTGGAAAACTCCCATTATCAACAATGGTTCCATGCTTCACTTCCAATGACTTCACTTCTCTTCTTTTTTTTCTTCCTCTATATAGGGTTTCAAAAGTGACAATAATACCCCTCAACTTTGCTTCTCACTTCACATTTTGGCTAATATTATAATGATATAGACAAAAAAACACCCCATTTTTCTCTTCTCTTCTATTCTCCTTCTGCCTTGGGTTTCAACCGTCACTCTATACCCTTACCTCTACTTCTCACTTCACATTTTGGCTAATATTATAATGATATAGACAAAAAACGCCCCATTTTTCTCTTCTCTTCTTTTCTCCTTCTACTTAGGGTTTCAACAATCACCCTATAATACCCTAAGACCCTTACCTTTACTTGTCACTTCACATTTTAGCTAATATTATTTAGACAACAAAAACACCCCAGTTTCCTCCTCGTATTTTTGTCTTCTACCTAAGGTTTATGCAGTGACCCAATAATACCTTTCACTCTACTTCTCACTTCACATTTTGGCTAGTATTATATAGATATAGACAACAAAAACACCCCACATTTTTTGTTATTTCATCCAAATCATGATGGCTTGGTAAGTGTCCATACATAACTGCATATTTTCATTAAGTATGCTTCCCAAAGTTTGAAAACCATTCTTTTATAAAGATAAGTTTAAATATTATATTTCCATCTATAAATATACCTTTCTTTCATCTAAATGGCACTTTAATATCCAAGGCAATTAGACTATTAGATGGTGTGAAAATGTCCACTTATGATAGAAATGATTGTCTTGGAACTTTTATCTTTTGTAGGATCTTGGTTCTAAGCCTATAGAAAGCTTAGGTTTCCTCTGGGTTTAATGTTGGCATGTTTCACTAATGCTTGAGGCTTGAGTCAATTAATTGGTTTGAATTGATCACTCTCCAAATGGAGAGTGTCCTCAATGCATGTTGCATCATTACAATATGGCTGCACACAATTAGGAAGGGCGAGGACATTCCTCAGTTTTCATTGTAGGAAGTGATATAATCAATGACCTTGGTTCAGTATATGTTACAAAAATTGCAACACTCAAGTTCTCAAAGCTGTGAGTTGGTCCAATAACCTTCTTGGGGAAGGAGTCTATGAGGATGACTACCAAAATAATTCTAATTCCATGGACAACTGAAAGGGAAAGAGAGTTTTGAAAGAAGCCTGCTAGAGTGGAAAGATGCAACAAAGGAGGGGCATACCCTCTGTGGAAAAAGTGGAAAATAGGTGCAAATTAGAATTTATGAACCACTAACATTTAGCATGTGGGAGAAAATACTGAGAAGTGGGTGAAGTTTGGAGCACAGGCATGGCTACTTGAGGAAACTGAGTTGAATTCAAAGGGAGAATCAATCAAAACCTTACCCCAAGACCAAGGTCCCACTATGGGAAGAAGAAGCAACAACAAGGTAGCCAGATAGATGGACCAGCACATCCAAGATGTTGTTGTCAGCTTTGGGTATTATATTCTTCAGCATTTTGAGGTATTTAGAAAGGATGTACCAGACTCGATCAAATAAATAAGGAAGCCCATAACAGAATAGTGGTTGAATATGGAAGAGCAGTTGAATATCATGGAGACCAAAAATTGTTAAGATCCAGAACCTCGAGTCAAGCCCAAACATTCCAGCAAAGGGAAAGCAAAACATTCTCAAAAAGACACAGAATGATAAGCACAAGCTTATCCCGATGGCTTACACTTTTAGTCTTCGAAAGAAATATGATAATATGCCTCGATGCTGTGTGCTTTGGCTCTCTTGTAGTCAAACAAATATTTTATTGACAAGCCCATAAATTTTTGTGTCAAGATTAAACAAGTAATCTTTCTTAGAAAATCAACTAAAGAGAACCCAAGCAGAGTAGGGTAGGGAGGCTCATTACCAACCAGGGGGTAGTAGCAAGTGAAGTTTGCTTTGGGGATGGGGCAGATCACAAGCAATGTAGCTGAAGCATCATCTCTATATAGGGATTTGCTACTGGCTTCCAATTTGAAAAATACAAATCTAAGTTGCATTGGGGAATCCCAAGTTACAATTAAATTAATGGAAATCTACAAACCCACAAAATGCAGTCTACATAGAGCTAGGAAATTAATTCACACTGTAATTTATATGTATAAGTAATTATTTATGAGCCCACACTTGCTAACCCATAAAGTATTCAAACAATCTGATGGATTAGCCTTCCTTACAACCTACACCTTCGATAGAGAATTGTTCAATTGGCTACTGGATGGCATTCACCCTCAGTAGCAGAAATTAGCCTATATCAGTTGGGGGTTTAGTTCACCATTTTGTCTTTACAGCTAGAAAAAACCCTCAACCATCGCATCGTGAACCAGGGGTTCCATCCTTTACACCCTCAGGTAGGATAGCTATTCAAGAGTTCAAATGGGACAATCGAGATAGGGAAAGAAAGAACTATAGTTGGAGATGGGCTATTGGGCTAACTCACTCTATTTATGCACTTTTTTAATTTAAACATTCTGTTGGACTCATGGTAACCTTTTTAATGACAGAAAAATTAAGGAAAAATTTCAAGCATTGTGCAAATTTTCCTTTAAAATTTCAAGACAGAAAAATTAGGGCGAAATTTCAAGTGTTATGCAAAATTTCCATTAAATTTATAGCATCGAGTTAATTTTTATAACAATGGATTTCTCTTTTCGCTAAACCCTGAAATGCAATGGAGATTTGAAAACATTAAAAAAAATCTCAAAAGTTGTTCATACCCTACCATTTGTTAGCATAAATGACTACAATCAAGAAAAAAATGAGTGATAAAAAGCCACATCCTTTTCAATCCAAGACCATTAATAAGAGATATTTTAAGAGCTTCGAACCACTCGAAAGAGAGGCTGGCACAAGTAAAAAAATTACATGTGACTACAAACAGGCTAGTGTATCTTTACATTAAATGTCAAGTCAGGAAACCAAATATTTTATTGATATGGAAGCAGCATTGCACTGAAAAAACGACCACTTACACAGCCCATAAAACGAAGAGCACATGTTAAATCAATCACCAAACTAATTTGTCATTAACAATGAAGCTTTCTTAAATAAATAGAAATAAATCGTTTTAATCACCGTCTTTTCATGTATTTTACACCATTTATAAGTATGATGGCCCATACAAGTGAGAGAAATGCACAATAGATGCAATTTTTCAGACAAGAAAGCTTATGAAGCCTGTTGATTACTCTACAACTGTAAAAATTCTCAGTAGTTTTACTCAATAGCGTCTGAGCAGAATAATCTATATGACAATTCTATGCAAAAGCAATCCCTCTAATTGTTACATTGGCTATAATATAAGAACCTCCCAAAGCTCATGCAACAATAGGAACCATAATCCAGAGACTACAAACAGAGACTACAAATTTTGTCGGGCTCTCTATTCAAAAGGCTAAATGATTTGTTTGTGGAGTTCAAATACTTTTTTAGGCAATAGCATACCATAGACATGCCTTTTACTAGTAGAAAATAAATCATGGCCAGCGAGAGTACCCTACTGTTGATGTATATGTAACTTCGGCATGTATTTCACATATATGTATATTGTTTTCCTATAGAGATGTTATTATTCCTATATACGGAAGTGTTGTCATTTATATTGTAAGTGTCGTAACTTATACTTGGTGGGTTATTAAACCACCTTGTTGGGGTCGGCCCTGTATAAGTCATATGGGTCAAAGGGTTATTAGACCACCCTATTGGGGGTCGGCCATGTGGGTCAAAGGGTTATTAGACCACCCTAGTGGGGGTCGGCCCAGTCAGCATTATGTTAAGTGGTTAAGTTGAGGCCGACCTAGTTGAGTAAAGGTCAAGTCAAGTTAGTGTATAAATAGAGAGTCTGTCTCTCTCATTTTACACATTCTATTCTCTCACTCACACTTTGGAGAGTGGCGCACTTCTGGAGGAGGAGGCTCTGCTGCTAGGAGAAGACTATCTCTTGTATTCTAGTTGTATCATTGCTCTATCTATCTCTGAGGAAGTTATTGTTGTTTTTCACCTTTATGGTTTTCCCCAAGTAAACTCTGTGTCTCTTGTGTGCTTGCATTATTGTGTCCATGATTGATATGCTATAGATTTGTTGTACATGTTGTTCTCTCAGTTAACATCCTAGATCATATTGAAGTAAATTCTGAAAATTTAACATGGTATCAGAGCTAGCTTGAAAGAAGGCATGATATGGCATGTATGACACTTGTTGCACTTACGATGCTAGGGCTTGATATAGCAAAAACCAGTCATCGTAGCACTTTCACTATAAATCCGTTTTGGTGAATTTTTTAGATTTGAAACTTTTACAGGTCAAATATCAGATCCCCATGTACCTTGTGTCCAAAGGAAAACCTCTAATTCATTGTACTTTATGATTTATGATCTGTACAATATAGGGTTTCTGACTCTTCCAGATCTGAGTCAAAATTAGGTGACCTTGGGAAAAAGGTCATAACTTGGGACAGGAAGCTCCAAATGCAATTTCGCAAAATGTGACAGGTAGTACACAGATGGTACTATCTCAGGAAAAAATTTCAGAGGCCGAAGTTGAACCAGTGATGCGTGGAACGCCGTACAAGTTCGCTCTCCTGTTTTATCCCATAAAAAGTTCACGTTACGAGACTTGGCATAACTCTCTCTCAGAGAATCCAATTGAGGTCAGACCTGTTGGGATGGAAAGATGATAGGTCGGGATGTCGTAAGAAAATTATTCAGACCCTGTGGATCGAAAAGTTTGGAGTTACACAAGAAACAATTAGGTACATATTTCTGTCAAAACAAAATTATTTTTGAGCACCTTCATTCATGGATTCCAGAATTTAGGGTTTCAGATAAAGTTGGAATTTTTGTAATCGGAGACCACGACTGAATGCTACTCATCAAAATCGAAATATAGAGACCAAGATCAAAATTTTTGGTTGGGCAGAAGGCTGGGCTTGATCAGACCCTAGTTCGGGACTTTGATCAGAAAAGTGGAAAATTATGGCTTCCGCAAAAATGGGAATTTTTGAAATCTGTGACCACGGCTGGAAGCTCCTCATAAAAATAGAAGCTTAGAGATTTGGATAAAACCTTTTGATTGGGTAGAAGAGTGGGATTCATCAAACCCTGGTTCAGGGTCACATCCAGTGAATCTAGAAGTTTCAAAGGCAAAATTGAGGAGTGAAACTTTGTAGTTTTAAAATTCTAAATATACCAGCTTGATCAGCTCATCAAGGCGCATATCTCTATCCTTTAGGAAGTTTGAAATTCAAAGTTTGAATTTTTGGGGTTTCTCTGACAAACTCTAATCCAGCTCCAGGTCCAGTTCTTGCAAATCAAGTGGATTGGGTTAATCCTAGAAGAAGTTGGATTGGTCACCTACATAAGTGAAGAAGTTCCTGTTTTAGAGGGAGATGAGGCTAAGGCCTTACATAACAAGATTACAAGCGATCTCGATAGGTATGACTCATCGAGGTATGTTTTGAGATTTTTTCATGTTTAAGTTTATGGTATGTTTGTCTTCATGATTATTATGGTTAGTACAGTCTTGATTTGAGATTTGTCGTATCACCTTAACAAAATTATGAATGCATGATAGAAGATATTCATTGGTTAGGGTGTTGACACTTATGATTGTACTAATGCATTATGGTGTTGTATGAGGTTTAAGTTGTCTGCTAACATAAAAGGTACACCAAGAAAGATAAATCATGTTCTACTTCAAGAACATATGATCATGGTGACATGAAGACAAAGATTCCTCCATTGTCATGGATCACATAGAAGATCTACTTACGAGGTATGTATAACTTGGTTCTACAATGGTTAACTTATGAGACATGCAGGTTACTAGCACAAGTCACTGAAGAGAACCAGAAGACATTATGCGGGTATGTTATACATATCTAGCTAGCATGCTAATCCAAGTATGTTTTTCCTATATCAAGCTAGAATCCTACATTGTGTTAGGATCTTATATTGTTGTGTTGTTGATAATGATTATTCATGAAGTCATAGGTTTGAATAGTCATGGCTGTATGCATATGTTTCTTACCATAATTGATGATATGACTAACCAGAAGAATCATGAAGGTATAGGTTTGAGTAATCACAGGTTTATGCATTGATGATTTAACTAATCAGAAGAGTCCTATGATCAAATAAGAATATGCATGAGTAAAAGAAAACTTCTTTGAAACCTTGAATACTAATGTTTATTATCTGTGAATGATCATGACTATACATGTCTAAGACTATTATGTTTTGATAGTATTAAGATTATACTAATAAATGTGTAATTATGTATGAGACCTCAAGGATAACACAATGATGATACTAATAAGCATGCATAGTGATTAAGGATGGACGTATGTTCAAGGACAGGTAATCCAGGAAGCAAAGATCAAGAGGGAGCACACTCCAGTTGTTCTTGCAAGAAAGCAAAGGAGCACACTTCACTAGTTTCTGCAAGGATGTAGATATTCAGAGGGAGTTGACCACTTCTCACAATCCACATCAGAATGGAGTTGCAAAGATTCATAGGGAGTCCACCCAGCAACCAAACAAAGATAAGTATTTGAATTGTCATTTCTTACATAATGTTATTCAATGATGTATATGCTTATGTTCCTAGAATTAGGTTGTGTATTATGCATATTAGGATAGTTGCATTGATGAACAGTAAACTACTAATATGCATGGGTAAGTGGCCTATGGCACTGTACAACATTCCATTGCTACTTATCTAGAATGAAACCTCTTTGCTGACATGTTAGGAGTTGTGCACACTCTTAACAATGTTCTGGTAGAGATTGGAAGGCATCTAGAAAGTTACGGAATATGGATAAATGTTGTATTGAAGCATTGGCTAAGATAATTGCATGACTGTATGACATATTTCTTTATGTGTAAGAATTTGTTCTAAAAACTATGAGATGTTTTCTAATCATGCAATTTAACTTGTTGTGTAGGAAAGATCGTATACCATCACCTGCAAAAGAAGGACTACAACATTTGTTCAACAACAAAGTTATCTATTGAGAATGTTGAAGATATTGAAGTTCTCTGGATTTGGGAAGAATGCCATGATCGAGGAGTACCAGTCGATCATGAAGATGTTTGGGATGCAGTCACAAAAGGTAGTCTGTAGTGAATTCCAAGAGGATCTACAAGATCAAGCATGCTGCAGGTGGTAGCATAGAGACTTTTGCTCCTGTAGCCAGATACACTTCCATTAGATCCGTACTTGCTCTGGCTGCAGTGATGAAGTGGAAGATACACCAGATGGATTTCAAGACAACCTTCTTGAATGGTGTAGTTGAAGAAGAAGTGTATGTGGAGAAGCCACTTGGTTTTGAGACACATGACAGGGAGTCATATATGTGCAGAACTTGGTATGGTAGGATAGACAGCTTTCTATCCAGTTTGGGCTTTACCAAGAGTAAAGCGGATTCCAACCTTTACTACAAGGTTGAGGAAGGCAATCCAGTGATACTACTTTTGTATATGGATGACCTGTTCGTAACAGGTGAGGATAGATTGATTGCCGACATGCAGTGGAAGCTTGCTGCTGAGTTCGAGTTGAAGAACTTGGGTATGATGCACTATTTTTTTTTGGCATGAAGGTGTGGCAGAGTGCAGATGGAATCTTCCTTGGACAAGGGAAGTATGCAGTAGAGATCCTGAAGAGGTTCAGGATGATGGACTGCAAGGATATGGCCACACCTATGGAATTGAACCTGAAGCTTCTGTGTGATGCTCCATTTGATCCAGTTGATTATGGGCTCAAGTATGATGCGAATCAAAAGTTTAACTTGCAGGGTTATGTTGATTCAGATTGGGCATGCAGTGCTACAGATAGAAACAACACTTCTGGGTGTTGCTTCAGTATGGGATCAGGTGTGATCTCTTGGTTTAGCAGGAAGCAGTCCTGTGTAGCACTGAGTACAGCCGAAGCTCCTGTATATTGCGACGGATGAGTAGATTGCAGATGTGCTGACGAAGCCACTAGCCAGGGTGAAGTTCGAGTACTTCAGGGAGAGGCTTGGTGTTCTTCAGATTGATGACACTTCAAGGAAGAAGTGATGGACACATTTGCAGAAGCCATTCCAAGCATGTTGGAAGGAGGATCCTTCACATGGCTGTGGATGTAAGCACTGGATGATGAGCATCAGGATGATGCTCCAGTTACTGCTCTGTATATGCATCATGTTGGATGCTGGATATGATCAGTTGGATCATTTATATTTATCTGTATATGCATCATGTTGGATGCTGGATATGATCAGTTGGATCATTTATATTTATATGTATGTACGCATCATGTTGGATGATGGATATGATCAGTTGGATCATTTATATGTATGTACTCATCATGTTGGATGTTGGATATGATCAGTTGGATCATTTGTATGTATTTTGTATATGCATCATGTTGGATGCTTGGACCATGTATCTGTATATGTATCAGGTGGATACATTGTATGATCAGGTAGATCATGTATGTTGATATGTATCAGGGATGATCAGGTGGATCATGTATTTTTATTTGTATCAGGTGGATGCATTGTATGATCAGGTGGATCATGTATGATGATATGTATCAGGTAGATACTTGGTATGAATTAGGTAGATGCATTGTATGATCAGAATGATCATGGATGACGAGCTTCAGGATGTTGCTCCAGATGACAAGCAGCAGGATGTTGCAGTGATGATGATCAGGATGATCATGTGTACATCAGGATGATGTATGGTGAGTATCAGGTTGTTACTTTGTGGCCGTGGAATAGGTTGTGCAGATAAGCATGTAATTTGTGCCCTGGGAGATTTGCAGATAGTCTTTCGAGGTTTTGCCTATGGCATGTAATTTGTACCCTGGGATATCTGAAAAATGCTCTTTCAAGGTTTTGCTTGGGAGGACATATAATTTGTGCCCTAGGATATCTGTAGATAGTCTTTCGAGGTTTTTCCTATGGCATGTAATTTGTGCCCTGGGATATCTGGTAGATGCTCTTTCGAGGTTTTGTCCTATGGCATGTAATTTGTGCCCTGGGAGATCCGATAGGTTGAGCCTTGTGCTCGTAATCAGTCCTGGGATGATCTTTCGAGGTTTTTCCATGACCACATGTAATTTGTGCCCTGGGAGATCCAATAGGTTGAGCCTTGTGCTCATAATCAGTCCTGGGATGCTCTTTCTAGGTTTTGTGGTGACCACATGTGCCCTAGAAGATCCGATAGGTTGATCCTTGTGCTCGTAATCAGTCCTGGGATTCTCTTTCGAGGTTTTGTGGTGGGGTCACATGTAATAAGTCCTAGAGATCTGGACAGGATGAAAAAGGCCTCAGATGCTCTTTAGGGTTCTTGCTAGTCAAGAGACTCTTTTAAGGTTTTGTGACGCACGTAATAAGTCCTGAGATTTCCACAGTATGGCTAGTGACGACGAAGACCTACAGGTGGTGGGCCTACATCCAGTATGAAAAAGGACTGGCTCTATAGAACTTCCTATGACGAGTAGATTCAGAGATTGATTGAGATAGCAACAGTAGTGACGATGACGATGATTCGAGGATGATGATTCGTTGATGATGATCTAGAGAAGAAGACTTGTGCTAGCAGATCTGTGTTGAGAAATACCTTCCTAGTTAAGAGGGAGTGTTGATGTATATGTAACTTCATAATGTATTTCACATATATGTATATTGTTTTCCTATAGAGATGTTATTATTCCTCTATACGGAAGTGTCGTCATTTATATTGTAAGTGTCGTAACTTATACTTGATGGGTTATTAGACCACCTTGTTGGGGTCGGCCCTGTATAAGTCATATGGGTCAAAGGGTTATTAGACCACCCTATTGGGGGTCGACCATGTGGTTCAAAGGGTTATTAGACCACCCTAGTGGGGGTCGGCCCAGTCAGCATTATGTTAAGTGGTTAAGTTGAGGCTGACCTAGTTGAGTAAAGGTCAAGTCAAGTTAGTGTATACATAGAGAGTGTGTTTCTCTCATTTTACACATTCTATTCTCTCACTCACACTTTGGAGAGTGGCGCACTTCTGGAGGAGGAGGCTCTGCTGCTAGGAGAAGACTATCTCTTGTATTCTGGTTGTATCATTGCTCTATCTATCTATGAGGAAGTTATTGGAGTTTTTCACCTTTATGGTTTTCCCCAAGTAAACTCTGTGTCTCTTGTGTGCTTGCATTATTGTTTCCATGATTGATATGCTATAGATTTGTTGTACATGTTGTTCTCTCAGTTAAGATCCTATATCAGATTGAAGTAAATTCTAAAAATTTAACACCTACCAAACATTTAAGAGGTGTTTAGGGTTTGTGAAAGTTGAACACTTTGTACAATCAAAAGGGATAGCTAGTATTTCATCTAATCTCAGAAAAACCTACCAGAATCCCAAACCTACATAACTATAAAAACGTTCCTCTAATCCAGATAGTGTTCGTCTAATACAGTTCAAAATGTTGTTCGTCTAATACAACCAAAAAAGAGATGGAAAAACAGGAAAGCTAGAGGCGGGATAAATATAGCAATGACAAGTAGCTATAGGGTAAATTTATTTCATCCAAACTCGAAAATCTAGTAGAATCCTGACCCCAATAAGTGTGAATGATGTTCATCTAATATAATACAATCAATATTGTTCATCTAATATAGTAAAAATATTTGAATGGTAAAAAGGCTACCGATAAGAGTACACCATATGAAATGAAGCATTAAGGAAATAAAAGAGATATGGAGATATGTACTTACAACGAGGCCAAAGCTGAACACTCGCCAATTTCTGCAAGAATTCGTCTGGATAAGGAATTTCCATCCAGTTGCAGTACCGAAAGAGAACTAGCATTACCAAGCCTCATAGGTATGGTTCCAAATATATAGTTATGACTCAGATCCAACGACACCAGCGACTTCAGATTGCCAATCTTTGACGGATTCTTGGAGGCAATAAGGTTTCCTGACAAGTTCAAATACTTCAAATTGGAGCACTGGGTGATTGATGGGGGTATTTCCCCACTCAACATATTGTGTGACAGATCCAGTTCCTCCAGAAATTGGTATAGGTTTGGAGTTGAACAAAACTCCTCCTGTCAAGGCCACAAATTTGGCACTAAGATCTCAAACGACATCATTGCAATTTTGAACCTCCAACAATTGTGGGTTAATGAATGCCCGAAACCTGCATTTTATACAAGTAATGGCCTCTCAATTAAACAAAATCCCTCCTGCCAAGGCCACAAATTTGGCACTAGAGTCTCAAACGACATCACTACAATTTTGAACCGCCAACAATTGTGGGTTAATGAATGCCCCAAACCTGCATTTTAGACAAGTAATGGCCTCTTAGTTAAACAAAACCCCTCCTGTCAAGGCCACAAATTTGGCACTAAGGTCTCACTGCACTGGTATGGTTAGGGTTGAGGATAAACTCTGAAAAATGAGGGTAATGAGGGTTCATCATCAATCACTTAGAACTATGGAGGAGTACCTGCGCGGAACCTATACCATATGGTGTGTTTTGGGTTTTAAGTCCCTGGACTAAACCATTAAAAACCATTATAATGTTTTTTTTTATATATAAAACATGTTTTGTCATATATCAACTTGTTATTATTATTACATATGTTTTGTTTTATTGTGTTGTTTTTTGTTATATGAATTGTTATATATTATAATTTTTATACAAATTGTTTTGTATTGTTATAAAACAATGTTTTGTTATATAAATGGTTTATATATATATATAGTCTATTGTTATATTAATATACTATATATTATTGAATTTTTATGTTTTATTTGCATTATATAATTAATATATGGTTTTTTAATATTATAATAGGTGTTGTGGTTGTAACAATTATTATATAGATCGCAATTAAGGGAGTTGGTGTGGGAGATAGGTTGTGACCATGATTGATGCTATGTTGATTGGGGAGTTCTAGAGCTGTAATGGAGGAGAGATAAGGCGGGGGGGATAGTTTGAAGACCTTTCCCTGAGTGATGCTATGTGGCTGGTGATATCGGCCTTTATCAATAACAATGTGGAAGGTCCACTAACTCATTGAAAATCATTCCCAAGTAGCTTGAGTTGCAACATTTTTTTGCCAACCATCATGAAATGAAATTAGCTCGTCTTCATCGACCTAGTCATTTTTGGTTTGATCATAACTAGTGATAAAGTGGTTCAAACTTCAGATGCTTCCTAATCATGGCCTTAAAGAAATGATCCCTTAGAAGACATGTATTGAAAAATAATCCAAGTTGTACACTATTAATGTTACAATTTACTAAATTTTAACACTGCAGATAGATTCGGAGACCCCCTAGAAAGGAGTCTCTGAATCCATCTGCAGTGTTAAAATTTAGTAAAGTGTACAAATTCATTATCAAAATTATCATTTTCCACTGTCAGAATGACATAACTAAAAATGACCAATTTTTATGTGGTCATTTTTAGTTTAATTCTTATCTTGTGACCAAATTGGTCATTTATCTTGGTCATTTTTAGTTTAGTTCTTATATCATGACCAAATTGGTAATTTATCTTGGTCATTTTTAGTCAATTCACTTGAAATTTCTCAATTTTGGTCATTTATCCCTTGAAAAAGCTACGGTGACCAATTTTTTTGGTCGCATGGTCACTTATCTATCATTTTGTACTAGTGAGTAGTTAGTCCTATCACTAACCTCGACCATACTTCCTTATGTCAGCTTCGACTTACCCGTCGGGTTCACTTCACTTCTACGGCTTGCCAGTCCGCCTCAAACCTGTCGGTGTCATGAGTAGACAACCTGCCGACCTTCGACACCTTCACTGCAACCCTGTCGTCTGTTGACCCCTAACATGTTGACTCTCGACCTCTTTTCTCTTTCTGTCAATTGCATATCGATAGCTTATGCTCGACTTATTGACTTCTACAGCCAATATTCCTTTGCACCAATGGTCGTCGGCACTCTCCCTAGTCGACTTCTCATGTCGATCATCTTCGACTGATTTTTCTAGGCCCCGATGCTCCTTCATCAGACTCCCTAGGTGAAAAAGAACTCGACTACTCCATTAGTCTCCTGGACTCTTCTTCGGAAATTCATGTTGCCTCCTACAACTCATCATCCTTCCATTGCACAAGTATCTTTTCTTCTGCGAACTACGCATACGCTTGACTTCGTGTTTCTCTATTACTTTGACGATTTCCTCTTTGTGTCGATATGGTATCTGCATTGTCCAGTCTATGTTCGATACTTCCACGCCTCCGCTAGTCGAACCTTCTTCAAACCTGTACAAATCTGATACATTGAACGTTGGTGAAATTCTAGAGTCCTTTGGCAGCTCCAACACATAATCATTGTCTGAAATATTCCTAAGAATCTTACATGATCCAATCTTCTTCAGCTTTATCTTGTTATAGGTTCCTGTCGGAAATATCTCGTTCCACAATTGTGAATAGACTAAGTCTCCTTCACTGAACGACTGTATCCTCTTCTTCCTGTTGGCTCTCAACTTGTATGTCGCGTTTCTCTTTTCTATGCACTTTTGCACACCTTCATTCACTTCTTTCATATGCTCTGCGAATGATTCTGCATCCATGCTTTTCCTGATTTATGTCGGTAACTCGACCAAATTTGCCACTCCGTGTGGACTTCATCCTTGAAAAATATGGAATGGGATCAAACCTGTCGACCGATTCACAGAATTGTTATACGCGAACTATGCTTGCGCCAACACGTTCTCCCACTACTTGGGTCTTTCGGTCATCAAACATCTCAGAAGATTCCCCAAAATTTTGTTCACCACCTCGGTCTATCCATCTGTCTGCGAACGATATGCCGAGATAAACTGCAACCCCATGTCCAGTTTCTTCCGTAAGGTTCTCCAGAAATGTCCCATAAAATTGGTATCTCTGTTCGACGTTATACTCTTTGGCAACCCATTCAATCTAACTATCTACTTGAATATTAGTACAACAATGCTTGTGGCGTCACTTATCTTCCAACACGAAATAAAGTGTGCCATATTTGAAAATTTGTCCACTACAACAAAGATTGAGTCACTTCCCTGCCGCGTCTTTGGAAATCCTAGCACAAAATCCATGCTCAGGTGCTCCCATGGGGTATTCGGTACTGGTAATGGAATATACAACCTCGTATTCTGACTTCTTCCCTTTTCCAATTGGCAAACTCGACATTGTCGTACCCACTTACCGACATCTGCCGTCACTCTTGGCCAATAATACTTTTCTTCGACTAACACCTTGGTCTTGTCGATGCCAAAATGACCTGCTAATCCGTCGCTATGCAACTCTCGGATTAGGTTCTCCCTTACAGATCCTTTGGGAATACACAACTGTTGTCCCTTGAATAGGTATCCCTCTTGGATGAAATAATCCAAGTATGGAGTTCTTTCGATACTCCATGGTTCACTACTCGCCTTCCATGCTTTCGCAAAATCCTCATTGGCCGCATACTCTATCTTCACTGACTCTATTCTTGTTGCTTGAACTATCATCGTGTTCAACAATGCATCTCTTCGACTCAGCACATCGGAAACCTTGTTCGACTTGCCCGACTTATGTCGCAACATGAAGGTATATCCCTGTAGGAATTTGACCCACTTCATGTGCCGCTGATACAACTTTGATTGAGTATTTAAGTACCTTAGTGCTTGGTGATCTGTGTACAACAAAGATTCCTTGGGAAATAAATAATGCTCCATTTCTTCAATGATTGGACAATAGCATAGAACTCCTGGTCATAGACCAAATATTTCCGCTTCGCATCATCCAACTTCTTGTTGAAGAATGCAATTGGTCGGCCCTCTTGGCTCAACACTACTCCAATTGCCATTCCACTCGCGTCGGAATCGACTTGGAAAAATTTGTCGAAATATGGGAGCGCTAACATTGGGATCTCAGTGACCTTTTCCTTTAACTTGTCAAAATATCTCTGGGCAGCTTCCATCAACTTAAACTACCCTTTTCTCATGCACTCTATCAAAGGTGCACATATCCGACTGAATCCTCTGATGAAATTCTTGTAGAAACTGGCAAGTCCATGGAAACTTCACACTCCAGTCGCGCTTGTCGGTTCTGTAAAAATCCCAAGTACACCAGTTCTTCCTTTATGAAGAAACAATTTTGCAGGTTCACAAGCAGCTTCTCTTTGTGCAACTTTTACAATACTTGTCGAATGTGCTCCAAGTGCTCTGCCTTGGTTCGACTGAAAATCAGAATGTCGTCTAGGTATACTACGACAAACTTTCCCAAGAATGGTTTCAGTACTTCATTCATAAACCGCATGAATGTACTGGGTGCATTAGTCAATCCGAATGACATGACTAACCACTCATAAATCCCTTCCTTCATCTTGAATGATGTCTTCCATTCATCTCCTTCTCTAACCTGAATCTGGTGATAACCGCTCTTCAAATTGATCTTCCTAAAGTGTGTCACTCCACTCAAGCAATCCATCAAGTCCATTCTCGACAATGGAAACCGATACTTGATCGTGATCTTGTTGATAGCTCTGGAGTCTATACACATCCTCCATTCTCCACCTTTATTCGGTGCTAATATTGCTAGTACCGCGCAAGGGCTCAGACTTTCTCTGATCAATCCTCTGTCTAGCAAATCCTGGACCTGTTGATTGAGTTCCTGACCCTCTACCGGATTCCTTCTATGTAATGCCTTGTTTGGAAAACTCGATCCTAGAATCAAGTCGATATAATGGGATATTCTTCTCATCGACTATTATGCTCTGAAACTCATCGAGCATCTTTTCGACTTCGACTGGAATCCTCTCCATTATCGACCTTTCAACACATGGACCTTTTGGAATGATGGCGAAACATCCCGAATTCTTCTCCTCCTCTGCAAGGAATTCCTTGGCTGAACAAATTAGCACTTGCCTCTCCCAATAGTTTCTCTCGCCCTGCCTGTAGTCGGCTTGCTCCTCCTGCTTCGAATTTAGCGTCCTCCGTGTGCCATTTTTCCACATCGCGACTGTGTTGGATCGACCATCATAGATCATATTCCGAACATATTGCCATGGTCTCCCTAACAACAGATGACATGCGTCCATTGGTATTACATCTCACAGTACGTTGTCTTCAACCTTTCCAACTTTAAATTTTATCAGGCACTACTTGGTTACCTTCACATGGTGACCCTTCTGCAACCACAATATCTTGTATGGATTTGTATGTTCCTCGAAATATCAATCCCACCTTGTCGATGACCTCTATCGACACTAGGTTTTCTGTATTTCCACCATCAACTATGGTCTTGCAATACAAGTTTCCTATCCACACTCTAGTCCGAAAGATAGACTTTCTCTGTGTCGGCTTTTTTTCGCCGTGTCGGTCGTATTGAACCAAGGTTCTTCGAACCGTCATGGTTTGAATTTTTCTTTTCCCATTCTCACTGTTGTCGAATGTCGACTCTACCCTCTCGTCGAATTTCTCATCTCTTTGAAATCTAGGTTTCGACTCCTCTGCAGCGTGTAGTTTCTTTGGGCATTCATATGCCTTGTGTTTGACTCCTCGACACTTGTAACAAACCACAGTTGGTCTATCAGCTTATTTTCTGTCAGTGGGACCACCTCGATAGAAAACAGTCTTCGCACATCAACCATTCATCCTACCTCTAGTCGATCCGGATTTCCTTGACAGTTTCTCTTATGCCTTCAGAGCTAACTGGTAGGCTTCACTGACCGCTCTGAACCTTGACAGGCTCAACTCATCTTGTATGGCATACTTCAAATCGTTCACATATCTCGCGACAACTTCTTGTCCTTCATCAGTTTGTCTTGACCGAATCGATAGCCTGTAGAACTCTTCCGTGTACTCTTTCACGGTCATCTCTTTTTGTTAAAATTTTTGTAACTTCCTTAACAAGGAAATCACATAGTCACCCAGCAAGAATTTCCCTTTCATCTTCGTGACCATCATGTCTCAAGACTTGATTTTCTCCTTGCCTTTCTTGACTCTGTCAGCCTTTCCATTGTCCCACCACAATGAGGCATGACCCTTCAACCTCAGACATGCAGTCTTAACTTGCTTAGGATCCTCAATCTACTCTATGTCAAAGTATTTCTCCATTTCTCTTAATGAGACGATCAAGTCTTCTAGATCCAGAATTCCTGAGTAGGTACATACATCCATCTTTGTCCGACCTCTCATCTTCGTCAAAATATTTATGTGTTTGTGTTTTGGTTCTTCTCCTGCTGCTTCCCGTGCTTCCACCTCTTCTACATCCTCGTCGTTGTGGTCTAGTGCATCAGGAACACATCCATGCCTTTGGATTTCTTTGATTGTAGCAACTTCACTAATCACACTTTGCATTGTTTGCATGCACTCATCGAACATTTCATGATCAACGATGACTGCAGCGTCACATGCTCTTCATCCAACTCCTCGGACATTAACACCTCTGTCAACCATTTTCAACCGCAGCTGAAACTCCCACTCGTCCAATCGCAACCGGACTTCACAAGTCGTGTACAACTCTACCCATCTGCAACTAGAGTTGTCGACACACTTCGCAGGCTCTTCTTCTTAATGGATTCAACTGCTCAACCGGATTCTGCTTCCGGGCTCTAATACAAACTAACGCAAGTCTGGTCAGTCGGACCTTCTTGCTTAACAACACACACGACATTCACACAGACTTGTTGTAAAACAGGATGCTAGAATTTGGCTTCTATTACTTCAATCAAATTAACGGTTACAATGCAAAATGCAAGGAAATGTAAACAATTAACTGGTCGGCCTTAGCCTTTACAATATATAGAAGTAAATGTGTGCTCTCTATGTGTGCGATCTTCTCCCTCTCACGGCCTCTGTTGAATGCAAGCGCTCGATGAGCCTTGGATGAACGATCTCTACTCCCAATTGGAACTAACTGTCCCACTTTATGCTTGCGCACTAGTATTCTACTCTCCTCCACTGTTGTTTGTCCCGAAATCACTTTGATCCTTGAGACACGCTTCCTCTATCCGTCGAATCCTCCAGATCCTGCAGACCTGCAGTTGTCACCGCCCTCTGGTTTTGCTTCACAACCTCTGTCCCTAGTGACATCTGTCCTGATCCCAACCACCTTCTTAATTGCTCATAACTTCCTTAGCAACCCCGAATGGCCACCAAGTACTTCGCCTTGAATTCTGAGCTTCCCTAACTCTACTACAGTAGTCGGTCCCATCACTAACCTCAATCAAACTGCCTTCTGTCAGTTTCAACTTACCCGTCGACTTCACTTCGCTTCTATGGCTTTCTAGTCCGCCTCAAACCTGTCGGTGTTGCGATTTGACAACCTGTTGACCTTCGATGCCTTCGCTAGAACCCTGTCATTTATCGACCCCTAACATGTCGACTCTCGACCTATTTTTTCTTTCCGTCAATCGCATATTGACAGCTTCTGCTCGAATTATTGACTTCGACAACCAATCTTCCTTTGCACCAGTGGTCATCGGCACTCCTTCTAGTCGACTTCTCATGTCGATCATCTTCGACTGATTTGCCTAGGCCACGATGCTCCTGCATCAATATTATACTAAGAAGAGTTGCTGGGGTTTTTGTTCTCATAGTTTTGAGGATTTTCCATAGAGTATATCTTGTGTTATGGTTGTATGAATTTGATTTGATTGAATTGTTTCATTGCTTCAAGTTTTGGCATCTAAAAGAATTAAAGATCAAAGCTCAACCAAATATTAACAAATTCAAGGCACACGAAGAAGTAGCAAACTACATGTATGATGTAGATAAGTAAGTTAGCTCTTGTAGTTTGTCTAAATTGTGTATAAATGAGACCAGATGTGAGAAAGTTGAAGATGACAACATTGAATATGTTGTAAAGGAACAGTGGATAAGACATTCATATGTTGCAATTGCATGTGAATAGTGACAACAACTTGTTTCAGCGGAGGACAAAGTTGGACAAGGAGATTGATGAGTTATGGAAACTCATGATGAAGATTCACAAATGGAGATATTAAAGGGATAAGAAGACAATCAACAATAGCATACAATTTACTATGAAAAATTATTGAATCAAGGTAAGTGGAGCACTACAGTATAAAGTTTGAAAACCTAGAAGATTAAAGGAAGCAATAAAGGGACAATGAAGTAGAGTATGTGGATAGAAACAACAAACTAACGTTTGGGATCCAGGAGGATTGAAGACATGAAGACACATGAACATGAGTCTGATGCAGGAGCATATTCTCTCCAAAACTGTTATATTTTTTATCAAGCCTAAGGGTCTTGACATTTGCCTAATGAAGGGGTTTTCCTTGTAAATTATTTTAAATTTCTATAGTTGCAAGTAGGAATCCAGAAGGATCTAGGTAGGTGATGATTGGATTAAGTAATGAGTCATTAGATAAGTGGTGCTTGTCATTGTAACCAAGTCTGCATGGTTAGCAGAATTCATAGGAGTCCAAAAAAGGTCTTAATCTGTGAGTCATTAGGAGATAGGGTTGAATTTCTATTATTAGAAATCAGTTACAAAAGTTTAGGAGTTTTTTTATGAGCTGGAAGTATTGAATTCTAGGTATAATATGTGAACCTACGCGTATTAGGAAAGTCAATTTCGCCACAGAAAATTAGATTAGGCCAAGCAAGGGAAATTGGCTTTGTAAAAGTAGATCAACACAGGGCCATAAGAGCATCCAAAGATTGCATAATCATGCCAGATAGAAATGATGTAGAAAGAAATTCATTTTCTTTAATGGAAGATGAATTGCATAATGGTTACATGTAGGTTGCATGATACAATTTGGGTCATAGCATGATACCTGTAGATTGAATAGTGGGTATTTTAATCTCCTAAATATGTTTGAATGCAGATGAAATTTGAATGATTTATACTTTGCATGTGCTTGAGGGTGATTTTCATAAATAATGAAAGAGAAAGAGTTTTATTATTCATACTCTGCTTGTATTCCCGAGAGTAATATTTTCTGGTGCGTTTTCAAAGAATGGAATCATATTCTTGATTTAATGATGTAAGTGACTGCGCTTTTGTTTGGAAATATTAATGTTTAATTTGTGTAAGATATGGAATAAAGATAGCTTCATTTTATTGTTTCTATCCTTACAGAGGAGAACCATCACAAATCTTTAGATGCACTTGGATGGGGTTGATTTTATAAAGGAATCATTCTCACATGAATCGATTCCCCATTTACTCAAACGGTGTATGAAGCTACGATTTGATTTAAGTGTTCTGAGTGTTTTCTTACTAAATTGAAGATCTCAACAAACCAAGGGTTCACGTTTCAGTTTGTTGTTGTGTAATAGAATGAAAGATATGGAAGGATCATTGGTAGAGATCGAGTCTTGTTGTGAATGTAAGGAAGGGTTGCGTAACTAGAAATTGAAGCGATGAATTAGGTGATGAGGTAGAGAATTTTAATCCTAATGATTGACTATAGAAATTGAGGCGATGAATTAGGTGATGAGGTAGAGAATTTTAATCCTAATGATTGACTATGCAAATAGCAGGATGCAATGAGTTGAATATTATAGGGTTATGAGAAGTTTAGAAGCATTGAGAGCGTGGGTATAGTAAAGTTCAAACTTATAGGGCTATCATTTAGATCAGAGGAGAGCAAAAAAGACTGTAAAAATGTGATTTGGTAACCAATGTAAATATGGTTGGTAACCAAAATAAATCCAATGAACCTTGAGATCTATGATTTCTAGTGTGGAGTTGGATCCTACAACTTCCATCCTATAAGTATCAGTCACCTTTCTTTTAAATGGCATTCAAGTTAAGTGGAGAAAGCTTAAAGTGAGCTCCAAAAATTTGATAGCTAGACAACATGGAAACATTGGAAAGGTAGATTTGAGATAAAAATAACCATAATTAGATTGATAACAAAATTGTATGGATGGTCACTTGGTATTCACCAAGATTTGGGTGTAATTCTGTTGAAAGGTTAGAAATATGATTTTGACATTATATTACCAATGAATTTATAAGATTTTTAAATGAGAATGGATTTGAACAGAAGTTGGAATCTCAAACACTATGTATACAGTCACTCCTGTAATACATGATTAGCAAGGAAATCAGAATGGTGTAGAAAAAGCATGGTTGAGAATTCTTGTAACATATTCAATGTTCCTGTCACATAAATTGTATTCTGGTAGCACTTGATAAATTCAGATTGCAGGTGGTCTTTGTAGAACAAAAATGAATGGAATTTGCAAATCACTATATCGGGGTAAGGAATACCCTAACATTCTAACAACAATTATGCCAATTTATTAAATTAACCCCTAAATTTTAACAACAATTGTACCAATTCATTAAACTAACCCTTTAACTCTATATTTTATTTAATTTGTTGTTAAAACTAAACTTATTAATATATTATTTAAGACATTAATACATTTTTTCATACAATTTGAAATATTTTAATGTTATAATTTTTTTAACTCCACGTATATTGATAATAATGATGTGTAAATGTAAACACCAAATACACGAGAAAATTACAATATTATACATATATAATTTAGTAACGTAATTAAAAAATATAAAACACGTTAAGGGAACCCAAGTATATATTGGTGTAGATCCATTTGTTGGTGTGGCAGACAATTATAAACTATCAACAACACATGTGCGGGTGCAACTCCATTTTATGAATATTATAGTATTGGCATAAGTCTATCATGTTGGTAATGATGTTGCGTTGCCTCACTAGTTAAATGCAGATGAACTAGGTTTGTGAGGAGATGAACTAGGTTTGTGAGGATGTCTCTACAGAATGGAATTCTTATGTTAGAAACCTCAATAATTCAGGTATATTTCTTTCAGATGTATAAGAACAACTGGTATGGAATTGGCATGATGCTAATGGGATACTTTATGTGAAGAAGGCTTATGCTACTATTCTAAACAATCGCAATTTGCCTCCGACTAAATGGTGGCATAGAAATATTTGGAATTGGAAAATTCCAATGAAAATGCTTTATGTGGCCCTGTTTAGAAGACAAAATTCTCACTTGGCATAATTTAATTAAGAGGGGTTTTAATAGACCAAGTATCTCTTTGCTTTGCAAAATGGATTCCGAGGATATCTCCATATCTTTATTCACTACCAATTCTTCAGAGGCATCTGGAGTGATCTTCAAAGACTATTACAACTATCTAACAATTGGTATGGTATTACATTTAATGATTGTATGCTTAGATGGTTCCAGAATAAGGTAAAATATAAAGCTCTCCCAATTTTCACTATTTGGGAGATTTGGAAATGCAGAAACAGGTTCATTTTCGACAATATTTTACCCTTTGAATATGCCATTTGCGGAAGAGTTTTGAATTCATTGTATGAATATCTTGTTCATGATATAAAACATAGATGCAGAAATATTTTGAGTCCTGTAATGAACAATGATTCCTCTTATAGGATTTTTGATGGTGTGACTAAGAATGGATTATGTGGGGCAAGTATGGTATTATTTATAAAAAAGGATGGCAATATTTTACTCAAGATGGGTATGGGGAAAGGTAGCAATACAAGGCTGAAACTTCTTTCCCTTTGGGGGTTGATGTGGTTTGCTTTAAAAAGAGGCATTTTTCGTATCAAAATCTTTGGTGACTTACGAGTTATCATTCTTTGGTGACTCACGAGTTATCATTGATTGGTCAACTAGTGAGTTTGATCTTCACACTCTCATATTGGAACATTGGTTGCATAAAACTAGATTCTTGATTAAGTCTTTTGAGGGTATATCTTTTTCACATATCTACTGTGAGGTCAACTTGGAAGCTCACAGGTTATGGAAGGAGGCTTTTGGTCCTATGGAAGGTTATCTATCATTTGAGGAATATGTTGAAGAAACCATTGTAGATAATGATACGGTTTCTATTTTCTAGTTTTGTTTTTCTAGAAGCTATCAAGAGAGATAGTAATGCACAGTATTTTGTAGAATCTATCAAGGGTGATTATAGTGATTTTTATAGTAGTATATGATCTATTTGAGATATATGGAGTCTTGTATCCAAGTACTACTGAATTGAGATGTTTAATCTCCATTGCATAACTTATATAACTTTAATTTTCGAAAGGAAATAATAAGTTGTTGTTTCTTTTATCTGAAGAAAAAAAAAATCAATTTATAAGTAGTATTATGCAGATTGTGATTCTTTTAGTTTAATGATATAAGTTGACATGTAAATATACTCTCAAATGATATATCAATTTATAGATAGTTTAATATAAAGTGGGAATCATTTTAATATAATGATATATTTAATTTTTTTGAAAATATAAAAGACTAATATAAATAAAATGAACTATGTATAAGTGGAAATCATATAAAACATAACTATAAATATTCATAAATAGCATATTCTACTTATGTAGAGCTCTCCTTTTAAATTTTAAAATTAAATGTTTCTACATTTATGTCAATGAAATATGTTACTTCATTGATATCTTCCTAATAATGAGAAGATAAATCCTTAATCCAATCTCCTTTATTAAAAAATAATGCATAAGTTAGCTTGTGCACACTAATAAGAGAGTTTTACATTGGCATTTAGTAGTGAGTCAATTTAGAGAGTTTTACATTGGCTTTTAGTAGTGAGTCAATTTGTACCACTCTAGTTATTAATATCTTATTATAAAGTAAATTAATAATAAATTTATATATTAATTTTCAATAATTAAAATTCTTTTTTAATAATTATACTTTATAATAATGATACTAATAATATCATACGATAAAGTAATTAATAATGACATCATGAATATTATATTTCGTGTCTTATAATGAATTGACTTTATTATTAAGTTAAAAAAAACCTGTATTGCTAACTAGATGACATGATGCACATAATTCATTTTTGAAAATAAAAATTCTCCTTGAACATGACTACAAATAAGTATTTGTATATTCACATTTCTTTATGGAGCTTTTGAATTCCACTTTTAAAAAAAATTCAAAAAATAATTATTAATATTTGTGGGAGTTGTCTAAAAATTCGGCGATTTGGCTCGTATTGGGTTTTTCATAGAATCCATTTTTTCGGCAATTTGACTCATATTGGGTTTTTCATGGAATCCATTTTTTTATTTATTTTGCAAATGTTTTAATGATGATTTTGATGGTAGAAACGGATTTAACGCCATAAAAAATCTCTGGGGCACCCAAAATTTCAGATTTTAACAATTGTAACCACAATTTTTAAAAATTTATGCCATATTATTTCAAATTCATAATGGAAAAATCAAAATTTTCCATTCGAAATCGTAGAACTTTTAGACTACGCAATATTTGTGTCATATTTTAAAACAAAAGAAAAATGAAACATTACCATAAAGTATTTGTATATTCACATGAAACTTTTGAAACCTACTTAAAAGAGAAATAAATTCTATAACTCAACTATTTGTCTCATATTTTAAAACAAAAGAGAAATGAGTAATCTTTTCGATTCATCAAATACAAAACAAGATTGGAAATCTTGTATAAATTAATCCTTGAACTATATATTTATTCAGGGTCCCTTGTTGTAGGTGGGTGATCGAGGTGGTCGGTTGTGGCTATCAATAAGTTATTTTTAAGATATACCAAGTATATTCTCTATGGAGTTTTTCAACTCATTCCTGGTAAATGAAAAAGAAGTTTCCTCTCACCTCTAAATGTATCTATTCACAAGAAAGGTGCATAGAACAAATAGGCCATCGAAGGGGAAGGGGACAATTGTAATAATAGTGCTAACACCAAAAAATTACTCACCAGCTCATTCATTTAGACACATACCCCTGTTGACCAAATTTCCTATCAATCTAGCCTCCAAAACCCCAGAAAACCCAAATGGGTACCAAATATTACTTTTCCTCCTCCAAATTGTTTAAAAACGTACCAAAACCCCAAAAGAGGGTCCATTATTCCCAAAAAATCAAAATAAATGGGAATAAACTCAAAAAGAAAATAAAATAGAGGAAAGGGAAAAACCCCTAGAAAACCCTAACCTAGATCTATAAAAGGGGGTGGAGGCCCCTCGTTTCTACAAGCAACACCTACTCTACCCTTATGCTGCTAAAATTTATATTGAGCCATAATCCATCCACTTTTGAGCTTAAGCCTCGCACCAGATAGAAGTTTTGGCCACCATTGATGCATTGTGGAGGAGAGTAAGGAACCGAGGAGCTTTGGAGCACACCTATTGTACAATCGTAAGAGCTTCAGTAGCCTCATTTTTTGAGGTAAACTCTAGCTTGCCCGTCAATACAAAATTGAAAGATTCTTTATAATATTTCCATGGAAGTTCATTGATCTTCGTTTTAATTTATATTTGTCTTATGATCATGCTAGATTGGATTTCTTTACTGTTTTTATGTTTAATTAGTTTTTCATCATTTTCCATTAAAGCTGCAACTAAGAGTTCCCTTACCCTTAGTAGGTGTCCTTTTGCACGAGCAGGGGTGTAAACCCCTACTATAGTTTGGCGACTTCGCTGTATAAAACTTTCTCTGACAGTTTAGTTTTTATTTTATCTTGCAAAAGAAGTTTTGCTTTCTGGTTTTATTTGCTTAGTTACAGGCCTGTAATTTTTTTTGTTTGGCTGCAACCAGTTTGCATCGTTTTTCATGCAGAAAACCGCTTCCTTTATGGAAACAGCCACGGTCCACACCGCAGCTGTTCACCCTTTATACACGGTCTGCAGCTCGGCTCTTTATCCCTTTGCTGTAGTCCGTAGCATCATTTTTCTGTTAATTACCGTGGGCCACATCGTAGCTTCCTCTCCATTGTACCGCGGGCCACACCGCAACTTCCCCCCCCATTGTGCACGGTACACACCGCACCCTACCATTCTTGACGTGCGGTCCATGCCACAGTATGCACAGGTCATCCCGCAGTTACGACCCTGCACATGAGCAGTGCCGTTGTCGAGTCACTCCCCACCGCAGCCCCTGCCTCTCAACTCCCTGCTAGCTCCTCGGCCCCCACCGCAGAGACCCCCCCGCACTGAGCATGGCACAACGCGTCATTTCGCTCGCCCTGCGCATTGCTCCCTGCAGCATCTCCATCCGCTTTACACACAGCACAACCCGGCCCAAAACCAGCGCTGCACACTGCATAGCTCGGCCCGAAACCAGCGCTGCACACTGCACATCACGGCCTGAAACCAGTGTTGCACACTGCACAGCCCGAACCGAAACCAGTGCTGCACACCGCACAAAATGACCTGAAACCAGCGCTGCACACTGCACTTAACAGGCCCATAACCATGCTATGATTTCCACTTTTGCATACTTGTTTTAAAAAAAAAACATCATTTTTGTTAAACATATCAATTCCAACATTTTATCATTTTTCTAGCATTTAAATTTCAGTTTTTGCTTGCTAGATAGCTTCCAATATCATTATTGCACACACTTTGTCACCTAATCTAGGTAAGCCTTAAAATCTACTTAACTAAACCAATCTCTAACCCCACTTGGGGAACACAGAAGAATTTTGTAGTTAGGTAGGATAGGGGGGATAGGCATCCCAATAACACCCCTCTGTCATTTACACTTGAGACATAGTGGTTGTCCATTAGGGTACCAAAATCCCCTAGTATTTTTTGGCAAGTTACGACCAATTTGTCGGAAAGGCCTCTCCCTTAGGAGGGTCAAAGTAGCAAGACTGGTTCCGGAGGCCTGAGTGGAATACCACAATCCATTTAGTAAATGAAGGCTACCTACTCGTTGTCTCCATGTGGTGTTCCTTTTAGGTCCACACGGTGATAGGACTGGAGTTGCAGATTCACCTTTCTGGACGTGTCATGAACGGGGTATCTCAGTAGCCATTCTTCTAGGATTCTTGCACCTGGTGTCCCTCCCAGTAGGGGGACATCTTTATCCATTTGGTTTTGCTTTTCGTATTGTCTAACTGGCATTTCATCACCTTACAGAGGATACATCTGGTTTGAGCCAGCATACCTTTTAGTTAGGTGTTTGCATGCTCCCTTACCTCCCTTGTGTCTAGTGAGTATACCCTTTTCATTTTTTAGGATCCTTTTCTATTGGTATTCTGACCATTTTTATTGCCGCTCTATTTGTTGTAGCACAGCTGTTACAACAAGCATTTTGAGCATTGTTGTTGGCCTAAGTGCCATATTTTTTGCGCTCTCCTTGTGCACACATGGTTGCACCAGGATTTTTGAGCCTTTCACTCACCACACCTCACCCGGTTTACCTTCATCATCACCATTGAGTCCTAGAGACAATCTCAGCACCAACGAAGCTAGCCCTCGTAGCACGGTCTACTTGGCTCTCCTCGCCATAGATGTAGAGCCTCGTCACCTGATCCCGACGCCCCTTATACCACATCTGATTTTGAACCGAAATACAATACATACACTGCTCCATCCAGCCCCTTGGCTGGTATGACATCCAATACCTTTTTCGGCGGGATGGTTGGTGGTGGGTCCACCACCCACCTAGCTACCACATAAACATCCATCCCTGTCATACCATCTCTAGGCCCTATGCATAACATTCCTAGCACTACATCCATCCCTATGGGTAGTGGATTTGCCACCAATACAAATCCAATTGGAGGCAGCGGACCTACCATCGCCGCTATGAACCACACCGTTTCTCCACACATTGGGGGCAGTGGCCCTACCATTTCCGCCATGGCCCGCACCATTTCCCCACACATTGGGGGCAGTGGCCCCACCATTGCCACTATGGCCCACACCGTTGCCCTACACATTGGGTGCAGTAACCCCACCCTCGCCGCTATGGCCCACACTGCTACCCCACACATTGGGGGGTAGTTTCCCCACCATTTTCGCTATGGAACACACTGTTTCCCCACTCATTGGGGGCAGTGGCCACACCATTGTTTCCACAGCAAACACTCTCACCCCAAAACCCATGCCACATCCCTCCGCTAATTTTCCTTTCATGTCGAGTCTTAACCTCCCTGATTTGGCTAGATTGACTAATGAACCTACATGGCATGATCCCACGTGGCCTCATAGGCCCACCAAACTCCCGTCGGGCATACCCAAATTCGAGGGGAAGGGAGGAGAAGACCCTTATGGTATTCCTCCAACTCCATTGTGGATGATTCTATTCGCCTCTGATTACTGCAACGAATCCTCACTGGCGCTGCAGCTAAGTGGTATATTGACCAACCTCACAGGGCTCACCTTACATTTACGTCCCTTGCCTCCACTTTCCTGCAATTCTTCTAGCTACCCATTCATTACGACGCTAGTGTTGAGATCCTCTTATCTTACAGATAGAATACGGCCACCCACATCACGGACCAAATCCATGAGTGGCGTAAATGGCGTTCTTTGTGTAAGATTAAGTTGGATGATCGTATATTTTTAGATTGGTTCTTAAAGTCCCTCATACCAACCATCGCTAAGGATGTGGCATCCGAGCACCCTTAATCTGAGGAAGAAGCTATTTTGAAATCCCAACAGTTTGACCTTATATATGCCTAGTCTGACTACTTATACTCCATTCTACCTGACCCTCCCCATGCCAACTCCTCCCAGAGCGATGCGCCAGGGGCATCCCATGCTGTTGACGGTATTATCGAGCATGTAGCGTCACATACCCAACCTTACACGGTTATGCCTAGTACTAGCAGCCCCAACCTTTCGCAGGCCACGTCCCATTCAGGAGCGAAAACATCATACACTCATGTCACTCGACCTCCTCATACACATGGAACATCATGTCCATCACATTTTTATGGCCATGTACCCCCACCCTACAACCCTCTTGCAACGCCTACCACCTATTACAACTAGCAGGCCCCACCCACACATGCACAACCTCCAGTTCAGCCAGCTTATTATCCTCCGCAAGCCCCACTTGCAAAACCACAAGTCTCTCCACTTTATCACCCACCACCGACCCCACTAGCACTGAATCAACATCAAGCACCTCCTGGTTACTATCCTCCACAGGCACCCCCACTACCTACTCAACAGCAAAATCCCCCCAACCCCCAAGGGAAATTTTACACCCAACAACACCCACAACAAAATCAGCCTACTCAATGTAACCAACAAGGCCCAACAAAATCGGGGGAGAGGACATAACCGTAGAAACAACCAACCCCAGGACCAGCCCGGTCAACAACAGAACCCCCCAGATAACAACAATGCCACCCCACCTAACCAAAACCTTGACAGACCACCTCATCAAGGAAAGAACCCCAATCTACGTACGGACCATCCTTGTTCCATATGTGGGGTCTACGACCACTACACACATACTTGTCCACATCTAGATCGTGCCCGTCAACTTTGGACAGACGACGCCCAATGACAAGGGCATGCTTCTCCTCCTACACAACCCAACCTTCCGCCACCTCACATGGTGCTGCAAAATACCTTGCCTATGCAAGGAGTGGTAAATACCCAACCACTAGGTCCCCCTCAAGGAACCGCACAACCACCACAATAGATCACATATGCTACACAGACAAACCAACTGATGGATTCAGGTACCCATCATCTCATCATGATGTCATCGACCAACGTCAATCTCCAAACCCGTCGAAATCAATACAACCCCACCCCTGAAACCACCCTCATTGATACTGCTGCTAATACTCTTCCCACAGATCAGTCATTACACATACCCCCACCGCACAGTGATGGGGCCCCTAAAGCCCCTCGTTTCCCCTATGGCGCATCAACAACAATATCAACGCATGCGCTGCCCCCAACCATAAGATTGTGGATGATGCTGCCCAATCCCCCGATGCCATGTCAGCCCTTGAGGTTTTGAAGAATTGTCCTGCACAACGCAAGACCTTATTATCCGCTATTGGGGCTATAGACCCTTCTGATTCATGATTTATGGCTTTCGATCTAGACCAGTCTGAGCCCCGCATGCCATCCACATTAGCATTTCAAGTTTCGGTTTCGATCCGATATCTTGTTATTCATCGATGTATCATCGATGAAGGTGCCTCCACCTGCATTATTTCTACATTCGTATGGAAGATGCTTGGATCCCCTACGTTACAACCATCCACCACCGCCCTACGAGCCTACGATGGCCGTTCAGCTCAACCACAAGGTCTCCTGGCTAACATCCCAGTCCAGCTAGCTGGGAAAACCAGACTCATTGACATTGAAGTAATCAATGCACAACTTGACTACAACCTTCTCCTCGGACGTAGTTATATGTACACCATGAAATCCGTTGCTTCGTCAGTTTTTTGCATTATGATGTTCCCCCACAAGGGACGGATAGTCAAGGTTGACCAACTTATGTACTATGACCCTAACGCTTCGGATGCTATGGAAAACATTCTCCCTATGGTTGAACAACCCCCTCCGAACACACTCCCTCTATAACCATCTTCGGTCGAACCTGGAATATACTATGAAACTCCCATGACATCGACTTTTCAATCTATTTCGCCACCGACAACAGAAGTATCTGATCTCTGCACAATTTCCTCCAACCAAACAACACCCAACTCGCAACCACCCTTATTACCGTAGCCACCATCGGTACCAAGTCATGTTGGAGCAACACCGATCCATACGATCCCATTTTTATTCCCGCCTTTCAGAGTGATAAGTACCCCCATTATGGCCACCCTGAACCTCCCCAGGTTAACCCTAGGTCTACCTGTGTGGTATTTACCTACCCCTACTCCTCCACCAACACTACAAGTTGTCCTCCAACCTGTTCAACCTATCAGCACTTCCAACCGACCACCCCCCGGTGTTGTAAACCAACCAACCGCCCCCCCACCGCGGCATCCACATCTATAACGAACCCTTCCCCTCCACCACCTAGGAATGCTGGGGGGAAGAGGACCGCAACCCTATATTGCCCCACCAGCGAGAAAACTAGTGGCACCTCAAACACCCCCACAAGCACCCCCTAAATGCTCCCTGTGCAACGATATAAGCCATGCCACCCATAATTTCCCACAATTACCCAATATTCAAGAACACATGAAGACCTTAAATGACAACTCTAACATTCCCCTAGTTGAACTAAACCCCCCAACCCATCAACGCAACAAATCACTGCGCACCAACCATGCTTGCGCTATATGTGGAATATACAGTCACTACTCGCACCATTGCCCGGACCTTCCGGAGTATAGATTGGTACTCCACAAATTGTCCTAGTCCAATTTCGACTCATCTATCACTACCATTGAAGAAATTTACCCCCCAAAATATTCCTCCTCGGAAGAGGTTAACACCATCTGCATGATCTCCACATCCAATGAACACATGTCATCCCCCGCATACGCCCTCCCTCAACCGATTTGGCCACATATTACTTTCAGAGTGATGAGGAGATACTTGAGACACTTACTGCACTAGATTACACCTGGGATGACATGCATCATCGATCTTATTTTATTCCCGAGGAGGCCTCCACTTCCACCATCCCTTAGTTTTCAATCGAAACAAAGGACTTTCTCCCCAAGAAGGTCAATTGGTTTAAGAACCCTATTCCTGCCCCTGATGCCTTTGAGGAGGGAAACATGGCCAATATATCACCTACCATAGAGGTTGATATTTCTGTCACACCCAGCATACTCGAACTCATCACATTAGGTGCCTCTCGTACGGAGTACGAAATCAGGGAATTCAAGAAGCTTTTTTAGGATTTTTGTGATGTCTTTGCCTGGTCTTATACCGAGATGCCCGGCCTGGACCCCACCATCGTTGAAAACCACATTGATACATGGCTGGAGGTCCCACCTGTCTTCCATAAGCAAAGACCAATTCACCCCTCCAAACTCCCTGCTATCAAAATTGAAATTGAGAAACTACAAAAAGTTGGGTTTATTTACCCCATAGCTTACACCACTTGGGTCTCCAACCCTGTAGTTATTAATAAAAAGTAGGGCACTCTCCGGGTTTGTACGGATTTTTGAGATCTCAACCATGCATGTCCCAAAGACAACTTCCCCACACCCTTCATCGACCAACTCGTTGACACTTGTGTGGGACATGAAGTCCTCTCCTTCATGGATGGCTTCTCTGGATACAACCAAATACACATCCGCAGAGAAAATCAATATAAAACTGCTTTCACTACCCCATGAGGCACCTTTTCCTACCGATTCATGCCATTTGGTCTAAAGAACGTAGGTGCCACTTTCCAATGAGACATGACATGCTGCTTCCATGACTTGACCCACATCATCCTGGTTTACCTAGATGACCTCACAGTACACTCAAAGGAACGATCTAACCACCAAAAGTACCTCCAGCAAGTCTTCCTACGTTGTTGCAAATACTAAATCCGCTTGAACCCCCACAACTGCGTCTTTTGCTTTCCTGTAGGTCGGTTGTTAGGATTCATAGTTTCAATCAATATCCACAACAAACACCATTTTTCTCTGGATATTCGATCTTGAAATGATCTAGCATATTCTTGCTCTTTAATTCTTGGCCCAATAAAATTCTCAAGAATTCTCCAAGCTTATAACCTTTGTACAGAATGTTAAGAATTGTAATCTCATTGGTAGTTAGTGCATTAGTTAGTAGTTGAATAGTAAGTTGGTTAGTTTGATTAGGACACTTTGATGTCCCATATTATTTTTTGTTCCATGTTATTTACTCGTGGTTTATGGTGTGATGTGATCCTATAGATTCTTGTCGTTAATAATGAGAAGGAAATTAATATTCCCACTTGTGTTCCACCCTTTATTGTGTTCAAACTTTGACATGGTATCACAGTGCATGGCCTGATCCATACCTGTTGTATTTGGGTAAGCCTTTTCACTAGTGGAAAGCACACACACAAGACAAGAATGTTGGTTGTGGAGCCTGGTCTTCCAGTCTCATAGATGATGATTCAGCCATGTTTGAACCCCAGGTTTTCTCCAACATTTTTGGGTAACCCGTGGTATTTTCCCATTGCATTTCCATTATAAAAGAAAGACATTGTAACACGGATAGGGTTGATGTATCACATATTATGCATTGTAAAGATCTCTGAGATCAGAAGAGAGACTATGAGACAATGAAGAGGAAGTGCAATGGTTGTGCTGCAGGTTGTATCCCTTCACTTTGCTAGACGGTATAATAATAAGGACTGGCAACTTCAGTGTGGACGTAGCCCATCTTGGGTGAACCACGATATATTGGTGTCTCTATTGTAATGTGTTTGTGTGATTATATTTGCATTTCTATTTATTGTTATTGCTCTGCGATCCTGTTTTTCTAACAATTGGTATCAGAGGCAAAGGTCTATTTGGCAGTTAAACCCGTAGGAAACTAGGGTTTCCGGTTCGAGTGGGAGCAATGGCAGAAGAAAGAAAGTTTAAGGTCGAGAAGTTTAACGGCCAAAACTACCAGTTATGGAAGATGCAAATGGAGGACTATCTGTACCAGAAGGATCTATTCCTGCCATTGGGAGGAAGAGCAAAGCAACCGGTGGCCATGAAGGATGAAGAATGGGAGGTTCTTGATAGAAAGGCACTGGGGACAATACAGTTGTCCCTAGCTTCGTCGGTGGCTTTCAATATCTCAAAAGAAAATACAATGGAGGGTTTGATGAGCGCATTGGGTTTGAAAATAAATTGTTCCTATTCTTACTAAACAGAATGAAAAGAAGTTTATACATTATGTATTCTATGCTCCTAATCTGAAATTCAATCTGATCAGGTTTATTTATACTTATTGTGATGTCTATGATAAATCCCCCGGTAGAAGACTCTTAGCCAAAGTAGAAATGACCAAGAATAGAATATTCCCACTCAGTCTGAGAAGTTTCATTCTGTCATAGCCATATGCACATACTATTTCCAGTCTAGATGAAATCTGGTTGTGGCATTGTAGGTATGATCATCTACCCTTCCAGAGTCTCAGTCTTATGCAAAAACAATCCATTGCCAAGGGGTTACCATTTTTAAATGAACAGTCCAATTCTTGTGAAGATTGTGTCTTAGGGAAACATCAAAGGGACAATTTCCCCACTTCCACATCTTGAACGAAAGAACACCTTGAGTTAGTTCACACATATCTATGTGGACCCATGCAAACCCAATCCATAGGAGGTAGTCTTTATTTTCTGACTTTTATTGATTATTATAGAAGGAAAGTCTGGGTCTATTTTCTTAGTCACAAATCAGATACCTTCTCCAAGTTTACAGAATTCAAGGCATTGACTGAACATCAGTCAGGTAAATCCATCAAAGTGCTCAGGTCAGATGGTGGAGGTGAATATGATTCACATGATTTTGCAGAGTTCTATAAACAGCATGGCATCTGGCACCATTTCACTACCAGATACACTGCACATTAGAATGGAGTTGTTGAACGGAAGAACTGGACCATCATGAACATGGCCTGAAGAATGTTGTCATATAAGAAGTTGTGAGATGATTATTTGGTTGAAGTTGTTGCATGTTCAGTTTACTTATTGAACAGATCTCCTATTGTGAGTGTTAAAGACAAGATTCCTGAAGAAGCTTGGAGTGGCATTAATATTAGTGTCTAACATCTCAAAGTTTTTGGATGTGTATCAATTTCACATGTACCTGATGAATTGAGAAAAATTTGGACAAAAAGAGTGAAAAATATATCTTCAGTAGTTACAATGAACATCAAAAGGATTACAAGTTGTATAACCCTGTCACCAAAAAGGTTGTGGTGAGCAGATATGTCAAGTTTCTTGAAGACAAATTTTGGAGTGATCCAACATATATTTAGTTGAAAGAAAGTTCAGTTCTTCCAGATCTATCACACAGAATGCCAATATTGGAGGTACAACAGCAAGAATCAACACCAATAGACAATCCACCATAGAACCAGAGAACCAAAAGTTTGAGGGAGATATATGATTAGATCCTGTTATTGATGAGCAAGTACAATATGCTATGTTTTCCTGTTATCCAACTTATTTTGATGAAGCAGTAAAGGATGCACATTGGGTATAAGCAATGAATGAAGAGATTGATGCTATAGAAAGGAACCAAACTTGGTATCTTGTTGATCTCCCACTAGAAAAAGACAATATTGAAGTCAAATGGGTCTATAAGACCAAACTGAATGAAAATGTAGATATAGAGAAGCAAAAATCAAGGTTGGTTTCCGAAGGATTTGCCCAGTAACATGGTGTGGATTATGATGAAACCTTTTCTCTAGTAGCAAGGATGGACACCATCATAGTTTTACTTTTTGTAGAAGCTCAAAATCAATGTCCTGTTTATCAAATGGACATGAAATCTTCCTTTCTCAATGGCATACTTGAAGAAGAATTCTATGTAGACCAGCCACCTGGTTATGCTATCAAATGTCAAGAACACAAAGTGTGCAAGCTGGAAAAGGCCTTGTATGGTATAAAACAAGCTCTGCGAGCTTGGTACAGCAGAATTGATTCCTATCTCATCAACAATGGGTTCAATAGCAGCAGTAATGAGCCCACTTTGTATGTCAAAACATATCAGCAAGGTAACATTCCAATTGTATGTCTTTATGTGGATGATATGATTTATACTGGAAATTTGATGCTAGAAGAATTTAACACGGTCATGAAAAAGCTGTTTCAAAAGACTGACCTTGGAATTATGAAGTAATTCCTTGGTCTGGAAGTTAACCAAAGTGAACATGGCATCTTAATTTGTCAACATAAATATCCTGCATACATTATGTAGAGATTCTGAAAGGATAAATGCAAACCAACAGAAACCCCCATTGCCACAAGCACTAAGTTAAGTAAGAATGATGATGGACTAGCAATAAGCTCTACAATTTATAAAAGAATGGTGGGAAGTTTAATGTATTTGACTGCAACTAGACCTGATTTGATGTATGCTATCAGATTGATCTCTAGGTTTATGGAGTCTCCAAAAGACTCTCACTAGAAATTTGGTAAAATAATTATGAGATATGTTGCAGGAACAATTGGTTATGGACTTTGGTACTCTCATTCACTAGACAATACTCTTACATGGTAAACTGATAGTGATTTTGCAGGTAGTATTGATGATAGGAAAATCACATCTGGTTATGTTTTACATTTGGGTACCAATATGATTTCATGGGCCTCTCAGAAACATCCCATTGTCATCATGTCTTCTGCAACAGAAGAATATGTAGCAACAACTCCACCAGCATGCCACACAGTATGGATAAGAATAATTTTACAGGATATATGACACACATAAAAAGAACCAACACCTATTTTTTGTGACAATAGTTCTTCAATAACAATGTCCAAACATAATTTATTTCACATAAAGAGTAAACATATTGACACTCGATGTCATTTCATTCGTGAGCTGGTCAAATAATGGAGAGATCACTTTGTTGTCTTATGGCTCTAAGGAGCAATTAGTTGACATGTTTAACAAACCTTTGGGAACACTTGCATTTGAGTTTCAGAGAAAGTACTTATGCATTGATAGTGCTGAGAATATATTGTACCATATGAGACTAAGGGGTTGTGTTAAGAATTGTAATCTCACTAGTAGTTAGTGCATTAATTAGTAGTTGACTAGTTAGTTGGTTAGTTTGACCAGGACACTTGGATGTCCCATAGTATTTTATGTTCCATGGTATTTACCCATGGTTTATGGTGTGATGTAATCCTATATATTCTTGTGGTTAATAATCAGAAGGAAATGAATATTCCCACTTGTGTTCCATCATTTACTGTGTTCAAACTTTGACACAGAGTTGGATGTTGTTCATCAACCATGGATTCTGCAGGAGCAATGATGGCATCTTCTGAATGGCCATAAAACATAGAAACTGATATACATGTAGTTGATGCATTTGTTACTGCTCTATGTTCAACACTCTTGAATCTCACATTGCTCACGACCTGCCAAATTATTACCATTAATAAATTATAAATGATCGAAAACAGAGTATGATAATGAATCAACATTTCCGTTTTTTCGTTTTCCAAAATAATACGAGTTCAAATCAGTAATTTTTTAGATTGTTATTTGTTTATTTGATAAAATTTAAGTTTTATGGATTGTAGAACTTCAAGGATGACCTCAAATAAGTAATTTTTTAGATTATTATTTTTTTTGATAAATTTTAAGTTTTATGTGCATTGTAGAACTTCATGGATGACCTCAAATGTGACATCTCTCTAAAGTTGGGATTTTAGGTTTGATTGGATTGATTTTTTATAAGAATAGACTCAGTATAGTATTCAAGGTCAATGGCGTTTGTCATTCATAAGTTATGGAGAAGTAATTGAATATTTTGTGCCATTTACATTAAATTTTTTATAAATTACATCTTAAAACAATTAAAAAAAGTATTTACATTAATTTCAAGATTACATATAACAATTTTTAAAAGCTATTCAAACTTTAACATTTGGCCATTGAACAAGTTAGTGCAAGGAACAAGAAGTTATATGTTACTCCATGATGCTTTTGGAATTTATTGCTTAATGGATTTGAAACACAAGTTTAGAGCAGATACTCTGCTCATCGTCAGGGAAACAGATTGAAACAAAGTTTAAGAAGAAACCATCGTAAGAATTTTTGTTTGAATCTCCTTATGATGGTTTCTTAGGGAAAAATACTTCTTATGATGGTTTCTTCTTACAAAAAAATTGAATTTGTTGCTCTAAAGATGAGCACAGTATCTGGTCCAAACATGGGTTTCAAATCCATTACCCATTAAAGTCCACAAGCATCATGGAGTATTCTGAGAAGTGTGAAAACTTAAATCATCTTATTAGGTTATTTGTTTCTTGTTCTCCATACATAGTTGTAATCACCCACATGTAATCACCTCCTTCTTATGCTTAAATAGGTTGTGTTCCACTGCCCTTTAGCTACTATTTATTTTTTACATTATTTGTTTTCATAATTGTTTATTTAGAATTTGGAACGATGCCCATAAAATCAATCTGGACAATACACTTGTCTCATCTTCCTATAATTTAGTAATAGTATCAATATGGATAGTACACTTGTCTTATCCTCCTGCAATTTAATAAAAGTATACTTGCTAATCCACCCCAAATTTTAAATTATAAACACCTATGAATATAAAAATTGTATATATAAGATTTATAGATTTTTAAGCAGTTTATTTTTAGATAAAATTCATATAAAATCCATAGATTACTATGGAATAATTTTTCATATTTAAGCAATTTAAATTCATATCAAATGCATAGATTGAATACTCTGTTGACAAATATGTGCAATCAACATAGTCAGGTTTAGATGAAAGTTTAAGGAAAAAAACAACAAACATATTGTTTACACATTATCCCCCTGCGATGGATTATAAAATTTATCATTGATGACGAAAGCGTTGGTGATGGGTTCTACAGCAACCCACTTTCCTTTTCTAAGTACTTGGAGCCCACTAATATCGCCCTGCATTAAAACAGTGATGCCACGCATATCCGAATGGACTAGTGTACCAATAGTAAGATATGGATTTTTGCATGGATCATAGTATATAATATTCATCACTTGGATTTGTTTTCTAAAAATTCGATTCAGGTAATCAGAGTCAAGTCCTAGAGCTTCAAAAATGGCATCCAAAAGACTTAAATCCAGTGTTCTCACCTCCGTAGCATAGTTACCTACAATCTCTTTGAAACATAAGCATACGTAAGACATGCAATACACAAGTGAGTGAATGAGTGATAAGTGAGGAACACACCTCCTCTACTTATACTCATCTTTTAACTGACTTTTCACCCTAACTAGGCTGACCTCTCCTAAGAGAGTCTAATAAACCCTAAACAACTAACTTAGGGCTGACCCCACATGGGAGATCTAATAAACCTAGTTACCGCAATCTCTCGGAGGAATAAACATATACGGATATGCAATAGGGTCTCCATGGAGGAATGGAACATCTTCGAAATAATAAAGTACAACTATAATATT
Source organism: Larix kaempferi (assembly GCA_027924585.1). Lineage (NCBI taxonomy): Eukaryota > Viridiplantae > Streptophyta > Pinopsida > Pinales > Pinaceae > Larix > Larix kaempferi. The sequence goes on from BSBM01000187.1 coordinate 7,873,188, forward strand.
CTTAAAAGTTACAATATCTCAACACTCCCCCTTAACGAGAAGGATATTATAACAACATCTGCAGGAGCAAGGAGTCATCAACTACATGATACATCTATAAATCATTGGAAGGTTTCTTTAACAACATCAGTAACTCAAATAGTTACTGGAGTATCATCAAATATTCAATACTGGAACATCTTCAGTATTGAGTCTTCATCTTCTGCAGCATCCAAACAGCTACAAAAATATGGATCTTCTTGATCAACAACATCTTCTGGATCATCTCGATCAATAGCATCATCTGGATCATCTCGATCAACAGTATCATCATCTCGATCATCTTTGATCATAATCATCTCGATCATCTCGATCATCTCGATCATCATCATTTGGATCATCTTGATCAACAATATCATCATCTGGATCATCTCGATCAACAGTATCATCATATCAATCATCTCGATCATCTTGATCAACAGTATCATCATCTCAATCATCATCATCTAGATCATCTCAATCAACAGTATCATCATCTGGATCATCTCGATCATCATCATCTAGATCATCTCGATGAATAGTATCATAAAAGTAGCATACTCTAAAATACACATGATCTAATTACAGGATGATCAGTCCCTCTCACTTTAAGACACCTCTCATGTCTATGGACGATTCAATCCAGATCTACTTACATGATGATCAATCTTGATCCTTTTAAGACACCTCATATGTCTATGGACGATGCAGTCCAGATCAATTCAAAACATCTCTCATGTCTAAGGACGATGCAGTCCTGATCCATTTAAGACACCTCTCATGTCTAAGGACAATGCAGCCCTTGATCCATTTAAGACACCTCTCATGTCTAGGGACGATGCAGTCCTTGATCCATTTAAGACACCTCGCATGTCTAAGGACGATGCAGTCCTTGATCCATTTAAGACACCTCTCATGTTTATGGACGATGCAGTCCTTGATCCATTTAAGACACCTCTCATGCTAGGGACGATGCAGTCCTTGATCCATTTAAGACACCTCTCATGTCTAAGGACGATGCAGTCCTATCACGTACATTTTGAACTAACTGTTCAGGGACAATGTAGTCCTATCATCCACTTAGACAAAGTCTAAGAATCATACATCGACCTAGTCGTCGGAACAGGTAACCTCATCATCAACCTCATCATCAAAATAGATAGCCTCATCATCGACATCATCGTCAGAGAAGATAGCTCCATCAATATTCTCATCAATATAGGTATCCACATCATCGACCTTACTATCGATGCAGGCAATCTCGTCATCAGTGACCATATCACTCCCCCTTTCGAGGAGGGTCCTTCTGAACTACACCAATCTTGTCTCAGAAATACTCAAACTTTACTCGAGATAGAGGTTTGGTCAATATATCAGCAACTTGTTCGTTAGTGCTCACATACTCGAGATTGATAGCTCCTTTCAGCACCATATCTCATATATAGAAATATCAGATCTCTATGTTCTTTGACTTGTCATGGAACACTGGATTCTCTCTCATCTTGATGCAACTCTGGTTGTCACATAGGATCACAGTGGAGTCCATCTCTAAGTCAAATAATCTTGATAACAACTTCCAAAGATATTGCTTCACAACTAGCAATGCAAGCAGCAATATATTCTGCTTCAGCTGTGCTGAGGGCCACACTAGACTGCTTCCTACTAAACCACGAGATCATGGTAGATCCCAGATAATAACATCCTCCCGATGTGCTCTTCCTGTCTGATACACATCCTTCCCAATAAACATATGTGTAGCCATATAATCTGAGATCATGATCTCCAAGATAATATAGATGAAAGTCTATCGTACCCTTAAGGTACCTCATCACATGCTTTGCAGCTATCAAGTGAACTCGTCTAGGTTCCACTAGATACTGACTTAAGGTGTCCACAACAAAGCATATATCTAGCCTGGTATTCATCGGATACATTAGTGACCCAATAATCTGTCTTTACAGAGTCACATCCACTAACTCTGATGAGTCATCAACTAACAACTTCAGGTTGGAATCCATGGGAGTGGCCATGGCTTTGCATTCTAACATATCAAATCTTTTCAGGGTTTCCACTGCATACTTTCCATGGTTGAGAAAGATTCCTTCTAGACCTTTCCATACTTCCAGACCTAGGAAGTAATGCATCAATCCAAGATCTTTCATCTCAAACTCTGTAGAGATCTTCTTCTTACACTTGATAATCTATTTCTTATTTCCAGTCAGAAATAGATCATCCACATATAGCAACAGTATGACAGGTTCATCATCCATAACTTTGAGATAAAGATTAGGATCAACTTTACTTTTGGTAAAGCCCAAGCTCGTCAAGAAACTTTCAATTCTTCCATACCAAGCTCTAGGATCTTGTTTCAACCCATACAAATCCTTCTTAAGTTTTCATACGTGGATTCTTCTATCTTCAACCTCAAATCCTTGTGGTTGTTCTATGTACACTTCCTCCTCAATCCCACCATTCCGGAAGGTTGTCTTCACATCCATCTGGTGTAATTCCCACTTCATCATGGATGCAAGTGCCATGATGGTTCTAATGGAAGTGTACCTTGCAACTAGTGCAAATGTCTCTTCATAGTTAGTTCCCTCTTTCTGAGAGAATCCTCTAGCCACAAACCTTGCCTTATACTTTTCAATGCTACCATCCGCAACATGCTTTATCTTGTATATCCATTTGGAGGACACCACACTCTTGTCCTTTGGTTTGGGAACTATATCCCAAACATCATTCTTCATTATTGATTGGTACTCCTCTGTCATTGCCTCCACCCCCTCTTTCTTATCAGATGCTTATTCATAACTAGTGGGTTCTTGATCTACAAGATCACACATCAAGGCCATATAGCTGGAGAATGTATTTGGTTTCTTGCTCACTCTAGTGGATCCTTCAGGAGCTCCATACTTTTCTGCTCCTACTATAATGTCTCTTGCCCATGCTGGCTTTCTCTTCCTTGATATGTTTATGGTAGGGGGTTCTTGTGGTTCCATCATGTCATGGTCTTCAGGTGTTGTCTCTTCAAGGGTGGGTGCAGCTTCTATAATTCTGGAAGGTGCATCTTCCTCATATACTTCTTCATATTGGAACTTCCTAGATCTGTTGAGAGCTGCCTCTTCATCAAATGTCACTTCCCTACTTATTTCCATATGATGGAATCCTGGGATGTATATTCTGAATGCTTTGGATGCTTCACAATATCCAACAAATATTCCCTTCTTCCCAGAAGGATCTAGCTTTGTCCTCTTTTCTTTTGTAGTGTGAATGTATACTGGGCATCCAAATATCTTGAGGTGACTTACCTCAGGCTTCTTCCCTGTGAACACTTCTTCCGAGGCCTTGAAATCAAGAGCACTATGAGATAGTATATTCTGCACATAGACTATTGTCCTGGTTGCTTCAGCCCATCGATACATTGGTAGGTCTTGATCATGTATCATTGTCTTTACTGCTTCCATAATGGTTCTATTCTTTCTCTCTGCAACACCATTTTGTTGAGGATTGTAGGGAGTGGTTAGTTCCCTCTTAATTCCAGCTTCTTTAAAAAAGACTTCAAAATCCTTTGAAGTGTATTCTCCACCATTATCTGTCCTGAGTATCTTGATCTTCTTTTCTGAATGATTTTCTATCAAGGCTTTGAATTTCTTTAACTTTTCGAAGACTTCATCTCTTCGCTTTAGGAAATATATCCAAGTCTTCCTTGAGTAGTCATCAATAAATGTAAGGTAATATTCATACCCACTCAAGGATGTGGATGGCATTGGTCCACATACATTTGAATGAATCAATTCCAAAGTACTCTTAGTCTTTGTTTCACTCTTTGGAAATGGGTTCTTGATATTCATCCCTTTTGCACATCCTTTGCATGTGGCATTGGTGAGATCTTAGAATGGATTCCTAATGAGGGAACCTAAACAAGGAGCCTACTTTAATTATCAACCCGGGGGACGTACAAACTTCAGAGGTGCCGGCACTATATGTGCTCTTATAGGATAGTCTTTGTCGTGGTTGGGTATCGGTATCAATGTTTTAAAGGTTTGCCTAATCTATGGATGAGAAGTACCTATGCTAAGAAGTTTAAATGTTGAAGACAATAAATCTATGTTTAAGAATTTAAATGCTAAGAACAATAAATATACTTTAAGAATTAATCTTGTGGAAAATAGTAAATCTATACTATGAATTCGAATCCTGAAAACTTGGCAGATCTATTCTAAAATACCGAAAGTTGGATTTCTAATTGAAGAAGTAAATACTGTAATTCAAATACATAAACTGGAAATCTGATCTAAAATATTCAAATGCCAAAAACCAAATTCAGAATGCAATTATCCAATGCCACAAATTAATCATCAATTAACCAAAGTGTTGAAAGTAATCAATCTTCATGAGCAACTATAATAATGGAAAAGTGCATGAGATTCAAGATCTGGATCATTGTTTCATAAGTAATGCAAGCACACAGGAAAATAAGCGTCGAATCATGTCCTAGCAGAATGCTACTACAGGACTACAGAAACAGATTTACTAAACTACAGAATGCACTATAAACTACTACAGAATCAAAATGGTCGCTTAACTATAGAAATCAAATCGTGTTATTTGAATGCCATCAAAAATACTTTCACATGCGATATAGATTAAGTCAATACAAAGCACATAATGAAAAATACCTAAACAGTAAAATCTCCTGACTTACGTGTTGGAGGGGCCCTCTACAACCCATACTCAGGAGTGGAAAAAACTTATAGACGCTAAATTGAAAGCAACATCAATATCTTCATTCAAAATAGTAACTTCATAGTTCCATAAAGGTCTGTAACACAAATTGTCTCAGCAGTATAAAAACATAAAACGATGGTTCTCAAAAATGGCAGCAGGCCCCCCCCTAGTCGAGAGGCCCATATATATATATATATTCCTCTAATTCTTAACCTAACTATATGTCTAATTGTTGATTATGTTTGAACAAGAGTTCTCTCTAGAAATCAGGGAAAAAGGCGTTGAGCTTTGTATGATCTTTCAGTCCTTCGCTTTATTTGCATGTTTGTCCCTTAGTGTACCTGGACCTACTCAATCATACTCGATTTTCATATAATTAGTTTATTGAACATGCTTTCAAACATACAAGAATAATCTTTAAAACAACTTCATTAAATAATCAAGGTAAGTCATTTCTCCCACAAAACAAGTGCATTTCTTCACCCTTTCTTGTGTTTTACTGTGGGAGAAAAGACTATCAGATACCTGTAACTTGGACTCATAATTCTCCCCCATACTTGAAGGATTCACCCATCCTTGGGTGACATATTCAGCACTTCGATGAATTCTCTGATTTCCCATGCTACCACCCTAGGGGTCCCTGCCTGCCTGTAGTAGCCCATGCTCTGATCCTCCTTGATCCATGTTGTCCTCTCTTCTTCCTCATTAATATGTTCCTTAATAACCGGGGGAAGGAAAAATGGGGGATTCAGCCTCATTCCAATCCATCTGAGTTGATTCCTTATCAATGATTCCCTGTAGAGTTTGGCTTTGAAAAGAGCAGCTTCAAGTCTGAGAGGGGAGTGGATCTCTCTTCTTTTTAGATCACTTGCTACTCTGCACCATCTTTCATTAATAGACTCATGAACCTCTTTGTGTGTGATTTGGAGAGTAAAATCAAAGTGTGCCACAGCCTCTTGCTGCTTCGCAAGGAGAATGGGGATCAGCTCCTCATCTTGGGTGAGGATCCTATGGTTGTAAATCATTCTTTTAGGGTGAGTCGCCTTTGCCTTGACCATTAACGGATTTTTCCATTTTGCTATAATGTAAATGTGGTAGTCCTGAGCTCGTTCAATTTCGTGATTCATCCATGAACACAGTGCCCTCAATTGGAAATTTCCCATGTAAGTGTTTGGCGACTAGTTGGGTGAGCTAGGAACTACAAAATTGTGCAAGAAAAATTCACTTAGCTTATCCAACTCTATGGAGTTTAGAGATGTATCCATAAATTATTTGGGGGAGTTTATCTCTATCGGGAGTCCAGAATCCAAATTACCAAGGAGGAGAAAAGGGAACCTAGTCCCCTAGTTCAAAATGTGTCTAATGATGATGATGATCTTTGGGTAGATCAAGAAGATCCCACTACACCAGAAGAGCTGGATGAACAAGAACAGCAAGATGCAGAAGAAGAGTAGGATGAACAAGAAGAGTAGGATGAACAAGAAGAGTAGGATGAACAAGAAGAACAGGATGAAGAAGAAGAACAAAATGCACAAGAAGAGCAAGACAACTTCCATGGAAACCCTCCTGAGCACAATGGAAACCCTGGGGTCACTGACCAACTCGCTGAGGCAAGAGCAGAACTAGAAAAGCTCAGAAGGGAGCTGGAAACATTGAAAATTGAATCTAGAATCCAGCCAACGTCTCCCCTGTTTTCACCTGAAAAGACACAAATTCTGAAAATGCATCATGCAAGGGAGCTAAAACTGGCCGAGCAGAAAAATTCAGCACTTAAAGATAAATTGGCTAAGGCACAAGAGGAGTTAGCCAAACAAGACTAGGAGATTGTTCAATTGAGGGACATTTTGGCTACTACCACTAAAATATATGATAAACTACAGGACCTCAGGCCGCCATCAACAATTTATGTAGTTTATCTACAAGAAAAGTGGGGCAAATTCCAGCTCCAAAAGTTAAAACAGGGACTCCCGATAGAGATAAACTCCCCCAAAGAATTTATGGATACATCTATAAACTCGACAGAGTTGGAGAAGGACCAGCTAAGTGAATCTTTTGCTTCTCCTCTTCGACCATTGATTACATGTAGAAATCCCTGGTTTCGTTTTGGGGGAGTCATCTTGTGAATGCTTTATCTTCACCAGGGTATTAGCCACGTTGTCCATGTCAATTTTCCTCTTGGTAGCTGATGTAGAGGTGCTCTTGTCCTTTGATCCAGGAGGTAGGGGTATGCAACCTGTGGGTGTACCCTTCATTCTTTGAACATCCTCAGCAGATACCAACACGAATTCTTCCCAAGAAAGCTCTGGGATCTGCACTTTTAATTCCTCACAAATGATCAATTTGATCATCCCATGGTGGGCTAAAGCATCCTCTTTTCCTTTAATAAATTTCTTGATCATTTCTACCAGAGATAGGAGAAGATAGTATGGAATGCTAATGTTGTTATTCAGTGGAAGATGGACCCTGTGCCTCAACAGCTCTAGAATTTGAAAATGAAAAATAGGGACATAACTTAGCCTACTAGTGCATATAATGTATTTCTGGACGATTGCAGTCATTTCATCCCATGGTGCTGGCATGGAGAGTCTTTTGACTCCATTTTTATCTTTGTTGTAGACCTCTCCTTGCTTGAAAAATGTTGCCTTTTCTTCATGGTTTGCCTCCCGGTCATCCCTGCTCCAATGCAGACCCCTTGGTAGACCAGTGAATTTCTCAATCACTTCATCATCCATCCTTATATGTAACCCCTTCACTCGAGTGATGAACTGTTCATCCTTGATATGCTTTAAATTTCTTTCAAACACGAGAGCCACCTCTGTATTGTATCCTTTCAATCCTAAGAAGAAAGGCATCTAGCCTGCATTGTGAATGATTGGCAGGATTCACGGGCTCTGATAAATAGCATTGTGTTCCTCAGGTTCGATTTTCTTGAACCCTTTTGTCATCTTAAGATCTCCTCTATAATCAAACAAAAACAAAAACTTTGAATGTGGCTTTTACCTCAGTTGGTCTGGACTGATTACAGCCTCTAGGATTGGATTGCTGGTTGAGTGAACACACTAACTTCTAGTTTCTTGCTTCTGGAGAGCTTCTAAGAGATTCATATTTGCAAGAATTGGCTCTTTTGGAGATTATACTTCCTTTTTGCACTTATTCTAATCAAAATTTGTTGTACTTACTGCTTGATCGAGCCCTGCATTTCGTTTCATGATTGTACATTGCACTTCTGCTCTGATTATTTGAAAGTATGGTGGCTAGAAGCGGGTTTATCATTTGCTGACATGAAGAAGGTAGTAATCATGATTCATTGAGGCTGATATGACTTAGGTAGCAATCATGATTTATTGAGGTTATTCTGAACTGAATCGTGCCACCGAATGAAGATGTAAGCTGTCCTCAGCTTCAAAAACAAATGTCTTGCGGGATACTGATTTTAGCGTACCTGAGTTGATGATCTAGCCCGATTTTAATGTGTGGCAGATTCTGTAGTAGATTTGGCATTGTCTATAGTGAATTTTGGCATGTAAGTAGTTATGTGCGCTTATTGCTTTTTCCTTGGGTTCATTTGAATTTGCTGTATTGGCTTCTTTTGAACTTCATGCCATTTTTTGATTTGACTTTGTGATGCTTTTTGCATTGAGTTTATGATTCTTCCCTATATTGTTGTAATCCTTGCTGGCTCTCTTGAATAGATGGCAGGCTCGCATGAAGATATTGCAAATGTTATTGATTAGTTTGTTTGAATGAATTGTGTAATAGTTGATACCTTTGCTTTCTTCTTGATTATGTTGCTAGATCGTTTGGTTGCTGCAATGTTGATAATTTTTGGGCTCACTTTATTAGATTGCTGGCTCACTTGTATTCGATGGAAGCCTCGCTTGAATAATAGCAAGTTTTGAATAATGGCAGGCTCGCTTGATTGAATTCTATAGTGTGATATATTTGCTGCTGACTTGAATATATGACTGGCTCGCTTGCTTATTGATACCTGGCTCTGTTGATTTGATTTGTTTGCAGTGTGCATGCTGGTTCTTCTTGGGGATGTATGATGCCCTGCAATTTTACCTGTGTTTACCTGATTGTATCATTTCTGTAGTTTGGTATTTGGCATTTTGCTCATCCCCCTTTCTCATGTTTTTTCTTATCATTTTCTTTTTTCTTCTCTTCTTTCTTTTTTCATTTTGCTTCTTTTTTTTCAGCAATTTTTTTTTTTTTTTTTTATGAACTAAATTTCAATGATTTTCCATGCTCTCTATCAGCATCAGTTGTTGCTAGTAGAGTACTTATGTAAACTTCTCCTTTGACTATGGATTCTTGTAAAGTTTGAGCCGATGTCCATTTAGTATCATGGGGAACTCCTCTTCATCAATCGTAATGATCCTTACAGCTCCATTTTCATAGATATTTTGAATTATGTAAGGTCCCAGCCATCTGGTTGTTAGCTTTCCCTTGAATGTGTGAAACCTGGAGTCATAGAGTAGTTCCCAGTCACCTTCCTTGAAATTTTTATCCTTTAGGTGTTTGTCATGCCATATCTTCCTTTGTCGGTTGGATTATTTCAGTATGGGAAAGTGCTTGCTGGTGTTGCTCATACAGTTGATTCAATTGTATCATGCATTCTTGTTGTATCTCTGATAGTTCCATATTTAAATCTGTTGCAATTCTTAATGTCTTTATTTCAAATTCAATTGGCAGCATGACCTTCTTTCCGTATACTAGTTCATAAGGTGTGAATCTTGTTATTGTCTTCCAGGTGGTATTATAGTCCCAAACTGCCTCACTCAGTCTATCAGCCCAATCTCTTTTGTGGAGTTGGACAGTCTTTGTCAAAATCCTCTCTAATTCTCTGTTGGTTGCCTCAGCTTGACCATTTGATTGAGGGTGATAGGAGGAGGACTGTCTGTGCTTGACATTGTTTCTTTTAAGAAATTCTTCTATTAAATTTGATGTAAATTGTGGGCCTTGATCAGAGACTAGTTCTCTTGGTACTCCAAAACTATGAAAGATCTGTCAGTGAAGAATTTTGCGACGTTGGTTTCATTGGCTACAACAAGTGCTGCTATCTCAGTCCACTTTGTAAGGTAGTCAGTGCATACCAGGATGTAGCTTTTTTTATTAGACTGTGGGTTGATTGGACCAACGAAATCAAATCCCCATTTTTTGAATGCCTCCATGGAGATTTGTGGATTGAGTGGAATTTCTTATTTTTGTGTTGGTTTTCCCATTCTTTGGCATTCATCACAGTGTGAAACATATTCATAAGCATCCTTGTGGAGTGTTGGCCAATAATAACCTGTTTGCAAAATTTTATAGGTTGTCCTCTTTGCAGCATAGTGTCCTCCACAAGGTTCATTGTGAGTGGCATGCATTATGTCATGCACTTTATCTTCTCTAATGCACCTTCTAAGTATTTGATCTAGTCCTTGTTTGAAGAGCAATCCCTCTATCCATGTGTATGTGGCACTCTACCTTATTACTTTATTTTTCTCTTTGTAACTGTAATATTCTAGAAATCTCCCAGATACTAAATAGTTTGCTATGTCAGCAAACCATGGGCTTCTTGTTGATATGGAAAAAAGGTGCTCATCAGGAAAACTTTCATTCACCACTTCACTGTCTTTCCCATGTGTGAGCCTAGATAGAAAGTCAGCCACTACATTGTGTTTTCCTGGCTTATCTATAATTGTGATGTCAAACTGCCGTAGGAGGAGTAGCCACCTGATGATTCGAGCACTTGTATTAGGTTTGTTTGTGAGATACCTTATTGTTGAATGGTCTGTATAGAAAAAAACTTGGTAGCATGTTATGTAGTGCCTGAACTTGTTAATGGCATGGATGATGGCCAAAAATTTCTTCTCTGTAACAATATAATTTAATTCTGCCCTTGCCAAATTTTTACTGATATAATATATAACATAGGGATTTTTGTCTCTTTATTGTCCAGGGACAGATCCAATGGCCTTATCTGATGCATCTAAGTGGATGTGGAATGGAAGTTCCCAGTCTGGTCCTTAGAGTACTGGAGCTGTAATTGTTTTCTCCTTAAGTTTATCAAATGCTTTCATGCAATGGTTTTCCCATGTGAACTTAGTGTCTTTTGTGAGAAGGGAAAACATTGGTGTAGAAATCCTGCTATAATTTTCAATAAATCTCCTGTAGTACCCTGTTTGTCCAAGGAAACTACTCACATCCCTTTGTTTGACAGGTGGTGGCAGCATTCTGATTACTGAAATGTTTGCTTGATCAATCTCTATTCCCCTCTGTGATATATGGTGCCCAAGAACGATGCCTTCTTCCATTAACATTCTGCATTTGTCATTGCTCAGACATAAGCTCATCTCAATACATTTTTTCAATACTAATTCAAGATGGTTCAATGCCTGATCAAATTTTTGTCCATAGGGTGTGAAGTCATCCATGAAGACTTCCATTTGATCATTTATGAAATCAGAGAATATACTTAATATGGCCCTTTGGAATGTTGTTGGAGCATTACATAACCCAAAGGGTAGTACTCTGTATGCATACGTACCCCAGGGGCATGTAAACGTTGTCTTATCTTGATCAGCTGGGTGTATAAAAATTTGGTTGTACCCACTGAAACCATCCAAAAATGAGAAATACTTGTTCCTAGCTAATGTGTCCAGCACCTGATCGATAAATGGGAGTGGAAAGTGATCTTTCTTGGTTTCTTTATTTAGCTCTATGTAGTCCACACAAATTCTCCATTTGCCTCCTTTGTTAGGGACTATAACCAGTGGTGAGACCCATTCTCTATCAGAGATGGGATATATGAACCCAACATCTAATAACTTCTATAGTTCAACTTTGACAATGTCCTTTAATGCCGGTTTCAGCCTCCTTTGTGGTTTCCTAATAGGAATAGAACCTTCTTTGATGTAAATGTAATGTTTGCAGATATCAGGATGTATACCCTTCATGTCTGCATATGTCCATGCAAAAGCTTGATTTTGTTCTGATAGTACCTTCATTAACTGTGTTTCTTGCTCTGGCTTCAGATTGGAATTAATGTTGACTATCTTTCCAGGCATACTTTCCACTGTCTTTGCTTTTTCTAATTGTTCTTCCAAAGATAGCACTTCTGCCCACTTTTTATTTAAGTTCTGGTTTGAACTTTCGCCTTCTTGTTGTTGGTCTGTGTCAAAAAATATTTCAAGACCATCATTGTTAGAATATGCATTTTGTATAAACCTATCTATATGACCATCTTCGTCTATGGCTTTTAATGATAGTGCAACATCAATTGTTAGGACAAGTTGTAGGTTTTGATTTGGTGTGTCGTTATAATCATCAGTCCAATTTCGATATTCAAAGTCTGAAGATTTCCTTGCTGGTGGGTAAATCATGATTTTCTTCCTGGCATGTCCACTGGTGATAGTCATGTTTCATGATCTGCAACATATGTAAGAATCTGCAGTTGCCAACCAAGGTCTACCTAGTATGATTGGATAACCACTAAGTTTACTTTTTACTTCGATGACAATGAAATTAGCTGGGTATTCCCAAGATTCAATATTGATAATAATGTCTTCGAGCATCCCTTCGGGTTTCACAATGGATGTGTCAGCTAGCTGGAGTACTGTATTTGTTGGTCTGACCATTGATTGGAGTCTTAGGTATGTCATGGTTTCCTTAGTCATCACATTGATAGCATCTCCCAAATCTATTAAGCTTCTATTTATTTGTCTGTTATTGATGGTTATGTTTACTATAGGACTTCCTGGATCAAGATATTTAGGGTTAATAATAATACCCAACATTAAATCAGCTAATTGTCCCACTACATTTATGGTTGGCGTGTCATGCTTCCTTCTACCAGGTTTCTTCAGACAATTTTCTCTAATAAATTTGTTACAGATGGGCACATCCCTTATGGCTTGCAAAATCGGAATTTGGATGTTTAAGTGCTTCAATTCGTTTAAAATTGCATTTTCTTCTTCCTCTTTTGTACTTCATATAAGTTTCTCTAGAAATGGAGGGTTTTTGTTTCGTGTGAGTGGTTGAGTGTCTTCCTCATGAGGGTTTGGTTCATCCGAATGCTGAATATGGGGTTGTGCTGTTTGTTCGTGAGCCTCAGGTTCTTGGATATTCTGTCTGTGTGTAGTTTGCAACGTTTTCCTAGACCTGAGGTTTATTTTGTTTATTTCCATGGTGTCTACTACATAGGTAGGGAATTGTGTGATTTCAGTGTTATAGGTCTATTGCTGTTGTGCAGGTCTGTTATTATTAGGGTTTGGGATGGGTTGGGCTGGAATTTGTCGGGGTCTGGGGGGTGGTTGATTCTGTGGGGGCAGCATAATAAGTGGTTTTGGTAATGGGTCTCTCCAATTTGATGGATGGGGGTATTGATTTTCATAATTCGTAGTTGATGGAGGAAAAGGGGGGGGGTATGGAGGGTAAGACAATGGGTAATAAGGTTGTTGATAGGCTGGTTGATAAGTTTATTGATTTTGCTGATAAGTCTACTGATTTTGTTGCCACTGGTTTGGATTCGGCTGTGCTTGCCATGGAGCTGGTGTAGAGTTCCAATTTTGTTGGCCTTGATTATAGCAGGCTTGATTGCTAGGTTGGTATGGTCTAACAAAATCACTCCTCCTTTGATTTATAAAATAGATCTATTCTATTGCAACTTCAGTTACAAGATCTTGAATAGCAGCCTTACATGAGGGTAAGAGAGGACATTTATCAGTGGAGTGATCGTCAGTGCAGAGACCACATATTTCTATGGTGTTTAATGTGCACTACCCCTTCTCATGTTTCTTTCTACAAGGACGACAGAACACTGCCAAGGCTTGGTTAATTTCATCCTACTTCTTCTTTATTTGTAGTGCATCAAGTTGCATGGCCAAGGATTATAGGATGTCAGTTTTCATGTCATCAAGGAGGTTCCCTAGATCATATTTTGTAAGGTTGGCTCCTGAAGATGATGATGATCCTATGGGTAGATGTGTATCTCTTGTCCAATTTTTTCTTTTCCTAGACCTAGAATGATTTTTGAAGATCTGTAGTATCTTGTCATAAGTTTTCTGGAATATGTCTCCATCTCCCAAGAGGTTTAAGATCTCAAAATTCTCTTCTTTGATCCCTCTAAGAAGGACACGTTTCAATGATTCAGGGTCTAGGGTACAATGGTTAGCTTGTTTGTAGCTGAGCTGAAACCGGTGGGCATAGTCTTCTAAGGATTCACGGTCTCCCTGTTGCATCCTAAATATTTCATCCCTTGTATCTTTTTCTTTGCAATAGTCCCTATATTTTTCTAGGAATGCTTGTTTCATTTGGTCCCAGTTGAAAATACTATTTCCTTCTAAACTCATGTACCACCTAAGTGATAAATCTTTTAGTGTGGAGGGAAAAGCCTCAACTTTTGTGCATCCATAGTGTAATCAAAGGATCTGCAAGCTACCTCAAACTCAAACATGAATGTGTCAGGATCTTCTGAAGTCAAACCATGGAAGTTTGGCAGATTGATAGATTTGATATTCTTCATCCTGGCATCTCCAAGAGGTATGCTAATGGGAAAGGTGAATAGCTCTCTAGGTTCCTCTTCTTCGTCTGCCATGGTGGTGTTTGAGCTGGAACTAGCAGAGAAGTTGTCTCTGTTTGGATCGTATGTAGAATCAGTTTTGTTTTCAGAGTTTAGGAATTCAAATTGAGAATGGTCAGAACTACTGTTACCGTTTTTACTTATAGGACGCCTGGGAAGAAAGCTTCCAAATCTATCCCTTTGCCGACGAGGCATTCATTGGTAAAATCTTTATGTTTTTTTTCGTATATGTTATTTTTTCTTTTCTTTTTGTTTTGTTTTTTAAGATGTCTCCTAAAAGATTTAGCACCTCCCCGGCAACGATGCCAAAAGTGGTGAGCTCTTAGAATGGATTCCTAATGAGGGAAGCTAGACCGGGATCCTACTTTAATTATCAACCTGGGGGATGTACAAACTTCAGAGGTGCTGGCACTATATGTGCTCTTATAGGATAGTCTTTGTCCTGGTTGGGTGTCGGTATCAATGTTTTAAAGGTTTGCCTAATATATGGATGAGAAATACCTATGCTAAGAAGTTCAAATGCTGAAGATAGTAAATCTATGTTTAAGAATTTAAATGCTGAAAACAATAAATATACTTTAAGAATTAATCTTGCGGAAAACAGTAAATCTATACTATGAATTCGAATGCTGAAAACTTGGCAGATCTATTCTAAAATACCGAAAGATGGATTTCTAATTTAAGAAGTAAATACTGTAATTCAAATACATAAACTGGAAATCTGATCTAAAATATTCAAATGCCAAAAACTAAATTCAGAATGCAATTATCCAATGCCACGAATTAATCATCAATTAACCAAAGTGCTGAAAGTAATCAATCTTCATGAGCAACTATAATAATGGAAAAGTGCATGAGCTTCAAGATCTGGATCATTGTTTCATAAGTAATGCAAGCACACAGGAAAATAAGTGTCGAATCATGTCTTGGCAGAATGCTACTACAGGACTACAGAAACAGCGTTACCGAACTACAAAATGCGCTATAAACTACTACAGAATCAAAATGGTCACTTAACTACAGAAATCAAATCATGTTATTTGAATGCCATCAAAAATACTTTCACATGTATGATGCCTTAGGTAGAATGTATGAGAACTCAATTGAAGAATACCAAAATGAATAAAGGAGAAACAAAGCTTTCCTCAATATAGGCAATCAACCAATACAAAGATGTAGTCCTCCAAACAAAAGATCCTTTTCCTCCTATGTAGATCTCTCTCTCTCTCCTATGCGCAATACACAAGTGATTGAATGATTGATAAGTGGGGAACACACCTCCTCTACTTATACTCATCTTCTAACTGACTTTTCACCCTAACTGGGATGACCTCTCCTACGAGAGTATAATAACCCCTAAACAACTAACTTAGGGCCAACCCCACATGGGAGATCTAATAACCGTAGTTACCACAATCTCTTGGAGGAATAAACATCTTTGGATATGCAATAGGGTCTCCACGGAGGAATGGAACATCTCCGGAATAATAAATTACAATTATAATATTCTTAGAAGTTACAATATCTCAACACACTTGTCGTCTCTCCCTTAGTGCACCTTGTGTGCTTCCGTTGGAAATAAAATGTACCATCATGACCCTCTAATCTCACTTATTCACTCTACAACTTTCTTAGAATCACGCATTTGGATCAATGACTCTCACCCGTAATGCACATAAGACTTATTGATTCTATCTATCCATTTGTTTGGGTACTTATAACTTAACTTGCTCATTCCCCGCCAGTATTATCGTTCTTGAATAATTATTATCAAATCATTCATCAAATCTTTCAACGATTTACCAAATTATTTCATTGAGTGTGTCATCATCGACCTCCGCCACCTTCCGTCGGCGCTTAACTGCTGTAATTATGATTTGATTTGACTTACACATGCTAATCATTGAAAAGCTTCAAGCCTCGTCACTTACTCTTTACTCTGCTATTGTTTCATCAACAAACCCAATGTTGTCAACATATTTCCATCATTTAATCATCATATATATATATTATATAATATACATATAGATTTCTTTTTTAATTTTTTTTTTCTTCTGCAATATTTGTTTCAGTCGCTAAGTGTATGGCTATGGTGATAGGGCTTCAGTCAGCTTCCATTCACTAGACTTGTCAACACTGTCCCATCTAGATTTTTTAACTGCACTGTGTTAATTTTTCGATAATTTCATTCCATTATCATTCAGGATCACTAAGAGAATAACATGTACAGCATATCTACAACATATCAATCATAAACATAATAATGCAAGCACACAAGAGACACAGAGTTTCACCAGGGAAAACCAAAAAGGTAAAAAACCCCGCAACTTCCTCAAAGATAAGATAAGCCACAAACCAAGATCACAATGATCAAACCCAATAAGATGTCTCTAGCAGATGCTCCTCCTCCTCCACTAGTGCTCCACTTTCTCTCTTAGTTATGCGATCTTGAGAAGTGAGTGAATGAATCAAATGAGAGACACAACCTCTATATTTATACATTGACTTGACCTACAAATAATTCACTGGGGCCAACTTGCTAATCAAGTCTAATAACCAAAGCACATGAACTAACTAGGGCCGACCCCACACTGGTGTTCTAATAACCCATCAATACAAATGACGACACTTACAATGTAACTTGCGACACATGCAAAAACAAATGACGACACTTCCAATCAGAAGAATAATACATCTCTATTGGATATACAATAAAGTACAAATGTAATATACAAGTGAATATCTTCCGAATTTACAAATACATCAACACTCTGTCTTAACTAGGAAGGTATTCTTTCGTCACAGGTCATCAATACATATTAGCGCAAGTCTTCAATTCTGGAGCTAGATCACAGAACATCATCATCATCACTGCTGTTGTACTCAACATCTTGATGACTGGGCTATCTCTAAATTCTGCTCGTCATAGGAAGTTCTACAGAGCCATCCCTTTTTCATGTTGGATGTAGGCCCACCACCTGTAGGTCTTCATCATCACTGGCCATGCTGTGGATCCTAGGACTAATTACGTGCGTCAACAAAACCTATCTCAGACTATAGGATCTTTTACATGTTGACTATCACAAAACCTTAAAAGAGTGTCTTGCAACTTGCAAGAGCTCTAAAGAGAATCCTAGCTTAGACTATAGGATCTCCAGGACTAATTACATGTGACCCCCCACCACAAAACCTCGAAAGAGTATCCTAGCTTAGACTATAGGATCTCGTAGGATCTTTTCTATGTGGTTCGGAAAAACCGTAAAAGAGTGTCTTGCAACCTGCAAGAACTCTAAAGAGAATCCTAGCTCAGACTATAGGATCTCCAGGTCTTATTACATGCCTCTCTAGTAGCAAAACCTCGAAAGAGTATCGTAGCTCAAACTATAGGATCTTAGCTCAGACTATAGGATCTCCTAGGATCGTTTCTATGCTACATGCACAACCTATCCACGACCATTGAGTATCAACCTAATACTCATCATACATCATCCTGATCATCATCATAACATCATCCTGATGCATGTCATCCAGAGTATCATCCTGATATTCATCACACATGATCATCCTGATCATCGTCACTACATCGTCTTGATGCATGTCATCTAGAGCATCATCCTGATACTCACACATATACATGATCCAAATGATCATACAAAGAATCTACCTGATGCATATACATATACATGATCCAACTGATCATACAAATCATCCACTTGATGCATATACATATACATGATCCAACTAATCATACAAAGCAGTAATTGGAGCATCGTCCTGATACTCATCACACAATGCTTACATCCACAGCCATGGGAAGGATCCTCCTCTCACCATGCCTGGAATGGCTCTTGCAAATGTGTCCCATCACTTCTTCCTTGAAGTATATTCAATCTTAAGAAAACCAAGCCTCTCTCTGAAGTACTCAAACTTCACTCTAGCTAGTGGTTTTGTCAACACATCTGCAACCTGCTCATCCGTTGCAACATACAGGAGCTTCACTGCTCCTCTCTGCACCATATCCCTGATATAGTGATATTTAATATCAATGTGCTTCGACCTATCATGGAACACCGAGTTCTCAGACAGCTTCACACAATTCTGGTTGTTACAAAAGATACCAGTAGCATCCAACAGGAGATCAAATAACTCATACAGTAGCTTCCTCATCCATACTACCTCACAACTAGCCGAATAAGCTGCAACATAATCTGCTTCGACTGTACTTAGTGCTACGCAGGACTTATTCCTGCTAAACCAAGAGATCACACCTGATCCCATAATGAAGCAGAACCCAGAAGTGCTTTTCCTATCTACAGTACTACCTGCCCAATCTGAATCAACATAACCCTGCAGGTTAAACTTTTGATTCGCATCATACTTGAGCCCATAATCAACCGTACCCTTTAGGTACCTCAGAATATGCTTTGCAGAAACCAGGTGAACACTTCTCGGATTTGTCAGGAACTGGCTCAATGTGTTCACCGCAAAGAAAATATCTGGTCTCGTGTTCATCAAGTACATCAAGGACCCAATCATCTGACGATACACCGTGACATAAACCAGATCAGAAGAAGCGTCACACAAAAGCTTCATGTTCGATGCCATAGGTGTGGCTATGTCCTTATAGTCCATCATCTCAAACCTCTTCATGATCTCTACTTCATACTTCACTTGTCCAAGGAATATTCCATCTCTACTCTGCCACACCTCCATGCCTAGAAAGTAATGCATCATCCCAAGTCCTTCATCTCGAACTCGGCAGCAAGCTTCCTCTTTGTGTTGGCAATCAATCTATCCTCACCTGTAACACACAAGTCATCCATATACAAAAGTAGTATCGCTGGATTACCTTCCTCAACCTTGTAGTAAAGGTTGGAATCCACTTTACTCTTGGTAAATCCCAAACTAGATAGGAAACTGTCCATCCTACCATACCAAGTCCTAGGAGCTTGCTTCAATCCATACAAGGCTTTCTTAAACCTACACACATATGACTCCTTGTCATGTGTCTCAAAACCGAGTGGCTACTCCACATACACTTCCTCTTCGACTACACCATTCAAGAAAGCTATCTTGAAATCCATCTGGTGTATCTTCCACTTCATCACTGCAGCCAGAGCAAGTACTGTTCTGATAAAAGTTTATCTGGCTATAGGAGAAAACGTCTCTTCATAATCTATTCCATCTTTCTGGGACAAGCCACGAGCTACAAAAATTTCCTTTTATTTCTCTATGCTACCATCTGCAGCATGCTTGATCTTATAGATCCACTTGGAAGTCACAACAGACTTCCCTTTTGGTCTTGGGACCACATCCCAAACATCATTCTTCATGATCGATTGGTACTCATCGATCATGGAATCCTTCTATTACTGCATCCCGGATTGTGGGAGATTCAGATTCTTCAATATCTTCAATAGATATTGTTCTTTGAACTTCGCTGCTGGACAAATGTTGTAGTCCTGCTTTTGTAGGTGATTGTACACGATCTTTCCTACAAGTCAAATTCAATTGCATGATTAGAAACTTATCATAGTTTTCAAAACAAAATCTTGCACATAAGAATATATGTCATACAATCATGCATTTATCTTTATCCAATGCTTCAATACAACATTCATCCATATCCTGTATTCATACGGTAACTTTCTAGATGCCTTCCATCTCTAAGAACATTGTTAAGAGTTTGCACTACTCCCAACATTTCAGCAAAAAGGTTTCATTCTAGATAAGTAGCAATGGAATGTTGTATAGTACCATAGGCCACTTACCCATTACATGCATATTAGTAGTATACTGTTCATTTAATGCAATTATTCTAATATGCATCATACACAACCTAAGTCTAGGAACATAAGTATATACATCATTGAACAATATTATTTAAACAATCAGATATACAAGAAATGACAATTCAAATACTTATCTTTGTTTGTTTGTTGGGTGGACTCCCTCTCAATCTTTGCTTCCTTCCAGGAACCACTGGAGTCTTTGATAGTGTGCATCTTAACCAATACTGAAAATGGATGAGAGGTTCATCCATAGATTATTTATCTTCCCGAGTAGCTTCTTGAATTCTGTTGAAGTGAATTCTCCACTATTGTCAGATATAAAGGTCTTGATCTTCTTTTCAGTTTGATTTTCTATCAACGATTTGAATTCCTTGAATTTTTTGAATACTTCATCTTTGTTTTTCAAGAAATAAATCAAAGTCTTCCTAGAGAAATCATCAATGAAAGAACCATAGTATACATACCCACTCAGAGAACTAGATGACATCGGATTGCATAAATCGAAGTGTATAATTCCTTTTTCCTTACTTGCTTGTAAATGCCTTCTTTGTGTTCTTTCCTTTTGTACGTCCTTTGCAAATATCTTCATACATAGATTGGATTTCAGGGAGACCTTCTATAGCTTTGCTTTCAATTGGTAGTGCTCTATAGTACACATGTGCAAGACTTCTATGCCAAAGTTCACTTGGCTCCATGGATTCATGTACCATGGCATGTTTAGGTTGTCCCTTCAATTTGTACAATCCTCCCTCTTGCTCTCCAATCACTACTGCATCATCTATGGTCTTGCCTTTTGGCCACATGAGTACTTGGCCATCCACAAATGCAACTCTAATCCCTTTTGCATCCAAATATTATATGGATAAGAGATTCTTCTTGAGCCCAGGTACATATAGAACATCTTTCATCTTCAAAGACTTCCCAGAGTCTAGTTTGTAGGAGGCTTCACCGCTTCCTTTGATAGGATATTAATAGTCATCCCCAAGTTCACTTTTTGAGGTGACTCATGTTCAGATAGATCTGCAAAGGATTCTTTAAACCCATTCATGTGTTGGAAGCCCCACTATCAATAAGCCAATCATCACATCCATGAGAGATAGTACCTGTCAGAGCAGAGATTAGAACATATTCATCTTCACTTGATGAATCATCACTTTCTGCTCTATTCTTCTTCTTGGGAGGTTCATCATCTTCAGCAGCATGAGCATGACATCTCTTCTTGTTGTTCTTTGTCTTGTTGTTGAATTTTTTTCTTTTCTTGGGACATTCTAAAGCAAAGTGTCCTTTCTCATCACAATTGAAGCATCGAACATGAGAGAGATCTTTCTTCTTTTGACGGAAGTGAGAGTGTTTCTTGTTGTGAGATTTCTCCCTCTTAAACTTACTTCCCTCAGTGTTTGTTGTGAGGGATTGATCTTCATTCCCCATATTTTATTCTTGGGCCACAATCCTAGCTTCTTCTTGCGAACATTCTTCCCATAGTCTATTGAAGGAGATCAATTTCCTCCTTGTATGAAATATTCCCATGACCTAGGTAGGCCATTCAAGGTGGTCATGCAAATTTCTCCATTCTCCACTACTTCATCCACAGCTTCAAGTTGTTCCTTGATTTGAGAGACCTTAAAGAAATAGGATTGGATGGTTTCTCCATTCTGGATCTTTACCCCTTTCAATTGGTTCCGCAGATTCATATTCCAATTTATGTTCTTTCCTTCAAATAACTTGGTCAAAGAGTCAAACATCTCCTTAGGTGTCTTTAGGGAAGACACATTGGGTATGAGATGGTCTTTTATAGAATCAGCAATGATTCTCTTAGCCTTGACCAAGTCCTTCTTGTGTAAGGCCTTAGCCTCATCTCCCTTTGGAATTGAAACCTCTTCTTTTAGGTAGGTGTCCAAATCATTTTCTTCTAGGATTAACCCAATCCTATACTTCCATGCTTGGAAGTTATTAGCTCCATCAAGATTATCCTCAGGCTTGGTGTGGTGAGACATCTTAAAGAGTACTTCAAATGGAAATACAAGGTTTTAGGTCTTACTACTTGATTTGTTGAAAATTGGATCTGGAGCTGGATTAGGGTTTGTCAGAGAAACCCTAAAGATTCAAAATTTGAATTTCAAACTTTTGAAAGGATAGAAAGATTCGCCTTGCTGAGATGGTCAAGCTAGTATACTCAGAATTTGAAATCTGCAAATTTTCACCCCTCAAAATTGCTTTTGAGATTTCTAGATTCACTAGACATGACCCCAAACTAGGGTTTGATTTTCCCAGAGCTTCACCCAACCAAAAAGTTCGATCGAAAGCTCTAAAATTTGATTTTTCAGAGGAGCTTCCAGCTGTGGTCTCAGATTTCAGAAATTTCAATTTTTGCAGAAACCCCAATGTTTAGGTCAAAAAAGGAAACAACTCATAATTGAATTCTGTCTCAACAGAAAGATGCGCCCTTGCTAGGAGAGTCAATCTAGCCTCATGCCTTTGATGATCTGTGGAGAGAAACCCAAATATTAAGAAGCCCTAGCTTCCACAGCTACATAGTGCCTTCTTCTTAGGTCATCTCTGATACCATGTTATTTTTTTGATAATTTCATTCCATTATCATTCAGGATCACTAAGAGAATAACATGTACAGCATATCTACAACATATCAATCATAAACACAATAATACAAGCACACAAGAGACAAAAAATTTCACCAAGGAAAATCAAGATGGCGAAAAACCCCGCAACTTCCTCAGAGATAAGATAATCCACAAACCAAGATCACAATGATCAAACCCAATAAGATGTCTCTAGCAGAAGCTCCTCCTCCTCCACTAATGTGCCACTTTCTCTCTTAGCTATGCGAGCTTGAGAAGTGAGTGAATGAATCAAATGAGAGACACAACCTCTCTATTTATACACCGACTTGACCTGCCAATAATTCACTGGGGCCGACTTGCTAATCAAGTCTAATAACCCAACCACATGACCTAACCAGGGCCAACCCCACACTGGTGGTCTAATCACCCATCAATACAAATGATGACACTTATAATGTAACTTGCAACACTTGCAAATACAAATGACGACACTTACAATCAGAGGAATAATACATATCTGTTGTATATACAATAAAGTACAAATGTAATATACAAGTGAATATCTTCCGAAGTTACAAATACATCAACACACTGTACCTCCGTTAGTAATAAAATTTATGATATAGGGACCCAACGAATGCATCTCTAGATTACCTGGGTGCTTCGCAAACTTACTGTCATACAACATGACCATATCTCTATGCTAGAAGTGCTTCTCCTTGACATGGCAGTTGTGCCAAGCATTTTGTCGATCATTTTTTACCTGCTGATGGAAGCCTTCGATAAACTGGTCCTCATCAAGGTGTACCAATTGTGCCAATTGTTCTTCGATTGCTCCATCATCGCTCATTCCTATTGTTGCTTCAATGCATAGACTTGGGACAATATACTCCATTGGCATCATCGCTTCCTGTCCATAAACTAACTTGAATGGAGTTTGGCCTGTCAATCGTTTACAAGTTGTTTTGTAGGCCCACAGTATCACTAGAATCTTCAAATCCCAATCATCACGGTTTGTGTTACACACCTTTGTGATCACATTCTCCATAATTTTGTTGAATGCTTCAACTACGTCGTTTGATTGCGGGTGATATTGGGTACTCCTTTGATGCTGAATTTGGAATTCTTCTGCCATGGCCCTGATAGTTTGGTTGACGAAGTGAGTGCCTTGGTTGCTCATCAGTATCTTTGGGAACCGAAACCTGGTGACCACATTATCAAAGATAAATCTTGTTTTTGTTGTAGACATGCAATGCTTTACTGGTGCAACTTCAGCCCATCATGTCAAATAATTCGTCGCAATGATTATATATCGCGACCCTGTTCTTTTTCCTGGTGGGTTGATAGGTCTTACGAATTCAACTGCTCATTTGTCAAACGCTTGTAATGTTGGTTGAGGTACTAGCGGCATTTCATCCATTTGAGATGGTTTCCCTATTCTTTTGCATACATTGCAGCTCTTTGTGTAATCTGCAGCATCTCCATGCACCATCTTCCACCATAGTCTAGCTCTAAGTATCTTTCTAGTAGTGGAACGTCCTCCATAGTGAGCTCTTGTGATCCCTTCATGGGATTCTGCCAGTATCCTTTCATGTTCATGCGAAAGGACATATCGCCGAAGTATTTCGTCCGGTCCCATTTTGTATAGTTGTCCTGCGATTAGTTGGAAATCCGCAACTCTATCAACTAGCTGCTTCTTTTGGATGGTATTAAATTCCTCAGGTGCCTTTCCTATCGCCAAGAATTGAAAATTTTGCTCATAATGGTCGTCGACCATCCCAATCTTGAATAACTCTGTGTCGAGCAATCCTTCATTGATATTCCTTGGTTCTTCTCCTGATTCCATTCGTGAAAGATGATCGGGTCCTGCATTTAGTCTCCCAAGCTTCACAATTATCTCAAAATCAAATTCTTGGAAAAGTAATAGCCATTGACAGATTCGTCCCCCCCCCAATACAGGCTTATTCACTAGGTATTTTAGTGTTGAATGATCGGTAAACATTTTGAAATGTCCTCCTAACAAATAATGTCAAAATTTATGTAAGGCATATACCATCGCTAGACCTTCCTTTTTCGTCGTCATATAGTTCTTTTCTGCGATCGACAACTTCCTACTTGCAAATGCGATTGGGTGATCAATTGATCCTTCTCCCGGCTGAGCTAGTATCACCCCTAGCGCAACTGATGAAGTTTCGACATGAACATGGAATTATTTTGTCCAATCAAGAAACATTAATATTGGTGTTGCTACCATCTTTGCTTTTAGTATATCGAGGCTCTCTTGGCACTCGTCATTCCACTCGAACTTAGCATCCTTTTTTAACAGTTTTTCCATTGACGCTGTGATCATTGCATATCCCCTGATAAAAAAATTTGTAGTACCATGTATGTCCCAACATCACCCTTCGTTGCTTCACTATCATTGGTGGCGGAAAGTCGATGATGATTAAAATATTCATTGGGTAAACCACCATCCCTTCCCTACATACAATGTGTCCTAACAAAATCCCAAATGGAGCGCAGAAGATGCACTTCTTCAAGTTCAGCGAAATTTTATGTTGTCGACATCTCTACAGTATCAGCCTTAGATTCACAACATGGTCTTTAACCAATCCATATACGGTCCAATCATCCATATATACTGCGAGGAATTTATGAATGAAGTCTTTGAATGTGGAAACAACTAGTCTTGAAAAGATTGTTGGGGCATTTTTAAGACTGAACGACATTACTATGTATTGAAAGCAGCCCCATTCTGTTATGAAATTTGTCTTATGTCCATCTTCCTTCACGATCTTTATTTGGTGGTATCCTGAGAATCCGTTTGTAAATTAATATATCTCTTGACCTCCGACACCTTCTAGTAATTCATCAGTGAATGGTGTAGGGAATGGATTGTGAAGACATGCATCATTCAATTTCCTTAGATTGACACAAATCCTAATTTCATCGGTATTCTTATCTTGGAAAACCATCGGGATGATCTATTCGTATTCCTCCACCGGCTCTATGATTCCTACATCCAACATTCGCTCTATTTCGGTTTTCACTCGCTCCTTGTACCTGGGAATCAATCTATAGGGTCTCTTTTTTACGGGTTTCACATTAGGTTTCGGTGTAATCTTCATTTCTCCCAGGTCCCCATAAATGCCTTTCATTTCTGAAAGTTTCATTGGGAACAAATACTGAAAATCATGTAGCATATCAGTAATCTTTGCAATGGTCGAATCATCCCAGTAATATCCAATGCTTGCGAATTTGGGGTTTTCCTCCGACCCAATATTAACCTTCTTGCTTCGCAGTGGCTGTTGGAATTTGTTGAAGGGAATATTTGGTGCTTTGACATCCTGACTTCCTTCCGACTATGGTACATAAATAGCTCATGGATCATCCTCTTCATCAAGTTCTCCCATTACGTTGTAGCACTCCATCAACATTTATGGTGTCGTGGTCCACTGTAATCCCATTGGTTTTTCTGTTGGAACTTCTTCAAGTACCTTCTCACGGACCTCCTGTAGTGCGCTATGGATGACCGGTTTCAAATATGAGAAGTTGAAATCTTGGCTAAAGGCAATAGTTAACTCTTCCCATGTAGTTGTTCCGCGTCGAAATTATGCTCTGATATACCAACTTTGCGATACCTCATCCAATGTATGGATGAATGCATGGACCCATTCCTGTTTTGGTCTCATTCCCGATTTGTGTTGACACTCTTCCAGGTGGTCCCTTGGGTCACCTCTTCCATTTTATTTTCTTTCGCAGTACCCTTTAGTTTCGCTGAATCTGAATTCCATTAGTTGTCGACATAGTGTCCAGTTTGTTATCATCGACTTGTGTCTGTTAGGAACCCATGTCAACCCTTCTATTTACTTTGTTAGTATATTGTTGTTGGACGCATATGCTTTGTAAGTCATCCCATAGAATTTGTTGTTCCATAGTTTGTACTAGCCCATGGTATTGACCCATAGTATTGGATGCATATGCTTTGTAAGTCATCCTATAGTATTATATGTCCCATGGTATTGAGCCATAGTATTGGGCATAGAATTAGTATATAAGTGTGTGTTGAGGCCAATTAAGGTACTGTGAAGTTATTTGTATTAAGCTTGCTCAAAGAAGTTTTCCCCCTCGAAGTGGCTTGCGATCAATAAATATTCTGTGATCTCATATATTGTGCATTTTATCAATTAATTGTTGTAGGTTCCTCACATCTGGTATCATAGCACTTTCTTGGGCTCGTTCTGTGAAAGTTCTTCCAAATGTTTTTTCCACATCTGTTGCAGGTTCGGATTTAGGAATAGTCCCTATCCGCTTAACTGTGGGAAGTACTTGGGAATAATCCCTAAAATGCATTGTGAGGAGTACCAAAAGAATCCCAAAGTAGTTGTCCCATTGAGAGGACCTGCCAGGGAAAAGGGCAACGACCCCTACCTCATTGACTAGTTCCCACCCATGAGGTAAACCAAGAGTTGTCGTTTGTGGCAAATCGGTTATCATTTTACCTGAGCCGTGGAGTGAGGGGTACTGCTCCAATACGTAAGCCGTTAGACAGCATTGGTGGCCAAGTGAATCCCCTGAACTGTTAGGAAGCCGATCATACTTGGGGTCCATACCTATTTTCATCTAATAAATCATAGATTTTCTCTACCCAGAACTATTTCCGATCACTTCCGCACCATTGCAGATCCATCTGTTGTTGATCACTTCCACGCTGTTACAGATCCCTTCCGCACTGTTGTAGATCCATTTCTGAAAAAAAAAATTATGTTTTTCCACCATATCTCCCTTGTTTTAACTTTGTTTCCCTTGAAACTTCCCTCACACCCCTGCAGTCCGATTTTGCATATTTCATTCGTGCGGACCCTATCCAAAATTCCACTTCCCAATGCCAGAAATTCCACATTTGTCTATTTTTAGGGTTTTCCATAACTTCTTCGATTTTCACCCAATCGCCTTTAAATTTTACCACAATGTTCATTTCATATTTCTGCTTCTTTGTCTCTCTCTGCCAAATTTTCTCATTCTTTCACCTCGCTTCTAAAATCCCCCTTTTTTGCTTCCTTGTCCCTTTGAAAGTGTCCAAAACCTAGTCAAACCCAAATTACCCATCAATTTTTTTCCCAAATCTAGATTTTCCTTTACTAAAACAGTTTCTGTTTTTGTTTATCTACCCACTCAAAATATAAAAAAAACTCTTGGTTATGGTTGTCAACCGCATAGGAGAAAAAACCATGGAGGAAGAACTTGCATCCCTCAAAACCAAACTCCAGGATATGGATGAAAAATTTCTCGGCCTCCATCTTGAGCATTCAGCCATGAACAATAAACGACAGTCAGAGTATTCTTCAAACAATGGGTTCTCTTCTTCCAGCAATTTCCATGGTCCAAAGATTGATTTTCCTCGCTTCAATGGTACTGATCCGACTGGATGGATCTATCGGGAAAAAAAATATTTTAGTCAGCATAATACTTTTGATGTCAACAAAGTTCCACTTTCATCCTTTCATTTGGAACAGGAAGCTCTTCAATGGTACCGTTGGTACATCAAGGCTCATGATGAGCCAAGATGACTTCACAAGAGCACTCACTAAACTTCACCAATTTGGCACTATAAGAGAGTATCAGACATAATTTGAGAAACTAGCCAATCACATAGAAGGATTGTTTGATAAATTCTACAGGATTTGTTTTATCAGTGGTCTTAAGGATGAAATCCGCTCAGAGGTCAAAATGTTTTGTCCCCACACAATGATGGAAGCCCTTGGGTTTCCTGAGTTGGTAGAAGACAAGATTGCAGCCCAACAATGCTCCAAACCCACTTTTGTTCCCTTCAGAAATATGGGTTCTCAATGACCTCCCATCCCGACAGCTCCTCGACCAACTCCTGTCAAGCATTTGCCTTAAATAGAGATGCGGGCACGTAGAGAAAAAGGGATTCGTTATAATTGTGATGAGAAATTCACTCGGGGACATAGATGTGTTGAGCAAAAGCTCTATCTCTTGGATGTGGATTCTTTGCCTGCCTATGAAATTGGTGAAGAAGCTCCAGATACAATAGATGATCAGGTCGACATTCAGGAGCCACTTATTGACCCTCCATCTCAGGACGACCAGCCATAGATATCTCTCCATGCTTTAGTCAGAATCACCACCCCCAAACAATGCGGGTCAAGGGTTACTTCAAGAAGATCCCTTTTACAATACTCATTGATTCTGGTAGCACTCATAATATCATTGACCATCGGATTTCCAAACATGATGATTGTTTTGTCCATCCTTGCTCCAACTTTGAAGTCATGATTGCCAATGGGGCACCTTCCCTTGTAAGGGGAAGTGTCACAATGTGTGTATCTCTCTGGAAGATTATAACCTACGCTCTAACATGTTTGCCTTGTCCTTAGGCGGATGTGATGTGGTTTTGGGTGTTAAATGGTTACGCACTCTTGGTCCCATCTTATGGGATTTTGCTAAACTTTGGATGCTTTTTTCAGTCAATGGGAAACAACACAAATTTACGGGCTTACAACTAGGGTCTCTCTGCATCATTAGTTCACATCGCCCAAAAAATATCCCTAAGAATAATTCACATGGTGTCATCACTCAGATCCATTCCATTCAGATGCACTCATCAACGGTCTCCACTACTTCCTTGGATATATATGCAGGTGTCTTTGTTGAACCAGCGGGCTTTCCACCTTCAAGAGACCTTTCCGATAAGAATTTAGCTGCATCTACATCTCAAAAGGAAATGATGGCTATTTTGCATGTAGTATAGAAGTGGCATCCATACCTTTTAGGTAATTATTTATGCATCAAGACTGATCTCCAGAGTCTGGAAAATTTTCTGGAACAACGGGTCTCCTCCCCAGCACACCTGAAATGGCTTATCGAACTCATGGGTTATTGCTATGCGATCATTTACAAGAAGGGTAAGGAAAATATGGTGGCAGATGCTCCTTTTCGCGCATTTGATGATCCAATTTCTCTTACATCTATTTCTCGGCTTGTTCCAAATTGGTTGCAATCTGTTCAGCAGGGCTATCTCTTCTATGCACTCCATGCTTCTCCATCGGCAGGGCACTCTGGTTTCCTCAAAACGTATGCCCGGGAACAATGTAAATTCTTTTGGAAGGGACTGAAAATGACAATTCAATAGATGGTGGCTAATTGTGATACTTTCAAGGTCAACAAGAGTGAAACGAAACTCGTTTTGGGACTGCTCGAACCCTTTCCTATCCCTACACAGATTTGGACAACTATTTCTATGGATTTCCTTGAAGCGCTCCAGTGGTACAATACCACATCTAAAATGACACCATATGAAGCAGTCTATGGACAGGCAGCACCAGTTCTTCTTCCATACACCCTCAGCAGTTCCCCAGTTCAGGAAATTGACTCGATTCTTCAAAACCGCGATCAAATTCTTCTCATTCTGCAGGACAATCTTCACATGGCAAGAATTTGACTAAAACAACAAGCCGATCAACACCATTCTGAGTGTAATTTTCACGCAAGTGATATGGTTCTTCTTCATCTACAGCCTTCAATGCAATCCTCCCTAAAACTCAGAAGGCGTCATCTTCTCTCTCAATCTATCATAGAGGTATTCATTCAGTGGCACAAAATGCAACCCGAGGATGCTCTAGGGGAACCACTCCTTCAGATTCCGCATCAATTTCCACATCTAAAGCTTTGAGTACAAATCTTTTTCTAGGGGAGAGGGGATGTTAGGAACCTGTTTCAACCCTTCTCTTTACTTTGTTAGTATATTATTGTTGGACGCATATGCTTTGTAAATTGTCCCATAGTATTTCTTGATCCATAGTTTGTATTAGCCCATGGTATTGCCCATAGTATTGGACGCATATGCTTTGTAAGTCGTTCTGTAGTATTATATGTCCCATGGTATTGACCCATAATATTCAGCATAGACTTAGTATATAAGTGTGTGTTGAGGCCAATGAAGGTACCGTTAAGTTAATTGTAATGGGCTTGCTCAAAGGAGGTTGCCCCTTCGAAGTGGCCTGCGATCAATAAAATATTCTATGATCTCATATATTGTGCATTTTATCAATTAATTGTTGGAGGTTCCTCACAGTGTCCTATCCACCACCGTGATGGTATAGAATTCAATGCTTCCTCTAATGCCAACAGTATCTGTGGTTCTAATACTCTTTCTTCAAATTCGGCGATAAATATAGTCATATTAGGAAATCCTTCGTATGTCGATAAGTCACAGATTTATGTTGCTACTCATCTCAGCGACCTAGTGATTTTGCGCATCTTCTGAATGATACCTCATGTAGTCGATTTTGCTAATTTTCGAGCGCTTCGTTAGAATCCGATGTTGCCGAACTGACTCTTCGCCATCGCAGTTCTCCGTCGGCAGTGGGATTAACATAATCTTCTGAGACGTTGTAAACATTTTCCCATCCTTTTTTGAACTCATCTCTCATAGGTTAGACGTACCTTTTCCCTTCATGTGCATCCAGCAGAGCGAAAACATGTATCGTTTTTCTTGAAGGACATTGTCCTTTTCTTAAAGTTAATGACTGCCAGGTTCTCCATCACCTATTCTATTCCTAGCAGTGCAGGATATGGGCTAGTGTTGTCGACTATCTCTATCATGTCAAAATATGTGTATTTCTTTAGCCCCTCCACTTCGATAGGTACATGAGACAGTCACCCAATCGGGGTAACCTTGGTTTGGTTTTCCAATCGAAGCTACACCGAAGACCATACCATTTGTGGTTTCCCCATCATTTCCCAAGTCTGCTTGGTTAGGATATTCACATCTGATCCTAAATCCAAGATAATGGAATCTACGTCAAATGCGCCGATTTGATCATTAATTCTCACTTCTATGCCAGTTTGAATTTTTTGCAAGTGATTAACTATTCATTCTTGTCTCCCTGGTTCCCGTCGATGCATGTAACAATAAAATAATATTAAATATAATTAATATTAATTTATTATTATAGTCATGCCCTTTGGTGAAAAGATGCAAGACAAACTTATTTAAGCCCTACCAATTGTATTCATTTATCATCTCCTACATTACATTTTTATACATTTCTTCTACATTACATTCGCCTTCAGCTACCTTGATCTTCCAATGCAGTAGACGAACAATCTCGGCTAGTGCATATTGATGTTTTTCTAATGTTATGAAACTTTCTAAGAAATTCCTTAAAGTGCTTATCTTTTCTGGTGACCCTTGCGAATTTGTCCTATCAAAGGTCAGTGAAATTTCACGATGGACAGTGGGTGGTATTCTAGCACCGCTCTTGATCAACTCATCCCGAGATTCCATGAAGATTTATTTTTTTTATTCGTCATCATATCGCACTTGTCTCCTATTGATGGGTCGGACATTTGGCAGTGGTCTATTTTCTCATGTCACAACACCTCCCCTGGTCACTACTACGACATTCGCCAGTTGAATTCTTACTTCGGCTGTAATCTTCTGTATGTTCAGAGGTGGATTTTGATTTGGGTTCTGGTTTAGATTTAGTTGTTGCTGCGGTTGCATTGTATTCTTGCTTTTCCATTTTGCAATTAGCTGTGAACAGTCTTCAATTGTATGATCTACTACATTGAGATAGGTACAAAGTGGCACTGGAAGAGGGAAATCCCTTCGATAGTGTCTGATTACTCCGTAGTTGTAGTAGGTAACTAGTCCCCATCCTCGATCAGGAAATCCTCTACGACCTAAACCTCCATTGCGACCGCCCCGGAATCCTCCTTGATACCCTCCTGGTTGCTGATTGAATTGTTGTTGGTTATATGGTGGTGGATTAAACTGTTGCGGGTTATACTGCAGTTGCGGGTAATTATATTGTGCTTGGTTGTACTGCTGTTGTTGTTGATTGTAGTGTGGTTGTGGCAGATTATACTGTGGTTGTGGCTGGTTATACTGCGGTTGTGGTAGAGGTCTTTGCGCCGGTCTTTTCTCCTCTCCCTTCATGAAATATGTGCCATAATTATTTCCTATAACAAATTGTAATCTCTGCAGTCCTTTTCCTCATGTCCAACCGATCGACAAAAATTACGGAAGAGATTTTCCTGCTTTGAGACAACCTTTTGCAAGTATACACATTCTTTTGTTCGATGCCCCCTTGTTTGACATACCTAGAACCATGGCATTGCCCCTTGGCTGAGTGGATTCGATGCACCAGACTGTAAATACTCATGGAATTTGCGGCACTAATCTTTGTGGTGACCCTCAGTCTTGCATCTAGTACACCTTTTATCTTCGTGGACTTCTTTCCCTTTCTTTATATCCTGCAGTTTGATTGTTAAATTTTCTAACTGCGACTGGATTTGGCTCATGCCAATCGTAGCCTCACTAATTGGCAATGCCTCCAATTTTATTGCGATCTCCAAGGCCTTGTCCTGGTATGTAATATTTTGTTGCATCAGCGGCATACGAATGTGTGGTACTAATATTGCAATGAAACATTCCTTATGTTGTATGTCACTCCTTCCAAAACTTACTTTCTCCATTAGGGTTTTATATCTTTGGTCGAACTCCCATACTGATTCATTAGGGAATTGCTTAATCTCTTTCAGTTCTATGATATATTGCAACTCTGATTTTGGTTTCTGAAACTCATCGATCAATCCTACCTTGATTTGCGACAGTTTTTTCTCAAGACTCCCCGTAGGTACCTACATGAACTTCATAAACCAATCTAGCACATGGCCCCTGAAGCTCGTTGCTAGTTGTCCCTTCTTGATATCGTCATCTTGGACCTGCTTCACTGTCCATATTGCTTCGCACAAAACCAGTATTGCTCAGGATCCTTAGTCCCATTACCCTCAAAGACAAGCATCTTCACATTTTCAACCACCATCCTTTGTCTCCTACCAGTATGAGTTGACTTAGTATTGTTACTAATACTCCGACACGCAGGGAAACCTTGTGAAGAGCTAGTATTTCTTCTAAAAAAATTAGGCGCGGTGCACGGGGTTGTGGGTATGTTGTAGCTTTGGGTTTTCCCTTCCCCGGGTTTAGGGGTAGCCTGGTTGTCTCCTTCGTCACTGTGGGTTCGCTTTGTTCTGTGTGGTCCTGTTTTGCAATTATTTGTTCCAGTCGCACCAAGAGACTCCCTCTCTATTTCAGTCCTCTTCTTTTTCGTTCGGTACCACGTCCCACTTCGCAAGCGACCACATATCTCCTCTACTTCCCTCGCACTGTCGTCATCGTTTATGTCCATCTACCCCACATCATTCCAAGAAACCCTCATCGACGTGGTACCCACAGCCTCTGTCCACCATAGTTTTACTCGTCAGAATTCATTTTCAAGATTCCCTTCTCGCAGATAAGCATCTTGATCCACAAGGGTAGTGATGACAGATACCTCCCTCATGGACCCTTAAAGAATTTACTTTCTACGTCATTGTAATATTTTATGGTGTCAGCAGTGAACTTGGTGATGGATCATTCCAAGATACTTTCTACCCAAAAGTCAACAACTATTGATGCCTTATTGTTGACCCTTTTTAGATGCTGGATCAAATATAGGGTCCAATGATCGGGTTCGCCTCCTCGGAAATTTTTCTTCTGGAAAGTCAGTTGTGCCAACCACTCGTGCAACAAGATCAGAAATTCGCATAAGAATACTTCATGGATATTAGAGTAAATGTACTTCTGCAACCATTCGCTTGTCATCCTCCCAGGATTCCGATTTTATTCTTCTGCGAACTCTCGCATTTTCTTATCAAACCAATCTTGAATCTCTGGTTTCCTCGGATGCCACAGCATGTCCTCTTCTTTTCTTCTTCAAGGTCCCAGCAACGGAACCATTTGTTGACATAGTTCTTTTGATAGGGTTTCACTTCGTACTACTGTCAACAAAGATCGACCAGACACCCTTAAGCGTTGTCCCAAAAAGGTTTTACCCTTTCCAGCAACACTTGCAGAGCGAGTGAGGTCTCACCCAAGATGTATAAGGGGGGCTGCAAGAACCAAGTTTCCGCAGTTCGGAGAAGACATGCATTGTTCCACTCTCAATCGAAAAAAGCCATAGATTTGCATTCGCATTAAAATATCACATTATTTCTGTAGTAATCCTTAATTGCATTATCATCTCATACTTAGCGAATTAAACAAATCAACAAACCATGTTTGAGGAATCTGTGATACATAACATATCTGCAAAAATATCTAATGCGATCTCAATAAAAATATCATATTGCAATAAATAGAAGATAGATATTGTCATGTCTCAAATTTGGAATTGGGTCACAATGGCCTAATCACATTGGCCATTTTCATTAGAGTTTGTAAAATTGATGCTAAAGGTCAAATAATTGCCAAGGAGGAAAATTACTAGTTTCCTAGGTTTGGGGTGGAAGCTTTGGGATTTGGAATAATGGGGATAATAAATGATGTTTGAACATTAGAGTGGCATAAATATTTAATAAAGGATCTAAATAAATATATACAAGTGAAAATAAAAGTGGCATTTGATCATGAAGACACATGGAGGAAGTGGGACCCACATATGGCTAGATTTCCCCACTACACTTGGCATCATTCTCTCACCAATTCGAATTCAAGGTGAATGGTAACATACTTGGGGGAGTCCAAAAGGTATTATTCATGGCATGACTCATCCAAGTTCGAAATATAGAGGAAGAGTAACTCCCATGGAAGAGGAAGAGGCAATTTGGAGTTAGTGAGACACTTGGGCTACATTCCCTAGCTCTATGACAACAATGATGAAGATGCTATGACACCTATGACACAAATCAGACCTGAAGGCTGACATATGACATATATGACATGTCAGGGCTAAAAATAGACTCTAAGATGGTGCTCAAGGGTGTTAGGGAAGCTAAGATGCTTCCACATGTGATTTGGTGGAAGTGGGAAACTAGGAATTGTTGTACAAGTGGCGTTCTTTGGAATCTCTTCCCAACTTGAGTTGGCATGAGTCTCTTGGAAGGAATTTGACCCATGGAGGACATTAGAACTTTATAAATGTCAATAAAAAATAATAAAACTAGCTTTTGATCATTTGTAGAATTTGCAATTGCATTTGTGAAGAGGGAGAGCTAGTGGATGACTAGTTTCTTGCCTTAGCCAATTTCGAGGGTGAAAGATTCCCATCCAAGTTGGTAATTGGAAAGGCCATTAAGACCTTTCATTGGAGCTTTAATGGATTCTTATTTGCATGTTTAAGCTATAGGGAAGCTCATGGTTTCTTCTATTGCAGCACATTCTCTCAACCATTTCCAGTTTTGATGGCATATTCTTGATCCTTGAGGGAGGGCATTTTTGGTGAGCTATTGTACTCTTTGGGGGATCTTTTAATGCCCCATTTATTTTGTAATATGAATTAAATACTCTGTTCTTCATCTCCAAAAAATTTCAGGTCGAAATTCCAAGTAGAAATGTATAAATCTCAATTTTAATGAAAGAACAGTGCCATTTCCCCACTACCTTGTTGTGAATCAATGTAATGCTGATGATTTCGAAAGAATGGATGATTATCTGATATATTGTGATAAATATACTGCCATGGATGTCTTCTACAAGTTTCATGTACTGTACTTGAGCATTTGAAGTATTTTTACTCAGTTTAATTGCATTGGGAGAAGAAATAGTGCCATTTCCCCAAGGGTCGAATTGGTGATTTTTGTAGTTGAATGGGAGAGGGTTGGAACAGTGTAGCTAGGGTTTTCACCCTTGTTTGTGCAAATGAGCACCTACTAAGGAGAATGGACTCCTTAGTAGCAGTTCAATAAATAGTAAATGAAAGTGCTAAAGCAATACAAATTCTAAACTAGCATGAGCATTAATAAACATAACAAAAACATGAAATATGGTGAAGATCTTCTTTTTTTGTATTAAAATTTTACCTCAAGTGTAGAGGTTGGTGAAGTTCTTGCAATGGTCCAAGAGGGTTTCTCCAAACTCCAGCTTTGCTCCTTCTCTTTCTCCAAAGGGTGGAAATGGGCCAAAAGGGGCACTCAATAGTGAAAGTAGCTCAAGGGTGAGCTAGGGTTTCAAGAATGATTTTGGCAGAGTAAGGGTGTATTTGAATGTGGATATGAAATGAGGGGTCTCCATCACCTATTTATAGGTTTTTAGTGGTGGAGTGCTAGCCTATGGTTTTGGGAACCATATGGTTTAGGTCAGTTGTATAGGGTTTTTTCCTCCCTTTTCCTCTTTTTCCTCCCTTTTCCTCTTTTTCCTCCTTTTTTTTATATTTTTTATTCCCTTTTTAGAGGGTTTTTGCTATTTTGGAGGAATTTTGGATAATTTTTGGGGGAAAAGGGGTTTTTTAGCCTTTTGGAGGTTTTTTTAATGGTTTTGTGGCATTTTGGAGGCAAATATGGTAGGAAATATGGACAAATGAGCCATGTAATGGGGTAGATGAGGTAGTGAGCACTTTTTGGGTGTTAACAGATTGCCCCCTGATGTGTGAGGGAAGGAGCTCATCGTATGGACGATAGACATCATAAGTCTTATATGGTTTTCCTGGGGTGCGAAGAAGAGAAGAAACAAACTGGAGCCCGAAACAATGGTCTCGAACAAACTGCAAAAACTAAAAATACATAACCTCAATAATGGATGAGGAATAATTTGATCATATGGACGAGGTGGGCATTCCCATGCTTGTATCAAGATATAGAACAATAATAACAACAGGGTCCAAAATATGGGGACCTGACATATACATGGCCTCAAATAATGAATGAGGAAGAATCTCAATACATGGACGAGGCGGGCATACCCATGCTGTCACGAACCCAAAATTTTGTAAATTTAAAAACTTTTTTAAGTGTCTAAAATACCACTAAATCTATGCGAAAATACAAAGTGTGGGTTTACTTTCTTGAAATACTGCTTTACAAAATAATTAAAACTTTGCGACACTTAATACTGTTTACAAATGTCGTTATGCTAATCAAGAAAAGGATATACGTTTTATTTTCAGCTAAATAAATTCTGAACTTGATATGTCAACCATTTCTTAAATCTTACGGGAAACACAAAAGAATTTCATTATGTCTTAATATACATCTTTTAGAAAGCATGTGTATCTTTTATCGCACCAATAGGACAACCTAAATGGTAACAACATAATCATAATCATAATCATAAGGGAAACATATTTGCAATATACATCATAATTAACTTTCTAATGGATCGGATACTTCAAAGTAGTCATAAACATTTTTAAGGACAGAAACAAGTACTCATACATATGACACATTGAGAAACACCATAGGAGACAAAATATAACATGGTTCACCCGTACACGGGCTAGTTCACAAAGGTGTGTGCATCATTTATTAATCTTTAAAGGAAATCAGGGATTACAATCCAGCAACATTGTTGCGATAAATATCATTCTAAAATCTCGAAACCTTACATCATAAGGCTGCAATATATAATTACAATTTCCTTGAGAGTTTTCCACAATAAAAACCCCCTTAAAGGTTTATGTGTAACATCATAAACTTTTAAGTAACTTATAACAACACTCATGTTGCAAGTGTCACAAATTCACTTTCTCCAGGGGATCTCTCTCCTTCTTAGAGATATTTTCGTCATACAAAGTTTATAAAGCCTTATTACAAGGATTTTCTTTTAACATGCATAATTAAATCTCATTCACCTAAACAAGTGATGGATAATACGACTTGAAGATCAAAAGACTATGTACTAAAAATACATTCATTTTTAAGGAGTCCTCATAGAAAACTTCCTTAACAAAAATATTTTTTCAAATTCCAAACTTCATCTATGGTTATAACCTCTAATGTTCTTTTATCCTAAGAGTTTACAATATATAGCAAGTCTAAACTTTACTTTTCTCTTATACCCATATAAATGGAATAATGAAAACATTCATTCTCTAATATTCCTTTTATCTTTTATAAGGAATTTTCTAAATCCACGTAAGGAGTTAAGTGGTTTTCTTCTCACTTCACCAAGTTTTACCTTTAACACTAAAAGGATGTTTCTTACCCATATAATTCATAAAGAGGTAACAATTTTTTTTTAATTGTAATTAAAATTTATACCACCACAATAGATCCACTTCATCTATTAAATACAACTAAACTATGCTTAGATTTACGTGTAAGTTTTCTTTACATTACCCATTAATATAAATAAATAGAGGTTCTCCTACCAATTAACTTTGCAAAAGGGTTAACATCCTTTAACTTAGATCCAATAAGCTACCGCTTACTAATAAGTTGCCACATTTTAGATCCACTACATTTATTATTTCAATTACGTAAACTAATATCGGACGGGGATCTGGGATTAAAGACATTCAAATCAATCGACAGGGATCTGAGTAAATAGGGATTTGTGTTGCCACGGTGTTCTACCATTTCAGTATACAGAACATGGTTTAGCATTTAATCTTACTCGAATTGGAAGCTATTTAATTTTGAATGGAAACTACGGTGATCTCAGCAAAACCCTATAAAAAGAACTTGCAGTTTGCAAAGATATAAAAACAAAAGAGCTGGGTTCGACTATAATAAACCGTCCTAAACCTATTCCATCGTATAATTAATATATGACGTAACGACTGAATCTGCCATGGGTTACTGTATGCAGGTTTCTGTGTGGCATACGCATCTTATACAAGGTTCTGAGTAACAACATATCACATGGAGCATTTAGACCACACACAAAACGGAGACTCTGTAATCCGTAAGATTTCAATAGCTATAACTCATACACAGAAGGTAGACACTGAAAACCTGTATAAAAACGACAGGGAAATATCAATATACGACCTAGAGCCATTAAAATTCTTTGTATGAAATTCGTCAGGGTAATAAACATTGCACAAGGTGGAGGCACTTAAAATATGTATTAGTGTGGAGAATTTACTTATTGTAGAGAAAACACATGACTCTCCATCAAAGTGCTATCACTGAGCATCGCAAGAGTTATATATATAGAATGCTGAAACTCCAGTAATTACACTATTTTAGAGAAATAGGTCTAGCATCCAAAATAGTATTACATACAAAGTCAGTCCGTCGTCTAACAAATATATATATATTTATAAGTGCAGAAATACTACAGGAGTAAATGGTAGTGGGAAAAGAATTCAGGATTCTATAAACATTTTTATGGTAGCTCCATAACTGAAATCATTTCGTTAGGCTAAACGTTAAAATGCAAAAAGCAAATAACATACGAAGATTTCTACAAATACCAGATATTTTTAGGTGCAGAGAGTACTTATCAAAATCCCCTTAAGTCATGTTGAGCAAAGCTTCAAACGCAGGTACTCGCCGAGATCCAGCCAATTCGGAGCCAAATCTCACCAACTAGCTCGCCTTTCTTCCCTCAGCTGCGTCTTCCCCTCCCAAGAGTGTCGTTCTTTTCCAGCCATTCCCCTTAAGTGCCCAAAACTCTTCACACTGTTCAGTTTTATTCTTCCTTTTCCCCCCAAAACCGAGCAGTATCAAGGTGATCGTGGGAGCTAGGTTGTGAACGTTTAGTTCCCACGAGTTTGTTCCCCCACTAAATGCCCAGCATCAATCAAGGGTTATGGCCGCGACATAATCCCCAAATTTGTGACAGGATGCCTCGAAATTCTCGGTGACCTCTAAGTGGCAATGAATGGTGTTGAGCTCTTCGTGAATCAAGGAAACACCCACCTTTACCTACTCTCTTTTAAATAACTATGACAAGGAGATATTAATGATCATGATCTCCATAAGAAGAGAGAGTTATTCTTCTCTATTATGGACTAGATAGCCTAGGTCGAGGGAATCTTGTCTAATAAAATTTACAGTTGTCAGCTGAAGAGGAAATGGATTTTTACCATGTTCATAAGTGGTAGCAAGGTAAAATAATTTATGCAATTAAGTTCATCCCCCAATCAGTAAGGCGAACAAATCAGATGTATGTTTTAGCAGTCAAAATCATAATAAAACTCAGTGCTGTGATTTCATCCGTCGTCAATTATAGGGATTTAAAAATAATATAAACCTAACATACAAACAACAATAATATACCTGAAGGAGTTTATTTATAAAGAAACTACTATCAGCAATAAGAGGTTAAATCATGGGTCGAATCTCTCAAGGAGATCGCCCAGCTCGATTGTCCGACTCAAACAATCAGCAGGTTAAACCAAATTTGTGGCAGCGATTTAAGTTACTAGTAAGTGGATTTGATATCATACTAAAACTAATGGCATCACTACGGATTAAAATTGTTGTAACCTAGAAATACAAGGATCTATCTATGGAGTTTTTCAGAATATCAAAATAATGAAATACTTACATAGCTATCTTCTTTCATTGTCTTTATAATGAAATATTATTATATTATTATCTTAAAGTGATAAGTGTACTCATGCCTTTAAATGTTAAAAATAAACTATTTATTTAACTTCATATATATCACTTATAACTGGGTGTGCAAATATTTCTATAGCTCGTCTATTTTATGATATAATGGTATAACTCATAGCAAGGCATACTAGTATCTATTAATTAATAAGTTTAATATGCTCTCTTTTTATTTTAGCTTAAATGGTTAAATAAGAATGCAAAGCATATATATATATATACATTTATATAATCATTTTCACCCTTAAAGTTTTTAAATAGTAATACTAGTTAGTACTAGTTTTCTTATAAGTAGGCATGTAAAGTCTTAGCTCTAGGTGCCAATACTAAAATGGCTTCTTTGTTATGATGACTGTGTAACGTGGCTCTCATGGCTTCTAGCCATCAACTTCTCTATTTTCCCAAAGGATTTAGTTACTTTATTTTTTTGTAGTGTTATGTTCTTAGTAATATTTAAGAAAAGGTATAACAATACTTCTCAGTACCACTGGTGGGGCCTTGGCCTTGAGCTCCTCACCATGGCCATTTACAAAACTCATATTTACATTTACAAAATAATAACAATAGGAGCGAAATTGAGGGATGTTACACATGCTCGTATCAAGATACATAAAAAGAACTGTGAGGCCCAAAAATGGGGACCTGTAGGATACATAGAGAACCACTGTGTACATCATAAGGGTCCAGAGGGGACACAAATCTGGGACATACTGCTGGGATGACCATGTCTGAGCTGAAGAACTGAGACACTGGAATAACCTCAGTGCTATTGAGTGGGGTACCAGAGGAACTGATGAGCTGCTGGAGCATAGTGACGGGGAGTCATACTCTCAATGGTACACTGAACTGGTACTGAACTGGGTACTCAAGGAAGCATATAACTGGATGGCTTCCGAATACAATAGCCAACGCAACCTAGACATCCACGGGAACATATAACTGGGCGTTCCGAAGTGACTCACCAATGTGCTAGAGTCAGGGGAAATCCGGGGTCTTCGACCAATAACTGAACAGATATAAACCCTGCGTGATTCTCAACGATGCGATCAAGGTGTTGAAGTCGAGCATGTGAGAAACAACCACTCGGAGAGGCAATGATGACTCCTATCAAAATGGTCCATAGGCACTCACCACAGATGGTGATGGGTCCAAGGCGCAGGGACCTCTGGGTCCATCCTCTGGAATAAAGGAGTTGTCGTCGACAGAGGGAGACCTGCAACTATCAAGGCAATGATGTTTCCTTGACAGGAGCGCGAGGTGGAGAACCGAAGTGTGAGAGTACTGATGGTAGGACTGACATAATGTGGGGGATAAATGGGCAAGTAGAGTGGGTGGACTTAAACTTCCTTTGTTTAGAGTATGATGGCGGGGATGATCGGACAGCATATGAAACTGACTGATGGGAAAGGGATCATAGTTGTAATGGATCAAGGATAGTGACTGGGATGAGGGATACTCAAGATGGTGTAAAATGGCAGGAGACTACAGACTACTCTGAACAAAGGAAACCTAATTGGGGGTGCTGCCGAGATGATGAATCATAGTGCCAAGAGGCATGGGGTGACTTCTTCATGGGTTAAGGAACTAGAAGAAGTGCGTGTAAAATGGTACTATCGTGTGGATTTATACAAGCCCAGGACAGTTCATTCTCGTGATGGCTTTCAATTTTAAGGAGTATGAAAGCGATGGGAAGACTTTGAAATAATGGAATGGTACTGTCGTGTGGATTTGTACGAGCCCAGGACAGTTCATGCTCGTGCTTTCTTTCAATTTTAGAGAGTCTGAAAGCGATAAGAAGACTCCAGGGGGTTGCTTTTTCGTGTGTTAGTCTCCAAGGCCCAAAGAAGCATAAAAGGATGCAATGAAGAACTCTTCTAGCCGGTGTGACTAGAGTATTCCTTTTTCGTAATTAGTCTACCAGGTCCGGAAAAGGGTTAAACTTATACCAGATAGACGCCCTTTTAGGTACTTTAACGAGCATGAAAGGAAGGAAGATTGCTCGACGATCTTTTCATTGTTTTAGGAGTCAGAAATGAGCTTAACAGAAACTCCCTAAGTGCCTTTTTCGTAAAGGACTTGTCCGGCCCGAAAAAGAGATAAAATTATACCGAACAAAAAGAATGGCCAGGCAAGGAGGAAGTGCTCAATCAAGGAACATTTATGATGACCAAGAACGACGGTAGGGGGAACACTGGTGGGCCTCTTTGCGGGATAATGAATGGTTGCAAAATAACGAAATAATTGCAGTATGACAGGAGTGAATGGCTCATGTAAAAATTTGGAACAATCCGATGGCAGCCGATGTGGTGCGTAAACCGAGGCAGCAAGGTGTCGGGACACAATGTTGAAACTGTACCAAGTGATAGCGAGAAATGATATCAAGCAGCATCACGAGCTCGAAAAAATGAATTCGACGATATAAAAAGTGTCAAAAATGGATAACGGCTGATGTGGCACGCAAATCGAGGTGACAGGGGGCATTTTGGAAAAATACCCAAAAAATCTGGGGGTGAGAGCAAGAAATGATCTCAAGCATCATCACAGGCTTGAAAAAATGAATCCGTTGATATAAAATATACAAAAAATGGAGAGCAGCTGAATTGGCACGCAAATCAAGGTGATGAGTGGTGTCTAAAAATTCTCAAAAAATGAAGTGGAAAAACTGAGAGAACAAGTTGACCATCATGACGGTCGCGTCGTGCTGATTCTAGTGGTGGAAACGGTTCGAAAAATGGACTCCGTATGGGTTCAAAATGGCCAAAACAAGAAAAAGTCAACGGACTATACATAGTGAGTGGGGCCAACATGACAAGTGTCATTTGGACTTCTTGACGTTGACTAGTGATCAGAGTGGACTAGAGCTGAGGTGGCATTTCTGGACGATCCGACCGGCCGTTTTCAGATCCGGGAGTTACAGGTATTCCGTCAAACTCATACCTGCATTTTCATTGGGTTTGGGGTAGAGTGATGGGTCCCAGGGTGTTTATTGTACGGTCCACGTGGGTGGACCACGGGTTTGTGGGGTGGAACCACGATCAGGGACCACGGGTTCCAGGGTGGTTCACACGGCTGGGGACCGTGATGTTCGGGTTGGAATACATGGTCGTGTACCGCGTGTTCCGAGCCTGAACATGCGGTTCAAAACTGCGAGTTCGGCTCCTACAGGCGCGGTTTGGGACCGCGACTGTAGCCCTGGTAGCTGCGGTCGGAAACCACGGCAAGGGGTCCTAAATCTGCGATTGGAATCGAGCTGTTAGGTTTTCCTGGGGGGGGGTTACTTCATTGACATGAGTCTGATGAGTTTTCCTTGTGTGATTGACAGGATGCTGCTAGTTCTGTGGCGAGAGTGGGAGGTCCCAGACGAGATAGTAGAGGTCATCCGGAGGGATCACCATGTGCAGTCAACGCTGGGATTGTGTGGACGTCTGAAGTTTGCACAGGTACCGATGATGCGGTCAGCAGCGTGGCTGCTGAACCGGCTAGTGAGCTTCTAGGAGCCGGACATTCAGGCATTCAGGGTGCAGGGGGAGAGGGTGGATCTCACCCTTGCAGATGTGTACTTCTTGACAGGGTTGCCCTGTCTGGGTAGGGTGGCGGATACGTAGCCATGAGTATCCGCGGATGTAGATATGGAGGATATGCTGGAGCGATACTATGTTCCAGAGGCGAGGGTGCAGAGGAATGCACTCTGGGTGGTGGACCTACAGGAGCCAGCAGTACAGGCTAT
The DNA here is from genome assembly GCA_027924585.1 of Larix kaempferi. NCBI lineage: Eukaryota > Viridiplantae > Streptophyta > Pinopsida > Pinales > Pinaceae > Larix > Larix kaempferi. The sequence goes on from BSBM01000187.1 coordinate 7,917,948, forward strand.
TGCGGCATGCATGGTTCGGGTTTTGGGGTCCAAGTCACCTGAAAAGGTGTTCGGGGGCCAGATGCAGCTAGTGGAGCGCGTGCTGGATGGTGTCTACTATGCGTGGGGCCAGATGTTCCTCACTTGTGTGCAGCGTCAGCTGACATCGGTGAAGGAATCTAGCAAGGGATTCTGTTATGGATCCTTTCTATGTGCTTTCTTCATGGAGCGGGTACCTACATTGCGGCCACGGGTACTGGTCAAGGCAGGAGGAATGAGGGAGCCGCGCATGGTGCGGTGGGGAGAGATGATGCGCCGCTGGGGTGGCGGTGAGGTTGGTAGATACTTCACGCAGGAGCTGTACTTGCAGTGGCTACAAATGCCGCTGACACTGGATGACTTTCCATACAGGGATATGGACTACACCGGGGATCCAGAGGCACCACGGGCACCAGGACAGGCATGGGGAACAAATGGTACATATCGATTCTATTGCAGGTTATGGATGTCAAGATTGGTATATGATATGGTTTGTGATATATTGTTACTGACTGATGTATGATCTACAGATGTGGGCCCGAGACCACCACCAAGACATATAGTGTGCAGGGGGCACGTGGCGGTACCAGCCCTACCAGACCAAGGGGAGGTGAGTCGATGGGACATTGAGGGGACTTTGGAGTCTGTACAGATGCTTCTGGATCAGTTGCTGGTGGGAGTGACCGATGACGGGTGGCAGGAAGTGGATCCGGAGGTGATTCAGGATTGCATGAGGGTGCCACAGGAGTTTCGGTCGATCGCGATCTGGGTGGCCATCTTAGCGGACAGGGGACGGGCACATGAGCCTACAGGGGATGAGGAGCTGCCGGAGGAGGAGTGAGGGGAGGACTCAGAGGCAGCTGATGCAGGGTATGACTCTCATTAGGGAGTACAGGGGACTCCCCCCCAATTTTGTAGCTACGGCATGTATTCTATGAGGTGTAGGAATGTATAGATATTTTTTTTTGTATAGCTGAGAATGGGGGTACTCAGGACATGTTTGACATTCATTTTTTGATATATATATATATGCACATGGATGCACCTTTCTGCGATGATGGTTTAGTGTACGCACGTGGATGCGCTTATGGTTTGTTATATGTTTGTATTGCACGTGGATGCAAGTAGTGTAGAATGATGTTGGGCATATGGATGCCCCTTGTGTATTTTAGGTGATGTATTGCACATGGATGCAACATTATGTATGTAGGATTAGGCACGTGGATGCCCCTTGCAATATTTTTGGGTTTTTATATATTTTTATGAGATGTTATGGGATGATGATGCGTGATGGAGGTTTTACATGGTGTGATTGATGTGCCAATCTAGGAAATTATTAGCCATTTGATCTGCGACACTATTTTGAGCTCGAGGGACATGGGTGAATGTTATGGATTCAAATTGTCGGCTGAGTTGTTTTGTGCACAGGAATTTTTGAAAGAGGCAGAGATCACGCACCTAGTAGCAGTTGTTGAGCTGGGAGACAAGTAGCTGGGAGTCAAGGAACACATGAAGGTGACATATGCCCATCTGGAGGGCAGCAGTCAAGAGACCGGTCACAGCATCATACTCCGCCTGGTTATTGGTAGCAGTGCCTATACATATTCCGTCAAGGTGAATCAATTCATGTGAAGTGGAATATAAGACCCATGCTACAGAAGCCAGGTTGGGAGACTAGCGGCTTGCTCCATCGGCGAAGCCAATGTAATGAGGTGGAAGATGGTCCATCTATGATCATGCAAAAATGATGAATGTGAGATTGTGGTAAAAAAGGTGAAAAACAAAAAGAGAGCAAACTGTACAATGCGGACCAATGGTGCCACGGGTTTATTTAGGGATAAAAGCGTTTAAGATACAACCCATTACGGGGGTTGCGCAAAGGGTGACCTTCTGAATCAGTTAAAATGTATGCCCCATTGCCGAGGCAAGTCTGCACGATGTAAGGGCCTTTCCACATGGACTCAAACTTTCCTTTACCAGTTTTGTCATGGGCTTGGTCATAGGTGAGGACGAGGTCCCCTTCATGGAAAGTTCGAGGGTGTACATGTTTGTCGTAACCAGCTTTGGAGCGGTTCTTGGTGGCTTCAATGTTCTGGAGAGTGGCACGATGGTCTTCATCAGCTTGTTCTAGTGATAGCAGACGTTGCTCGATTGGGGAGGTGTCGGGGAGAAGCTCGACGACGATGTGTAAGGCAAGTATCTGACACTCGATGGCGAAGACAGACTCTACACCGTGAACTAAATGAAATGGGGTAAAATCGGTGGCGGTCTTGGTGGATGTACGGTAAGCCCATAAGGTAGGGACTTATGCTGGTCAACAGTGTGTTGGAGGATGGTTTTTAAGATTTTGTCAATGGCCTCTACTTGACCGTTCCCTTGGGGGTAGTAAGCAGAGGAATACTGATGTTCGAACTTGAGGAGGGTGGATAACTCGCGCCAAATGGAATCTTCAAAGTGGGAATCGTGATCTGAGACCAACTATTTGGGAACCCTGAATCAAGTGATAACGTGGTTAAAGAAGAAACGGGCAGCGGTGTCAGCTGTACAATTGAAGGTGTGCATGGCTTCCGCCCATTTGGTGAAGTAATCGACCGCGACAATGATGTACTTATGGCCGTTGGAAGAGGGGGGTTTACACTCCATGAAGTTAATGGCCCACTTATAAAAGGGACCAACGGTGACGACTGGGTGTAACGAAGTGGGTGGTGTTCGGGCCTTGGGGGCGAAAAGTTGGCAATTATGACAATGTTTGACTGCTGTGATGCAGTCGATAAAGAGTGTGGGCCAGAAGTATCCGGCGCGGATGACCTTTTGGGCGGTGGCCATCCCAGAGAAATGGCCACCGCAGGCACCGCTATGACAGTCATTGAGGACGTGTTCAGCTTCCTTGTGTGTAAGGCAACGACGAAGAATCGTGTCGACCCCTCACCGGTAAAGGACATCGCCTAAGAGGAGATATCGAGAGGCCTGGTGAAGGATACGACGACGTCCATCACGATTGATGTTGGGTCTGAACTTCTGCGTGCGAAGGTATAACAAAATATCACCGTACCATGGGTCATCAGACGAGATGATGAACAAGTGATTGTTGGGTAACTCATCGGAGATTTGTGGGGACGGCAGAAGGGAGGGGAGATCGGTGATGAGCTGGGAAAGCGCAAAGGCTTTAGTGCTCTTAGGGGTTCAGAAAGTGAGGTCATATTCCTGGAGGATAATGACCCATTTAGCAACATGACCTTGCAGTAGCCGCCGGTTTAAGAGATAGACCATGGGGTTGGAGGTGGCGATGACTGTGGTATGACTAAGTAAAATGTAGTGTCGCAATTTTTGGATGGAAAAGACCACAGCTAGGGCTAGTCTCTTCTTGTATGGGTAACGTAGGGGTGGTCCAGACAAGGTCTGGCTGACGTAATAAATGACATGCTCTTGGTGAGAGGCGTCTTCTTGAACCAAGACTCGAGACACGGCATGTTCGGATGCCGAGACGTAAAGGATGAAGTCTTGAGAGAAATCCGAAGGGGAGATCAAAGGGGCTTGTGTGAGAGATTTCTTGAGGGCTTCGAATGCAGCTTCTGCTTGCTCATCCCAAACAAAGGGTATATGGGTACGAAGTAGGCGTAAGAAACCATGAACGGTAGTGGCGTAATTAGGAACGAAGTGACAAAGGAAATTGGATTGCCCCTGCAGACTTTGGAGCTGCTGGAGTGTGCGAGGAGAGGGAAGGTCTAAGATGGCTTGGAATTTCAAGGGATCAACAGTAATTCCTTTCTAGGAAACAATGAAACCCAACAACCGTCCTACCGGAACGCAAAAGACACACTTGTGTGGGTTCAAGCGGATTTTATATTTGCGACAACGTAGGAAAACTTGCCGGAGGTCGTTAAGGTGGTCTGATCGTTTCCGGGAACGAGCTGTAAGGTCATCAAGATAGACTAGTAGGATATGGACCAAGTCATGAAAGCAATAGGTCATGGCCCGCTAGAAGGTGGCACCAGCATTTTTGAGGCCGAAAGGCATGACGTGATAGGAAAAGGTGCCCCATGGGGTGGTAAAGGAAGTCTTGTACTGATCCTCCTTGCGGATCTGAATCTGGTTGTATCCGAAAAAACCGTCCATGAAATATAGGACTTCATGTCCCGCACACGCATCAATGAGTTGGTCAATGAATGGCGTAGGGAAGCTGTCTTTGGGACAAGCGCAGTTTAAATCGCGGAAGTCAGTACATACTCTAATGGTGCCTTGTTTTTTGTTAACAGGAACGAGATTTGAAACCCAAGTGGTATATGCAATAGGATAAATGAATCCTTCTTTGCGAAGTTTTTCAATCTCTGCTTTGACCGCGGGGAGCTTTGAGGGGTGAATGGGGTGCTGTTTCTGGCGAACGGGGGGTACATCTGGCCATGTGTCAATGTGGTGCTCTATAATAGCAGGGTCGATACCAGGCATTTCAGTATAGGACCAAGAAAAGACATCACAGAACTCTTGGAAATTTTTTTTGTACTCTGCAATCTCATGCTCACTGCAGGAGGCTCCTAAGGTAATGATTTCAAGAGCACAAGGTGGGTCAGAGATATCTATATGGATTATGAGTGAGATGTTGGCCATGTTACCTTCCTCAAAGGCATCAGGAGCAGGAATAGGATCCTTAAACCAGTTGAATTTAGTGGGAAGGAAATCTTTGGACTCAATTGCAAATTGGGTAGCTGTGGTAGAGGAGGAGTCTTATGGGAGGAAATACGAACGATGGTGCATGTCATCCCAGGGATAATCCGGGGCAGTGAGAGCCTGTAGAATCTCCTCATCATTGCGGAAAGTTTGAGTTTTCAAATCGGTTGACAAGGGAGTGGTAGTAGAAGAGATCATATAAATGGTGTTAATCTCTCCGGATGGGGATGATACCGGGGGGTGGATCTCCTCAATGGTGGGGGGTGCCGTCTCAAGGTCCAAATTATTCATCTCATAGAGAGCTGCTCTATAATCTAGGAGATCAGGACAGTGACGGGAGTAATGGTCGTAAATACCACATATGGCACAAGGGTGGTTGGTATGCAGTGATTTATCACGAGGCTTAGGGGTTGGATCGAGTTCGACAACCGGAATGTTGGGGTCACCGTCAAGCATTTGCATGTGTTCCTGTAATGCAGGTAATTGTGGACATTGATGAGTTGGATGGCCTAACTCATCACACAACGAGCATTTGGGGGGAGCACGAAACACGGGAGGGGGTTTAACTGCCTTGGGAGGGGGTACAGCAGTGTATGGTTGTGGGCCTCTGCCCCCAGTGGGCTTGATAAGAGGAGGGGGATTCATAGATGACGAAGGGGTAGTGACACCGGGAGGTGGTTGACTAGTAGTGAAAATGGGTTGCACCGGTTGAAGGACGACATTTGGTGTCGGCGGGGGAACGGAAGGCGAAATATACCACGTGGGTAATCCTAAGGTTAACCCAGGGAGGCTAAGAGTAGCCATAACCGGGGCGCTTACTACTCCCGAAGGAGGGAATAGGAAGGGGATTGTGTGGGTGGGTGTAACACCAATGTGACTACGTACCAATGGCGGTTTGGGTAACAAAGGCGGTTGATTGTTGGGTGTTTGTGTATTGTGGGAAAGAGTACAGAGGTCAGAGACTTCGGTCGTGGGTGACAGGCGTGGAATGGATTGGAATGTAGAAGTCATCGGCATGTCTAAGTAAAGTACGGGTCCCACGGAGGAAACAAACGAGGTAGTTGCACCAAAAACAAGTTGTTCAACCATGGGGAGAACATTTTTGGGTGCAGCTAGGGCATTTGGATCATAATAGGTGAGTTGGTCAACCTTGACCATGCGTTTGTCATGGGGGAACATCATGGTACGAAAAATGGATGAGGAAACCACCTGCATGGCATACATGTAGATGCGGCCAAGTAAGAGGTTATAATCAAGTTGGGCATTGATGACCTCTATGTCAATGAGCATGGTTTTTCCAGCCAACTGGACGGGGACATTGGCTAAGTGACCTTGGGGTTGAGCCAAACGGCCTTCGTAGGCTCGCAACGCCGTGGTGGACTGTTGGAGAGTAGGGGATCCCAACTTTTGCCAAATGAATGTGGGCATAATGCATGTAGAGGCACCTTCATCGATAATGCTCCGATGGATGACAAGATTCCGAATGGAAATAGAAACTTGGAATGCTAAAGTGGAAGGCAGGTGTGGTTCGGACTGGTCCAAATCGAAGGCCATCAATTGTGAATCATTTGGGTCAATAGAACCAATGGTTGAGAGCAAAGTCTTGCACTGTGAAGGACAATTTTTTAAGACTTCTAACGAAGACATGGCTGCGGGAGATTGGGCTAATTCATCTACAATGTTGTAATTTGACGCAGCGCGAGCATTGGGGTTATTGTTGATACGACGAAGTGGGAAACGAGGTGCTTTAGAGGCGTCATCTAGTGGATCCGGAGGTATACATAACGTTTGATCAGTGGTATGAGCAGTAGTGTTTTTGTCGGCAGGAGAGGCTTCAGGGGTGGAGCCATATTGGTTCCGACAGGTTTGGAGGTTGACATCGACGGATGACATCATTAACAAGTGGTGGGTACTTGAATCAAACATGGGTTGATCAGGAGCAGTATAAGTGATCTGTTGTTGTGGTGGCACGTTGCCTTGAGGGGGAGCCAATGGTTGAGTGTTCACTACGCCTTGGGTTGGTAAGGGGTTTTGCAGCACCAAAGGTTGCTGCTGAGGGGGTGGGGGGTTAGGTGGCGCTTGAGGAGCTATGTGCCCTTGGCGATGGGAATCATCAGTCCAGAGTTGTCGAGCTCGCTCCAAATGTGGGAAAGCATGTGTGTAGTGGCCATAGACCCCGCAAATAGAACAAGGATGGTTTGTTCACAAATTAGGGTTTTTGGCCTACTTGGGTGGCCGATCAGGGTTGTGGTTGGCAGGTGTCACGTTATTGTTGTCTGGGGGATTGGGAGGTTGACCACCTTGGTCTGGAGGGGGGTTGTTCCCACGGTTACGGCCTTTGCCACGGTTTTGCTGGCCCTGTTAGCGCTGGTTATTTTGGTTCTGTTGCGGATTCTTTTGAGCGTATACTTGCCCTTGGGTAGCAGGTGGGTTCTGGGGTTGTGCAGGTGCGGGAGCAGGCTGCGGTGGAAAATAAGTAGGGGGAGGCTACGCAGGTGTTGAACCTTGTGGGGGTTGCTGATACGTCTGCGGTGCGGGTTGGGGGTTTGCCACAGGGACTGCCTGTGGTGGGTAGTAAGCATGTTGGGCTTGAGAGGGCACAGGAGCTGGTGCAGCTTGCGGGTGGTAATAGGGCTGAGGTGCGACCGGGGGGGCGTAAGTGGGGGATGCATGCCCAAAGCACCGAGGTGGACATGAGGGTCCGTGGGAATGTTGGTGATGTGCCATGGGAGCATACGAATTGGTTGCTCCGGACTGTGATGTAGTCCGCGAAAGGTCAGGGCCATGGCTAGGACGTGCTATGGAAAAGGGTTGGGAATGCGAGGCGATATAGCCAATGATGCCGTCTGCGGCATGGGATGCCCCTGATGCATTGTGTTGGGAGGAATCACCACGAGGGGTGTCAGGTATGATGGTATAGAGATAACCCGACTGGGCGTAAATGAGGTCAAATTGCTGGGCTTTGAGGATGGCCTCTTCTTCAGACTGGGGTCGTTCGGATGCCACATCCTTGGCAATGACAGGAAGTAGGGATTTTAGAAACCAATCCAAGAAGATACAGTCGTCTAACTTAATTTTGCAGAGGCTGCGGCATCGACGCCACTCATGAATGTGGTCAGTGATGTGGGTAGCCGTGTTCTGTCCACAAGACAGTAGGATCTCAACTCCCACGTCATAGCGGACAGGTAACTGAAAGAACTGCAAGAAAGTCGAGGCAAGGGAAGTAAAGGTGGCATGGGTCCCATGGGGCTACTCAATGTACCACTTAGCTGCAGAGCCAGTGAAGGTGCGCTGTAACAGACGGAGGCGGACAGAGTTGTCCACTATGGAGTTGGAGGAACACCATAGATGGAAGGACATAATATGGTTCTGGGGGTCCTCACCTGCCTTGCCCTCAAACTTAGGGATGTCGGAGGGAAGCTTGGTGGGCATGTGAGGCCACGTAGGGTCGTGTCTGATGGGATCGTTAGTCAGTCGAGCTAGGTCAGGAAGGTTGAGGCTAGCCATGAATGGAAAACTAGTAGAACGATGTGACATACTACTGGGTTGGACCATGGTGGGGCCAATGCCCCCAAGTGTAGGGGCAGGGTTTGGGAGGTTTCCCCCAAGTGTAGGGACGAAAGTGGTATGGGACGGTTCTGCACCACCAAGGGTAGTGTGATTCACTGATGGAGTTGGAATAGGTATTCCAACTACTGGAATGGGTGCAGTGATCGGAATGGTAGATGTGGGCCCCATCGAGGGCATACCCAAAGCAGGTGTGGTAGCTGGTGTGGTGGTGGATGCTCCACCAATGGTCCCTACAAAGAAAGGGGTGGAAGTCACGCCAGCCATGGGGCTAGTTGGTGTAGTGTAAATGGGGTTCTCAGATTTTGCCTCAGAATCAGAGGTAAAATAAGGGGCATCTAGCTCGGGTGACGGAGTTCTATGCCATTGACGAGTGGAGTCAAGTGACAAAGCTCGAGATCTATGATGAGTGGTATCAAGTGATGAAGATCTGTGTCTATGACGGGTGGTGTCAAGTGAACCGTGTTGCGGGGGCTCACCCCGGAGGCGCCGAGAATGTCTCGGGGACTCACTGGTGACAAATGGTGTCAAATATCTGAGGGTTGTGTTGAGTGAAAAACAACTCAAAAAACCTAATGCAACCGAGTGTGCAGAAGGGGAGCTCAAAAAATATGGCACTCAGGCAACAACCAACTCAAAACACTTACTGTAACAGCTGTGCTACAATAAGTGGAGTATCAACAGAAATGGTTAGAATACCAACAAGCAGCAGGTTTCCTAAAAAATGAAAATAGTGGACTCGCTAGACCAAAAGGAGGTAAGGGAGCATGCAAACACCTAACTAAATAGTATTCTGACTCAACTAGACATATCCTCTGCAAGGTGATGAAATCCAAGTCATACAATATGGAAAGTAGAGCCAAGTGGCTAAAGATATCCCCCTACCGGGAGGGACACCGGGTAGTCAATCCTAGAAGAAAGGAAACTAAGTTACCCCGTTCATGAAACGTCCAGAAAAGGTGAATCTGCCATTTGGTTCTATCACTGCAATATCCCCATACTGGGATACCCTGAGAACTACGAAAGGTAGCCTTCGGTTACTGAATGGATTGCGGTATTCCACTCAGGCCTCTGGAACCAGTCTGGTGACTTCAACCCTCCTAGGGGAGAGGCCCTCTGATAAACTGGTTGTGACCGTGCCAAAAAATACTAGGGGATTTTGGTTCCCTAATGGACAACAGCTATGTCTCAAGTGTAAGCAACCGAGGGGTGTTATTTGGATGCCTATCCCCCCGATCCTACCTAACTACAAAAATTCTTATGTGTTCCCTAAGTGGGGTTAGAATGTTGGTTGTGTTAAGTAGTTTTTTAAGGCTCACTTGAATTAGGTGACAGAGTGTGTGCATGTGAGATGATGAACCCAAGTAAAAGTGCCACGGAGTGGGCAATTTAACTAAAAATAACAATACATAATTTAAACTTTGAAATGCAAAATTTTCTCTTTTTCAATTAAAATGCTGAAATTTAAAACAAAATATTCTGTAAATGGAACATAAATAATACTACAGAAAAGGCTATAGGGAAGGATGGGTGCAGGAAGGACAGATGGCTGTGCAAGTGCAGAAAATATTGCAACAAAGTGCTGGGTTCAAAACAGGAAAAAATGCCGAAAACAGACCGCGGGTCTGTGGCAAATCTGGGCAGGCGGACCACGCGAAACATATCAACAGTCATGGACAAGTTGCGGGATTTTGGCCGAAAGATGTAGTCGGGCCGCTGGAAACAAGTCGAAAGCCGCAGGCGGGTTGCAGGAAACTGGTTGGAAGCTGCAGGTGGGACGCAGGAAAATAGCCTAAAGACGCCAACGGGTTGCAGAGAAATGGCTGAAAGCTGCAGGCAGGATGTGGGAAAATGGCTTAAAGACACCGACGGGTTTCAGAAAGATGGCTGAAAGCCGTAGGTAGGACGCAGGAAAATGGCCTAAAGACACCGACGGGTTGCAGAAAGATGGCTGAAAGCCACAAGCAGAATGCAGGAAAATGGCCTAAAGACGCCGGCGGGTTGCAGAAATATGGCTGAAAGCTGCAGGCAGGATGCGTAAAAATGGTTAACAGTTGCCGTCGGATCGCACGAAACAAGCTACTAGCCACGGTCGGATCGCAGGTAACAGACTTGAATCCGTCGGCAGGGTGCCAAAAACAGTCTGAGAGCCGCGGTCGGATCGCAGGTAAAGGCCTGAAAAATGCGGTTAGAATGCAACTGCGGGGGGTAAAAGATGCGGTTTACGGCAGCCGAAAGGGACAGTCGAAAGGAAATAACAGAAAAATATTGCAGAAAATTGAAAACGTTTAAAACTATTAAAACTATAACCAGAAATTCAAAAGAAACACAAGCGGAGTCGCCAAAACTGTAGCTAGGGTTTTCACCCTAGCTTGTGCAAATGAGCACCTACTAAGGAGAATGGACTCCTTAGTAGCAGTTCAATAAACAGTAAATGAAAGTGCTAAAGCAATACAAATTCTAAACTAGCATGAGCATTAATAAACATAACAAAAACATGAAATATGGTGAAGATCTTCTTTTTTTTGTATTAAAATTTTACCTCAAGTGTAGAGGTTGGTGAAGTTCTTGCAATGGTCCAAGAGGGTTGCTCCAAACTCCAGCTTTGCTCCTTCTCTTTCTCCAAAGGGTGGAAATGGGCCAAAACGGGCACTCAATGGTGAAAGTAGCTCAACGGTGAGCTAGGGTTTCAAGAGTGATTTTGGCAGAGTAAGGGTGTATTTGATTGTGGATATGAAATGAGGGGTCTCCATCACCTATTCATAGGTTTTTAGTGGTGGAGTGGTGGCCCATGGTTTTGGAAACCATATGGTTTAGGTCAGCTGTATAGGGTTTTTTCCTCCTTTTTCCTCTTTTTTCTCCTTTTTCCTCTTTTTTCTCCTTTTTTTTATATTTTTTATTCCCTTTTTAGAGGGTTTTTGCTATTTTGGAGGAATTTTGGATAATTTTGGGGGGTAAAGGGGTTTTAGAGCCTTTTGGAGGCTTTTTTGATGGTTTTGTGGCCTTTTGGAGGCAAATATGGTAGGAAATATGGACAAATGAGTCATGTAATGGGGTAGATGAGGTAGTGAGCACTTTTTGGGTGTTAACAAACATATATAATAATCAATTAATGGTGAAAATGAGACCTTAATAGAATCCTTAATACATTCCCTACCTCTGTTCAGAAATTTGAGTGGTTTTGGAGGCATTTGGGAAGCCATTTTCAATACTTACCCCAAGGGGATTTCAACCCCAAATTACTAGTAAAATTGCATGCTTGGTCCAGAATCTTAAGAGAGTTTGCAAAGGTATTTTGGTGGCCATATTTCATCCCTAAACATCATATTCAAGTCCTAATATAATTAATACACCTTCCTTGAATATTTGAAAGCATTTGGAGTCAATTTGAGACCTAGAGACCACTACTAGTCAAAGGGAAATCACTAGTAAAGTTACCTACATTGACCAGAATTGAAAGAGGATTTGCAGAAGTATTTTAAAGGTCCAAAGGCATCCTTGAAACACATATTTATGTTCTAATATCATTCATATACCTTCTCAGAATATTTGGGATCATTTGGGGAAAATTTGGGACCTAGAGATCAAAACTAGTCAAAGGTCTAACTAAGGAAAAAAGTGAAAATTTGCCATTTTAATAAAATTCCTAACAAGGGACATTACAGATATGCACATTACTCATAATACAGAACCAAACCTAGATAAATGCTCCATAGATTGATCCAAAAGACAGAAACACAACCGATGCAAAGGTATCATCTCATATTTCACAACTTAGGAAAATTCATTTAGGCTTACAATTGCACAAAAGGTTCTTCTCCTCAGATCATCTCTTCAACCATCCTTCTATTCAACTCACAATCTTATTTCTATTTATAGGTGCACTTGGCCGTTATAAAATGGTCCTAATACCCATTCTAACTAACTTGGACCAAAACTTCCACTTCCGTCAGCTCCTTATCCTTCACGAATGGTCATTTTCCTTCATTGATGACCCCTTCGTCACTGTCAGCTCCACATTTCATGCACTCTAACTCCGTGCCAATACTGTTGAAACTAGATTCCACAGTTTTTTATTTGAATTATGTCTCTAAAGATATTTTAATCTCTACAAAATGCATTTATTAATATAAATAATCTGTAGTTTTTCTGAAGTAGAAAAAATAAAAATGGTTTTGTATGATATTTATAACTTATTATTAAATGTAACCATCATTCTTACCTAAACAATTCAGAAATACACTAATATTATAGCTATTAATTTGGAAATTTAGAAAGATAAAACCAAAAAATAATTTTTTGTGTCATCTCTTAATTGTTCAAGAAATCACATGTTTTGGAACAGAAGATTTATCAAGCATAAAGAGGGATCAAATCCTTCAAGGTGCAAATTTTTCATAATCTTTGCACTCTAAAAGAAGTTTGCACCAAGGGATTTGATCCCTCGATAGATCCAAAGTTAATATGGATCTATGCGGGCATTTTCATTGGGCACCTCGTGGCCATGAAAGGACCCTTTGAGGAATTGCTCCGGTGGCAGAGAATCCAAACCGGTGAGCGGACTTGGGTTCCATCCACTCCCACATGTGCACGTGGCCATTGCGGACATGTTCACGATGGCCATGTATGCCCGGGATCCTTCGGATGAGAAATGACCCCCTTGACCAAGATTGGAGTGGCCTTCACTGAGCAAAACCCTAGCTCTAGAGATGGCACAATATCACTGTTTCTGAGACTTCAAGGAACGGTGTGGAGGGTCCCCTAGATTGAACCTAGCATCCTAGATCCATCAGAATCAATGGATTTGCGATCGGAGTCATGGTTTTTTTGCTGTGGATATTTTGTTCGAGCACCTAGAGACCATTCATGGACACTTTGAGGAATTGCTCCGGTGGCACAAAACCCAAACCGACAAGCGAAATTAGGTTCCATCGGCTCCTGCACATGCACGTGTACATTGTGGACGTGTTCCCGATGGCCATGCATTCCTGGGAGCCTTCTGATGAGAAATGAACCCCTTGAGCAAGATTGGAATGGCCTTCACTAAGAAAAACCCTATCTCCAGAGATGGAAAAATAGCACCATTTCCAAGACTTTGAGGCACGGTGTGGGGGGTCACCTACCTGAAACCCGACATCCCGAATCCATCGGAATCGATGGATTCACGATCGGAGTCACGTTTTTGTTGTTGTGGGAATTTTGGTCGAGCACCCTGGGGCCATTCAAGGACACTTAGAGGAATTGCTCCGGAGGCACGGAACCCAAACCGACAAGCGGACTTGGGTTCCGTTAGCTCCCGTACGTGCATAAAGGAGTTTTCAAACTACCATATAGGATATGTATTAGGGTTGTTTGGCTCTGAATTGTTGATACATATGAAAAATGGCTATCTAAATGTTGCTAATGAGATGAAATGAGGGTTGTGCTTGCTTAAATCCCTAAGGGAACACCTCACACAAGGGGTCATACACTTATAACCACATCATGATGCTCCCTAAGCTATTGAGACAATATTGAGAATATGTGAGCCATTATAGAGTAACACCTTTGACCTCCTAATGTTATGTAAACACATAAGAAAGTGTCTTATCATAAGTCAATTAGAGAAGATGTGTCATAACACTGGTACCAACTGAATGTCCCCATTTTTATATGGCATATGGAAAGGTAGGCTAAGTAGATAGAAGGTATACTAGAGGTATATTTGAGCTGGTTGAAAGTGTCTCTATCAAGTGTCTCGAGCCATGGATAATTCCTTAAAGGATAATAGTTGATCTCTGAAGGGTATCATTTGCCTTTGGTTGTTGACCTCGATGCAATAAGTAGGTTGTGGACATTAGGTATGGGTCTTGGGACCATGAACATGGTCAATGGAGGAAAGATATGCCTTATTCCCTAAACAAGGCTTGTATGCATTTAGCACTCAGTATGGGTTTTATGGCACTAAACATGGTCAAACGATGAAACCTTGACCTTAGGATCTAAAGGAAGTTTCCAAGGATAGGGAAAATGTGAAGCCTTAACCAACAACATAAGATTGGTCTAGTATAACATCAATATTTGAATGCCCATATGGAGACCATTAGTATGTTTTGAGATTTATGGGTGGACCTAGAATCCATAAACATTATTCGAAGAGGGAGACCAAAATATCAAGGCTAGAAATATATATTTATGGCTTGGGACCAACGATCAATTTGATGGGTCATTTGTAATGCTCCAGGGCATCATTCATGAACCTTCGTCCCTAGAAGGTGCCTTTAGAGTCTAATCCATAATTCAAAATTCAAAATATTTGAAAGTGATATTTAGGTGTCTAATTGTGTTTGAAAAGATGATGTTGTGTGTTATTTTATACTAATATTTGTATGGTTTTCTTTGTGCAAGTGTGTATGTAAATCTTTTCCTATGTGTGTTTTTTCTAACATGTAAATTTTTGTATATGTGAATAGATATTTGCATGTGTTCATTGTGATTTGTGAATGAAAAATGTGTACTCATTGATGTGTATTGATTCTAATTTCTATTGAATATTATGAAATGTTATAATATAAGATGAGTTTTCAATCTTGTTTAAATGCATGTGAAGTTTTCCTAAACGGATGGAAACTGGAATTGGAGTGGTTGGTGTAAAACATCAATGTATTGTAATAGTAACTTAATCATAACTCGAACATCAAATAAACGATATAAGATAACGATATCAAATCAACTATCTAACATGAATAACATTAGACATGCATGAATAAACAATCACATGACTATACTATGTACCTCAATCAATTAGGCCTTCTGGATCCTCTCGGTTTTTTATTGTCTCAAACAACATCTCGTGCTCTGCATGAGGTAGTAAGTAGCATACCTTGTTTGATGCCTTCATTGACATTGTTTGTAGTTGGATGTTTGTACCAACGATCAAGTGTGTAAATTGATACACCCGTGAACCTGGTCTATAATCCGTGTATGTGTGGCCATTGCTCTTTGGTCCCTTTCCATCTATTGTAAGATATTCCCCCTGAACAACCATCGATCCAGTAGGAAAGGTAATTCCTTCACTATAGGTTAATGATGAGAGGAGGGTTTGCTTCCTCTGGATGCATCGTGCCAACCAATAATTCATCCCAATTTAACTGTTTGTTGGGGAGACAACTGCGTAGATGTGTCCTGGAAAAATGCATTTTACAGTCATATTCCAACAAGTAGTGGTTTGATAACTTGAATAATTACAAAAACAAGGAGGGAACTGGGATATGCATGCATAAATGTTTACCTGGTTGTACAAGATCATATATATGATCATATTCATTTGAAATAGAGGATTGGCCTTCCTTTAACTGGATTGTTTCAACAACTGCACGTGGGTGCACTGCAAGTGATACATGATCCCATTCATCAAACCAATACATTGATTCACACTCATCCCACTAACAATTGCTGCAAGGCCCACAAAAGCAAGAAATTTTATGCGTCCATATTTCAAATAAGGGGTTGTTTGAGCTTCGAACCGAATGAAATCCATGAGTTCCTTGCACAGTACTAAAACTATAAGAACGCGATCGATCTATATCAACCACATGCTAGAAATTTCTGAAAGCATGTCCTCTAGCTGTTGTTTTATGATGCTATGTGGTTCGATCTGACATTTTTGCATAGCACCATTGAACTATGGATTTTGCATCCCGAATATGAGGGTTTTTCATGCACCTCATATCCTCCCTTTGTAGGGAATTTGTGAGACATGCTCCAGTGCCATCATGCTCTCCCTTTCGTAGGGAATACACGTGCATTTTTGAACTGGCCTCCACAACCATTTGACCATATCCAATGCTCATCCATCTGTATACCTCTCTACTTCAGCTGTTCATAGAAAATTTTGAAGCAATGCTACACATAATGGAGGCCTTGGCACCTGTCATCACTGATATAGAATTTGGTCTCTTTCAATATTATCCTCATGTCATTGTTTCTCTCTATCACGTGCCTATATGTGATCTGGACCATTATGCTAACTTGGTATGATTGGTAGTATTGAATTTGAATCTCATTCTGTGACTGTAAGGTGTAGTTTCAACAAAGTCCACAACTGACAATATTGTCCCATTGGGAAAGGTGTCCCTGCACTGTTTGTACTGATCATCCTACCATCTTTCTACATGGACATGCTGTACATATTTCTCGGTCTTTTGGTAGAATTCCTTCATGAAATCACAAATGTGTACCTGGTGCCACAAAACCAAGGGTGTCACATCCCCTCCCATCCTACCAGCTAGATGGAGAGGATCGTGAGGTTAAACCGAGCATCTAGCCCCATAATCTTTTAACCAAGCACTCACATAATTTAAAAGAGATATGAGATGTATAGTTATAAGAAAAACACAGCGGAATAATCAATTACGCATCCATTATACATTCAGTATATTCATGCCATTCATCAATCTAAACAATATCAATTTAGCAAATGAGAATACTTATCTCAACCCAAGTAATCCCCGAGCAACCAGCTACGCTTCTGCAACGTTCCACCCAACCGTAGGCCAGTGTGCTCCACGATCTCTTAGCACCACTGCCACCCCCGAGCTGGGCATGATCTCCACAAGGAACTAGGGAACAACAGGGTCTCACATAACCATAGATACACCAGAATCAGCGCTGCCAACTAGCAGTTGGGTTTATGAGGCTGCTAGGAGATGGATGCATATAACAGCAAAAGTGTAAGTGCTGGGCATGAGAAAAACGCTTCTCTAGTGAAGTTCCCAACAATGGGTTTGTAACAGTTCCAGAAAAATGTGGGAAACCAAAACGAAAAGGAGAAAATGGGAAATCAACCCCAGGAGAGCAAAATCATTTTTAGAAGAATGCTCATGGGCATTTTGTGGGCAGAAACATCCTCCATAATCCCAAAAATCGTGTCTCTCTTCTCCCAGCCAATGAGCTAAACAAAAAAGAGTTTGCAGGCATGGAATAATGCAAGAAATGGTGAAAAACGTGAAGGATAAAACCCCGACAGGCTCAGACTGTGTGAGAGGAAGAATGCCATGGGTGAAGAATGGCTTTGGGCCAATTTCGTGGGGGTTTTCTTTCCCATCCAACCAAACTCGATTTCCCAGGTTGCTGTCTTGCCCATACACGAAAATTGACAGCCATACCTCTCCCATCCCAAGGCATTAATTGTCTCAACCAATTATTGCAAGAATTAAATGATTGGGTGCATGAGGCCAAATGGGTAGTTTAGAGTTCATGGGTTTCCTCAATTAAATGGCTTAACACCATGGCTCAAGGGTTTGGTTATTTTCCCTCCCTATTCCTTGTAAAGATCATGCCCTCATCTCTTTGTTGCATTGCGTAGCTGGTTGTGGGTATCTTTTATTAAATTCGTATTTACATGATGTCTTATTTACATCGTGCCCTTCTAGCACAAGAACCATAGGCATCTATCTCTTTAATTTCCAGTACATAAAATGCTAAATCAGTGGTGGGGCCTTGGCCTTGAGCTCCTCACCATGATTAAGTTACAATATTTACATCATTCACGATTTAATGCAAGGGGGTCAAAATGGGGACATGACAAAGGGAATTAATACAACGTGACATTTTCAATCTGAATATATATGTACAAATTCAACACGTACAGTATGAAAGTATGCAAACTTAGATTACATGTGACTTCACCAATGCAATTTTTTTTGCTTTCCTTCGCACTATCTACTTGATATGTTATGTAATTGAAGTTCTTCATTTCTACCGACATCCTCCCAAATTCTTGCTCCTTGGTTTCATGGGTGCATCTGCTCAATAATGCAAATCCACTGCACCTAGAACATGTCCCATATAAACATGATCTTTTATAATATTTTTGTCCTTCGGGTCTTGGACACATTATGCTATGTATAAATTATCTGGATGCATTCGGTGGTTGTAACGATGGGAAGTCCTGCACAATGTTAGTATGCAAATCACAAAATATATGTCTATATGTATCATAATAGTACTCAAATTCTACATGGTATCTATAACATGTGTTGTAATCAATGCAAATTCTAACATACCAGGGTTAGCATTTTTCAAAGGACCTTTGGTCCAAGTTCAATTGTGTGTGCTCATTCTTGAACCTCGCATAGAGTTCTGTTTGTGTCATGTCAAGGAAGTGCTTGGCATTGGGTTCACACCCCTTAACACCTTTTCTCAACTTTAACACATCTCTTTGATTTGATGGCAGTATAGTGTTATCATGCCAAAAATTTTGTACTAGTTCTTTAAGAGCATCAACAAGCTTCATGTATGAACAAGGTAACCTACCAACAAAGGCCCAACAATATTTTTGGCCTAGGGTCTCAAGTTTTTCTCTAATAACATAATACTTTTAGAGAGTCTTTCTATCTACTTTAAATATTTTACATGTGTGTGATAACATGAGATGTTTCCTTATGTATTTGTCTACAATTGATTCCAACAGTATACGACGGGACGCATTAAGATATTTTGTACGAGAAGTTTTTCCAATCAAATTAAATGCAGACTGTAGATTTCTAAAAACATGATTGTTGGCCTTTGAAATTCTAACTACCTTTATTCCCAAAATTCTCCTAACATGAGCTAGAAAATGAGATTTTAACAAAGCCAGAAACAACTGACATTTTGCTGCATCAGTTTTGGATTCAAAAAATTCCTTTGATTATCCTGTTGCAATGGAAATCAATAGTGTGTTTGGGAAACTTACCTTCAAGTCCTATTCATCCACATGAATACATCTGGGATTTCTTCGTCGTCTGCTTGATAGTCGAGTCAAGGGAGTCAAAAAGGAAGTATGAGTCTCGTCACTGGTTTGTTGTGTCCCTTCGTTCACAATTTGGTCCTGCAAGGGAGTGTGTTTGACATGTGTGTGCTCTTCTTGAGGAGACTGCCAATTAACAACTTGTTCAACATCCATCCCTTCATACTCGACATTAAGCAATATTTGATTGAATTCAACCACTTTGTCATTGCTTGTTGATGGATCTAAGGAAATAACATTTTGATGTCTACGGTTTTCCATGTACAACCTGGCCTTTTCTCTTATCTCATGGGCCTTTTCAGGGGGCGACTTCTTCCTTCTAGACTTTCTTTTATTATTATGTATGTTTCCCATATTCAATAATTTTTTTAACAAAACAAAAATATCACCCCTGCAAGAATGAACAACAAATAAGATATTAAAACTCGATGTGCATGATTATTAAAACTCGATTTAGCAATTGTTGACAACATCTAGTGAGAATGTTTTCATATAATATTAAAAGCTATTGAGAATTCCCTAGATATAACAACAACATCACCTCTAGTAACTCAATTGGATGGTACTAGATGGTGGTATGGGATGTTAGTAGGAGCACATTCCCTACAAAAGGAGAAGCTCCTACTCAGTTCATTTTCATGTTTTGGATGAAGGAAAATAGCCCCAAAATATTAAGAGTTTTCAATTCTTTAGGTGTTTGTGTGAGTTGTTGTAGTGAAATCATGAGGACTTCAACAAATGTTTGTGTAGTAGATGGAGTTATGTGATTATGAAAGGTTATAATTGGTGGTGATGGAAGCAAGTTTTTTTTATTATCTTCATGCAAGGTTGAAAGCATTGCTTGGTGCATGTTGTATTTTTTTGTGGTAAGATGTTTTTATTGTGTATGTTGAATATTAAGAAGACTAAAATACATCTATCATACAATTCATGAGGAAAAACTAAAATAGAGACAATTCAAACAAAGTGAATGAAGACTAAAATACATTTAACCAGAGGAAGAGGTCACCATAGCTAAGGATTATGATTGTTGTTTGCTTCAAATGTAAAATGCTCTTTTGATGTATCAACTATATGTAAGAAGAGTTCAAGTGTGTCCAAGAAGCATGAGAATTCAATCCAAGGAGCCAAATAGAGTCCAACTATTGTGTATTCAATCAAAGGAGCCAAATAGAGCCCAACTTGTGTGTATTCAATCCAAAGAGCCAAATAGAGCCCGAATTGTTGTGTATTCTATCCAAATTCTCAAAGAAACACCAAATGGTGTGTAAATTCAATCCAAAATGCAAATGGTTGTCGGACTGTGCGTGAAAACAGCGAAAAACATGCGTGGAATGAGAGGAAAAATGCGGGAGAAGAGCGTGGGTTATTTTATGAATTTTACGCTCAGCAGGGACGCGCACGCGCTACTAGCACGTGCACGCTAGATGCACGTGCACATTGCTAGCGTGTGCATGCACCTGTTGAACATTGCATATTTCGGTGGGTAACGTTTACTTCATTTATTTCCAAATAAAATTGATATGTGTCGGTTTATTCCTAGATCCCCTCCCCCATTACGGCCTTTAGGCCCTCTTCTAAACCATAATCCCTAAGTGCATAAGTCCTTCTAGGTGTTTAATGTTAGCTTTTTAGCATAAATTCAATAGATCTAGGATCTTAATTGAAAGAACAACATGTACAGCATATTAAGCAAAAGAGACAAGAGACAAGAGACATAAAACATTTCACCGGGAAAAACCAAGAAGGTGAAAAACACCGCAACTTTCTCAGAGATAGAATAAGCATCAATACAAGGATCACCATGATCAAACCCAAGAGATAGATATCTTCAGCAGCATGCTCCTCCTCCACTTGTGTGCACCCTTCTCTTCTCTCACTAATGCGAGGTGAGTGAATGAGACAATGTGTAAAATGAGAGAGTCACACTCTCTATTTATACACTAACTTTCACTTGACATTTACTCAACTAGGTTGGCCTCAACTTAACTATTTAACATAATGCTGACTGGGCCAACCCCTACTAAGGTGATCTAATAACCCTTTGACCCACATGACTCATATAGGGCCAACCCCATCAAGGTGGTCTAATAACCTATCAAGTGTAAGTTACGACACTTACAATATAACTTGCGACACATGCAAGTACAACTGACGACACTTCCAATCGGAGGAATAATACATCTCCGTTGGGGATACAATAAAGTACAAATGTAATACATACAATACACAAGTGAATATCTTCCAAAGTTACAAATACATCAACACTCCCTCTTAACTAGGAAGGTATTCTCTTGACACAAGTCATCAATACATATAGGCACAAGTATTCAACTCTATAGCTAGATCATCATCACTGGATCACGGAGCATCATCATCACTGCTATTGTACTCGTCATCTCGATCACTGGTGCTATCTCTCAATTATTCTCGTCATAGGAAGTTCTACAGATCCAACCCTTTTTCATTCTGGATGTAGGCCTATCCTCCATGTAGGTATTCATCATCTCTGCGAGCAAGCCATCAAGTAGGTACACCTCAGGACTGATTACACTGCCTCTGCAAAACCTGCAAGATCTCTTAGGACTGATTATATGCCACCACAAAACCTGCAAGAGCATCTCAGGACTGATTATATGCCTCTACAAAACCTATGTACCCTACTGTCACATCATCATCTTCAGATCACCATCATCGTCCACATCCACGTCCACGGAGCACAACCTAGATGAACACACACAGCACGTATATACACCGGCATGGGAGGACCTACCTACCACCATCCGGGAATGGCTCAGCACTTACATCACGACCATGGGAGGACTCTCCTACCACCATGTAACCATGGTAGGAACTACTTGCCACCATGTCGGAAAGGCACAACACTTACATCATGACCATGGGAGGACTCTCCTACCACCATGTCACCATGGGAGGAACTACCTGCCACCATGTTGGAAAGGCACAGCAATTACATCAATGACCATGAGAGGACTCTCCTACCACCATGTCACCATGGGAGGAACTACCTACCATCATGTCGGAACAGCCCAGAAATTACATCAACGACCATGAGAGGACTCTCCTACCACCATGTCACCATGGGAGGAACTACCTACCATCATGTCGGAACAGCCCATCCAACCCTTACATCTCACCATGGGAGGACCTACCTACCACCATGTGAGAATGGCCCCAACCCTTACATCTACACCATAGGATGACCTACCTACCACTAGGTGAGAATGGCTCGTGTACATCTATGTCTCCGGACTCATCACTTCCCTTTGGATGGAATCTCGATCTGAAGTACACCAAGTCTCTCTCTGAAGTATTCAAACTTCACTCTGGCTAGCGGCTTGGTCAACACATCGGCTATCTGCTCGTCCGTCGCAACATACAGGAGCTTCACTGCTCCTCTCTGCACCATATCCCTGATATAGTGGAACTTGATCTCAATGTTCTTCAACTTGTCATGAAACGTAGGGTTCTCCAACAACTTCACACAACTTTGGTTGTCGTAATATATACAAGTAGCACTCAACTAGAGATCAAACAAATCAAACATTAGCTTCCTAAGCCATATTGCCAGACAACTTGTCGAACAAGCTGCAACATACTCTACTTCGGCTATACTTAGTGCCACACAGGACTGCTTCCTGCTAAACCAATAGATCATACCAGATCCCATACTGAAGCAACACCCCGAAGTGCTCTTTCGATCAATGGCACTGCCTTCCTAATCCGAATCAACATAACCATCCAGGTTAAACTTCTAATTTGCATCATACTTGAGCCCACAATCAACTGTACCCTTCAAGTACCTCAAATATGCTTTGCAGCTATCAGGTGAACATGTCTCAGATCTGTCAGATACTGGCTCAATTTGTTCACCACAAAGCAGATGTATGGTCTTGTATTCGTCAGGTACATCAAGGACCTAATCATCTGATAATACATCGTGGCATCAACCGGATGAGATGAAGCATCACACAGAAGCTTTAGGTTCGATGCCATGGGTGTGGCCATGGCCTTGCAGTCCATCATCCCGAACCAATTCAGGATCTCTACTGCATAATTCCCTTGTCCAAGGAAGATCCCATTTTCACTCTGCCACACCTCCATGCCTAGAAGTGATGCATCATCCTTAAGTCCTTCATCTCGAGCTCGGTAGCAATCTTCCTCTTCGTATCAGTGATCAATCCATCCTCACCTTGTTACAAATAGGTCATCCACATATAATAGGAGTATCACTGGATTTCCTTCCTCAACCTTGTAGTAAAGGTTGGAATCCGATTTACTCTTAGTAAAGCCCAAACTAGATAGGAAGCTATCTATTCTGTCATACCAGGTCTTGGGTGCCTCTTTCAAACCATACAGGGCTTTCTTCAACCTTGCCTTATATTTCTCTATGCTACCATCTGCAGCATGCTTGATCTTATAGATCCACTTGGAAGTCACCACAAACTTCCCTTTTGCTCTTGGGACCACGTCACAAACATCATTCTTCATGATCAACTGGTATTCCTTGATCATGGCATTCTTCCATTACTGCATCCTAAATCCTGGGAACTTCAGATTCTTCAATATCTTCAATAGATAGTTTTCTTTGAATTTTGTTTGCTGGAACAAATGTTGTAGTCCTTCTTTTGTAGGTGATTGTACACGATCTTTCCTACAAGTCAGATTCAATTGCATGATTAGAAACATCTCATAGTTTTTCAAAAACACATGCTTATGCATAAAAACATATGTCATATAGTCATGCAATTATCTTAGCCAATGCTTCAATACAACATTTATCCATATCTCGTATTCACACAATAACTTTCTAGATGCCTTCCATCTCTACCAGGACATTTGTTAAGAGTGTGCACAACTCCCAACATGTTAGCAAAGTGGTTTCATTCTAGATAAGTAGCAATGAAATGTTGTACAGTGCCATAGGCCACTTACCCATCACATGCATATTAGTAGTATATTGTTCATTAATGCAATCATTCTAATATGCATAATACAAAACCTAAGTTTAGGAACATAAGTATATACATCATTGAACAACATTATTTAAACAATCAAAATATACAAGAAATGAAAATTCAAATACTTTTCTTTGTTTGTTTATTGGGTGGACTCCCTCTTGATCTTTGCTTCTTGGAGTGCTCCCTTTTGATCTTTGCTTCCTTGTAGTAACTATTGGAGTGTGCTCCCTCTTGATCTTTGCTTCCTAGATTACCTGTCCTTGAACTTATACTCATCCTAGACCACTATGCATGCTTAACTATGCACTAGTGTCATCATTGTGTTATCCTCAAGATCTCATACATAACCATACATAGATTAGTATAATCTCAATACTATCAAAACATATGATCCTAAATAATCTTATGTATGGTCATGATCATTTCACACACAGGTAATTTATCACAAGCATTAGTATTCAAGGTTTCAGGAAGGACTTCTATTACTCATGCATATTCTTATTGATCATAGGACTCTTCATATCATCAATCAAGGTAAGAAACATAATATACATAAACTGATGATTACTTTAAACTTCTAACTTCAAGAATAATCATTCATACAAAAGTATAAGATCCTAACTCAAGGTAGGATTCTAACTTGATATAGGAAAAACATACATGGTTATCATGTTTGCTTAGTTATGTCTAACATACCCAAACAATGTCTTCTTGTTCTCCTCAATGAATTGTGCTTAGTAACCTGCATAACTCATAAGTTAATAATTGTAGAACCAAGTTATACATACCTCGTAAATAGAGATTATATGTGATCCATGACTATGGATGAGTCTTTGTCTTCATGTCACCATGGTCATATGTTCTTGATCTAGAACTTTATTGATGTACCTTTCATGTTAGTGGACAACAACAACCTCATACAACACCATAGTGCATTAGTACAATCATAAGTGTCATAACCCTAACCAATGAATGTCTTATATCATTCACATGCATTCATACTTTTACTAGGGTGATAAGACAAGTCTAACATTAACCAAGATTGTACTAACCTCAATAATATGAAGGCAAACATATCATAAACTTAATCATGAACATATTTCAAAACATACATATATGAGTCATACTTGTCAAGATTGCTTCTAGTCTTCTTATGTAAGGCGTTAGCCTCATCTCCCTCTAGAACTGGAACTTCTTCACTTATGCAGGTGTCCAATTCAATCTCTTCTATGATTAACCCAATCCTCTTGATTTGTAGAAACTGGATCTAGAATTGGATTAGGGTTTGTCAGAGAAACCCTAAAAATTCAAACTTTGAATTTCAAACTTCTGAAACGATAGAAAGATACGCCTTGATGAGCTAATCAAGCTGGTATACTCAGAATTTGAAAACTGCAAAGTTTCACCCCTCAAAATTGCCTTTGAAACTTCTGGATCTTCTTGACAGGATCCCGAACTGGGGTTTGATAAATCCCACCCTTCTGCCCAACCAAAAGGTTCAATCCAAAGCTCTAAAATTTGATTTTTCTGAGGAGCGTCCAGCCGTGGTCACAGACATAAAAAATTCCAACTTTTGCAGAAGCCCTAATTTTCCACCTTTCCAATCAAAATCCCGAACTAGGGTTTGATCAAGCCCGACCTTCTGCCATACCAAAAAATTCGATCTTGGTCTCTAAATTTCAATTTTTTTGAGGAGCATTCAGCCGTGGTATTGGATTCCAAAAATTCCAACTTTCTTCGAATCCCTAAATTCCCGCAGCAGTGATAAGACAAGAATGAAGGTGCTCAAAATGCAATTCTGTTTTGACAGAAATATGCACCTGATTGTTTCTAGTGAATCTATGAAATTACAAATCCAAAGGGTCTGAACCTTCATCCTATGGTATCTTGACCTATATTCTTTCCAACCCCATAGTTCTGACCTCAATTGGATTCTCTGAGAGAGAGTTATTCCAAGTGTCACAACATGACCTATTTATGGGATAAACCAGGAGAGCGAACTTGTACGGCGTTCCACGTGTCACTGGTTCAACTTCAGCTTCTGAAAACCTTACCTGAGAAACTACAGTCCGTTCTCTACCTATAGCATTTTAATAAATTTCATTTGGATCTTCCTAGCCCAAGTTGTGACCTTTTTTCCTAGGTCACCTATTTATGACTGAGATCTGGAAGAGGCATAAACCCTAAATGGTGCTAATCATAAATCACAAAGTACAACAAATCAGATGTTGTTCTTTGGAAACAAGGTACATGGGGATGTTATCTATGACCTGTAAAGGTTTCAGAACTTGAAACTTTGTCAAAATGGATTTATAGTGAAAGTTCTACGATGACTAGTTTTTGCTATATCAAGCCCTAGCTTCCAATATGTCGCAAGTGCAACAAGTCTCATAAATTCCATAGCATGCCTTCCTTCAGGCTAGCTCTGATACCATGTTAGTTTTTTAACATAAATTCAATATATATAGGATCTTAACTGAAATAATAACATGTACAGCATATCAAGCATAAGAGACAAGAGACAAGAGACACAAAACATTTCACCAGGGAAAACCAAGAAGGTGAAAAACCCTGCAACTTCCTCAGAGATAGAATAAGCATCAATACAAGGATCACCATGATCAAACCAAACAAATAGATATATTTATTAGGATTATCCTCCTCCACTTGTGCATACCCTTCTCTTCTCTCACTAATGCAAAGTGAGTGAATGAGACAATGTGTAAAATGAGAGAGTCACACTCTCTATTTATACACTAACCTTCACTTGACCTTTACGCAACTAGGTTGGCCTCAACTTAACCACTTAACATAATGTTGATTGGGCCGAACCCTACTAAGGTGGTCTAATAGCCCTTTGACCCACATGAATCATACATGGCCGACCCCATCAAGGTGGTCTAATAACCCATCAAGTATAAGTTACGACACTTACAATATAACTTGTGACACATGCAAGTACAACCGACGACACTTCCAATCGGAGGAATAATACATCTCCGTTGGGGATACAATAAAGTACAAATGTAATACATACAATATACAAGTGA
>BSBM01000187.1:7947500-8097500 GCA_027924585.1 Larix kaempferi
ATGAATATGGCGATGATGATGATGATTATGAGGATGATGTTGATGATGATGAGGAGGAGGAGGAGGAAGAGGGTGATGATGATGACGATGACGATGATGATGATGATGATGTTAGGAACCCATGTCAACCCTTCTATTTACTTTGATAGTATATTGTTGTTGGACGCATATGCTTTGTAAGTCACCCCGTAGTATTTGTTGATCCATAGTTTGTATTATTTTTGTTGGACACATATGCTTTGTAAGTTGTCACGTAGTAATTGTTGATCCATATTTTGTATTGGCCCCTAGTTTGTATTGACACATGGTATTGACCCATGGTATTGGCGCCTAGACTTAGTATATAAGTTTTTGTTGAGACCAATGAAGGTACCGTGAAGTTATTTGTATTGAGCTTGCTCAAAGGAGGTTGCGCCCTCGAAGTGGCCTGTGATCAGTATAAAAGTGATTCTGAGTTCTGCTATTTCTGCTATTTCGTGTGTTTTCATTAATTAATTATTGCAGGTTCTTCACATCTGGTATCAGAGCGCTTTCTTGGGCTCGTTGGGTGGAATTTCTGCCAATTTTTTTTTTCGCATCTATTGCAAGTTAGGATTTGGAAATAATCCCTATCTGCTTAACTGTGGGAATTACTTGGGAATAAGCCCTAAAAATCATTGCGAGGAGTACCACAGGAACCCCAAAGTAGCTGGCCCATTGAGAGGACTTGCCAGTGAAATGGGAAATGACCCCTACCTGATTGACTACTTCCCACCCGTGAGGTAAACCAAGAGCTGTCGTTTGTGGCAAAGCGATTATTAGTTTTACCAGAGCCGTGGAGTGAGGGGTACTGCCCCAATAAACAAGCCGCCAAACAGTATTGGTGGCCGAGTGAAACCTATGAACTGTTAGGAAGCTGAACATACCTAGGGTCCATATTTATTTTCAGCTGAACTGTTGCCGATCACTTTCATGCCGTTTTAGATCCATTCCAAGCAATTCCAAATCCAACCATTTCAGATCTATTCTGAAATCTGTTTCAAATCCAAGCGTTTCAGATCTCTTCTGACAATCGTTCCAAATATAGCCATTTTCGATCGCGTCCGCACCGTTTCAGATCCAATTGTTCTGATCCCTTCCGTACCGTTGCAAATCCATTTCTGAAAAAAATTAAAAAATAAAAAATAATAAAAATAAAAATCCCATTTTTTCGCCATATCTCCCTTGTTTTAACTATGTTTCCCTTGAAACTTTTCGGACACCCCTGCAATCCCATTCTGCATATTTCATTCCTGACAACCCTATCCCAAATTCTACTTCCCAAAGCTAGAAATCTCACATTTGTCTATTTTTAGGGTTTTCCATAACTTCTTCAGCTTTCACCCACTCGCCTCCAAATTTTGCCACCATGTTCATTCCATATTTCTACTTCTTTGTCCATCTTTGACAAATTTTCTCATTCTTTCACCCCGCTTCTGAAATCCTCATTTTTTGCTTCCCTATCCATCAGAAAGTGTCCAGAACCTAGTAAAATCCCAATTACTCATCTGAGTTTTTCCCAAATCCAAATTTCCCTTCACTAAATATGCTTTTGTTTTTGTTTTTCTATCCATTCCCGCTCCCCCCCCCCCACAAAAAAAAAAAAAAAATCTTGGTTATGGTTGTCACCCGCGCAGGAGCAAAAACCATGGAGGAAGCACTTGCAGCCATCCAAATCAAACTCCAGGATCTGGATGAAAATTTTCTCAGTCTCCATGTTCAACATTCGGCCATGAACAATAACCGACAACAAGAATCAGAATCTACAGCCAATGGATTCTCTTCTTCCAACAATTTCCGTGGTCCGAAGCTTGAATTTCCTCGCTTCAATGGTACTGATCTGACTGGATGGATCTATCGTGCAGAACAATATTTCAGTCTGCATAATACTTTTGATGTCCAAAAAGTTCCACTTGCATCCTTTCATTTGGAACAAGAAGCCCTTCAATGGTACCGTTGGTACATGCCAAAATGGATGGATTTTTGCCAACTCCTTTTGCAACGATTTGTTCCTAGTGCTTTTGATGACTTCACCGAAACACTCACTAAACTTTGTCAAATTGGCACTCTGAGAGAGTATCAGACAGAATTTGAGAAACTAGCCAATCACACAGAAGGATTTTCTGATGAATTCTACGGGAGTTATTTTATCAGTGGTCTTAAGGATGAAATCCTGTCAGAGGTTAAAATGTTATGTCCCAACACAATGATGGAAGTCCTAGGGTTGGTTAAGTTGTCATAAGACAAGATTGCAGCGCAACAATGCTCCAAACGCACTTTTGTTCCCTTCCGAAATATGGGTTCTCAATGACCTCCCATCTTGCCAGCTCCTCAACCAACTTCTATCAAGCATTTGTCCGAAATAGAGATGCAGGCATGCAGAGAAAAAGGGATTTGTTATAATTGTGATGAGAAATTCACTCGGGGACATAAATGTGTTCAACAAAAGCTCTATCTCTTGGATATGGATTCTCCGCCTGCCTCTAAAATTGGTGAAGAAGCTCCAGATACAATGGCCGATTAGGTCGTCATTCATGAGTCACCTATTGACCCCCCATCTCAGGATGAACAACCATAGATATCTCTCCATGCTTTATCCGGCGTCACCACCTCCCAAACAATGCGGGTCAGGGGTTACTTCAAGAAGCTCCCTCTTACAATACTCATTGATTATAGTAGAACTCATAACTTCATTGATGCTTGGATCGCTAAATAGGCTGATTGTTTTGTCCATCCTTGCTCCAACTTTGAATTCATGGTTGCCAATGGGATCACCTTACCTTGCAAGGGGAAGTGTCACAATGTGTGTATCTCTCTGGAAGATTATAACCTGTGCTCTAACATGTTTGCCTTGTCCTTAGGAAGATGTGATGTGGTTTTGGGCGTTCAATGGTTACACACACTTGGCCCCATCTTATGGGATTTTGCTGGACTTTGGATGTAGTTTTCAGTCAATGGGAAACAACAAAAATTTAAGGGCTTACAACAAGGGTCTCTCTGCATCATTAGTTCACATCGCCTGAAAAAGATCCTTAAGAAGAATTCACATGGTGTCATCGCTCAAATCCATTCCATTCAGATGCACCCATCAACGGTCTCCCCTACTTCCTTGGATAGATATGCAAGTGTCTTTGCTAAACCAGTGGGCTTGTCGCCTTCAAGAGACCTTTCTGGTAAGAATTTAGCCGCATTGACATCTCAGCCGGACATGATGGCTATTTTGCATGTAGTATAGAAGTGGCAACCATCCCTACGAGGAAATTATTTCTGCATCAAGACTTATCTCTAGAGTCTGGAACATTTTCTAGAACAATGAGTCTCCTCACCAGCAGACCGGAAATGGGTTATCCAACTCATGGGTTATGACTATGCGATCCATTACAAGAAGGGTAAGGATAATATGGTGGCAGATGCTCCTTCTCACCAATTTGATGATCCAGTTTCTCTTACAGCTATTTCTCTGCTTGTTCCAAATTGGTTGCAATCTGTTCAATAGGGCTATCTCTTCTATGAACTCCATGCTTCTTCATCGGCAGGGCACTCTGGGTTCCTCAAAACCTATGATCGGGAACAATGTAACTTCTTTTGGCAGGGACTGAAATTGAAAATTAACTAGATGGTGGTTGAGTGTAATACTTGCTAGGTCAACAAGGGTGAAATGACACTCCTTTCAGGACTGCTCAAACCCTTTCCCATCCCTACACAGATGTGGACAGCTATTTCTATGGATTTCCTAGAAGCGCTCCAGTGGTACAATACCACATCTAAAAGGACACCATATGAAGCAGTTTATGGACAAGCACTACCAATTCTTCTTCCATACACGCTCAACAGCTCCCCAGTTCAGGAAATTGATTCGGTTCTTCGAAACCGCGATCAGATTCTTCTCATTCTGCAGGACAATCTTCATATGATAAGAATTCGACTGAAACAACAAGCCAATCAACACCATTCTGAGCGCACTTTTAACGTAGCTGATATGGTCCTTCTTCATATACAACCTTCCAAGCAATCCTCCTTGAAACTCAAAAGGCATCAGTGGGCCGGAATGCAACCTGAGGATGTTACAAGGGAATGACTCCTTCAGATTCTGCATCAATTTCCACACCTAAAGCTTTGAGGACAAAGCTTTTTCTAAGGGAGAGGGGATGTTAGGAACCCATGTCAACCCTTCTATTTACTTTCATAGTATATTGTTGTTGGATGCATATGCTTTGTAATTTGTCTCGTAGAATTTGTTGATCCATAGTTTGTATTATTTTTGTTGGATGCATATGCTTTGTAAGTCATCCTGTAGTAATTGTTGATCCATATTTTGTATTGGCCCATGGTTTGTATTGACACATGGTATTGACCCATGGTATTGGCACCTAGACTTAGTATATAAGTTTGTGTTGAGACCAGTGAAGGTACTGTGAAGTTATTTGTATTGAGCTTGCTCAAAGGAGGTTGCCCCCTCGAAGTGGTCTGCGATCAATATAAAAGTGATTTTGAGTTTTGTTATTTTTGTTATTTCGTGTGTTTTCATTAATTAATTATTGCAGGTTCTTCACAGATGAAGATGATGATGATGATGATGATGATGACGATGATGATGATGATGATTAAGATGATGGTGCTGATGAAAATGATGATCATGAAGATGATGGTGATGATGAATATGAGGACGATGATGACGATGAGGATGATGATGATGACAAATATGATGATGATGATGATGATGATGAAGAACATGAATATGATGGTGATGATGACGACATTGATTATGGTGAATATGATGAAGATGATGACAACGATAAGGGTTAGGGGTTAATTTTTATGTGGTTAGACACTTTAGAGGTTATAATTATGTGGTTAGGATTATAGGGGTTAAGGGACATAAATCATTATGTGTTAGTATTTAGGAGTATTAGGGGATATACTAGTTTAGGATTATAGTGGGGCAAGAGTTATGGTGGTTAGTTGTACTAGGGACTAGGGATTGCAGTGGCTAGGGACTAATGGTCAAGGGTTTGGGGATTGAGATATAGGGTTTATGGATTTATGGTTACAAGGATGAATATTTATATGTACATGAGGAGAATGCGAGTTAGTGATTTTTTGTAATAGTATATCTCCTAACCCTTGTGGTGAAGGAGAGAAGAGAGGGTTGAGGGAGGGAGGAGGGATTGGGTAGAGTGGAAGAGAGGGGGGGGGGGATTGGGTGGATAGGAAGAGTTGGGGGTGGGGTTATAGAGAGGGGGGGGTCCCAACCTTAGAATAAATATCATCTTATTCAACAAAAATAGTGAATGAAAATAGTTTGGAATTTTTATGTCTAGGAATGGAAATTAGATTTTATAGAAATAGAATCAATGTGCACGCGCATATCAACGTGTGCATGCATAGAAATGTGTGCACGCATAAAAACATGTGTGCGCCTATGCGTGTGCGTGCATTTGCACACATGCTTGTCTGGATTCAAATTATTTTTGGCGCCCTTGTAGGTTTGGTATTAGCTTCGGATTGCTAAACCTCGAGGCTCGATCTGGTTTATGGCAGAAAACATCAAATGTTGTAACTTCAAGTTTTTCAAGCTTAGTTCTGCATATGCTCCACTAGTGCACTATTGATTAAATTGCACACACTTGTCGAGCTCTGTGTGCAGATTCTAACTATATATTTTTTGAATAGATCTGTTGTTGTTTTCTATTTTTAATTCATTTTTAATTGCACTCATGTCAAATTTGTAAAAAGCATAGGTCATTTATTTGGCCTATAACTTTTGATTGGCTTACATATTTCGAAAACGGAAAAGAACCCACAAAAGAGTACAAGAATACATACAAGCTAAAAAAAAAAGTTTGATTGATTATGTTCAGACCATGATATGGTGGACCAACACTCGACCATGTCGTTTTAAGGCTTCACTAGCTTTTGTAATTTAAAAAATATATATATAATTAACTTTTAAAATTTTGGAAAAATAGCCCCGCACAAGATTTGTCTATTGTCTACGCCTCTACTTATTTGTTTCCTCATAAATTGACAATTTACATAACAAACTGATGGACCAATAAAAACATGTGCATTATGTTTTAGAGAAAAAATAACGTACCAATCTTAAAATAATGACATATTGGGGTCGTTATACCACTTTTCCATAAATAAAATTTATATATTCCTGAAGGTGGTCCGTTTTTCTACGTTTCATGTTTTTACACCTAATTCGAAAAAGTTTTGTAGGTACCTATAATAATTCATTTTATTGATAATATTTTTGTTTTTCCAGCATATCATTGCAACTAATGTGTCATAGTTGGGTATCATTACCTTGAACCATCCCATAAGTCTATCACGTTAGAAACCTCAATAATTCAGGTATATTTATCTCAGATGCACAAGATCAACTGGTATGGGATTTGCATGATTCCAATGGGATACTTTCTATGAAGAAGGCCTATGCTACTATCCTAAAAAATCACAATCTGCCTCTAACTAAATGGTGGCATAGAAGATTTGGAATTGGAAAATTCCAATGAAACTAAAATGCTTTACGTGGCTCTGTTTAGAAGACAAAATTCTCACTTGGAATAATTTAATTAAGAGGGGTTTTAATGTGCCAAGTATCTGTTTTCTTTGCAAAATGGATTCAGAGGATATCTCCCATATCTTTATTCACTACCAATTCTTCATAGGCATCTGGAGTGAACTTCAAAGACTATTACAACTATCTAACGATTGGTATGATATTACATTTAATGATTGTATTCTCAGATGGTTTCAAAATAAGGTAAAATATAAAGCCCTCCCAATTTTCACTATTTGGGAGATTTGGAAATGCAGAAATAGGTTCATCTTCAACAATATTTTACCCTCTAAATATGCCATTTGCGAAAGAGTTTTGAATTCATTGTATGAATATCTTATTCATGATATGAAACATAGATGCATAAATATTTTGAGTCCTGTAATGAACAATGATTCATATTATGGGATTTTTGATGGTGTGACTAAGAATGGATTATGTGAAGCAGGTATGGTATTATTTATAAAAAAGGACGGCAAGGTTTTACTCAAGATGGGTATGGGGAAAGGTAGAAATATAAGGCCAAAACATATTTCCCTTTGGGGGTTGATGTGGCTTTCTTTAAAAAGAGGCATTTTCCATATCAAAATCTTTGGCGACTCACGAGTTATCATTAATTGGTTAACTAGTGAGTTTGATCTTCACACTCTACGACTGGAACATTGGTCGCATAAAACCAGATGCTTTATTAAGTCTTTTGAGGATATATCTTTCTTCACATATCTATCGTGAGGTCAACTTGGAAGCTCACACGTTATCGAAGGAGGCGTTTGGTCCTATGGAAGGTTATATATCGTTTGAAGAATATGTTGAAGAAACCATTGTAGATAATGGTACTGTTAATATTTTATAATTTTGTTTTTCTGAAAGCTATCAAGAGAGGTAGTGATGCACAGTCTTTTGTAGAATGTATCAAGGGTGATTGTAGTGGTTTTTATAGTAGTATATGATCTATTTGAGACATATGGATTCTTTTATCCAAGTATTATTGAATTGAGATGTTTAATATCCATTTTATAACTTATGTAACTTTGATTTTCGAAAGGAAATAACAAGTTATAGCTTTTTTCATCCGAAGAAAAAAAATCAATTTATAAGTGGTATTATGAAGATTGTGATTCTTTTAGTTTAATGATATAAGTTGACATGTAAATATACTCTAAATGATATATCAATTTATAGATAGTTTAATATAAAATGGGAATCGTTTTAATATAATGATATATTTAATTTTTTTGACCATATAAAATAGTAATATAAATAAAATGAACTATGTATAAATGGAAATGATATAAAACATAACCATAAATATTCATAAATAACATATTCTACTTATGTAGAGCTCTCATTTTAAATTTTAAAATTAAATATTTATACATTTTATGTCAATGAAATATGTTACTTCATTGATATCTTCCTAATAATGAGAAGATAAATCCTTAATCCAATCTCCTTTATTAAAAAATAATGCATAAGTTAGCTTGTGCACACTCATAAGAGAGTTTTAGTCATTTAGTACTGAGTCAATTTGTCCAACTCTAGTTATTAATATCTTATTATAAATTAAATTAATAATAAATTTAAATATTAATTTTCAATAATTAAAATTCTCTTTATAATAATGATACTAATAATATCATACGATAAAGTAATTAATAATATTAATTAATAATGACATTATGAAGATTATATTTAGTGGATTGCAATGAGTTGACTTTATTATTAAGTTAAAAAGAAACCTATATTGTTGACTAGATGACATGATGCAGATAATTCACTTTTGAAAATAAAAATTCTCCCTGAACATGACTTATTCACATTTCTTTATGGATATTTTGAATTCCACTTAAAAAAAAGGTAAAAAACAACTATTAATGTTTGTGAGCGCTGTCTAAAAATTTGACGATTTAGCTTGGATTGGGATTTTTATTGAATTTGGATTTTTTTTTATTTTACAAATGTTTTAATGGCGATTTTGATGACAGAAACGGATTTAACATCATCAAAAACCTCTGGAGCACCCAAAATTTCAAAGTAACAATTGTAACCATGATTTTTAAAAATTTATGCCATATTTTTTCAAATTCATAATGAAAAAATCAAAATTTTCCATTCGAAATCATAGAACTTTTAGACTACGCAATATTTGTGTCATATTTTAAAACAAAAGAAAAATGAAACATTACCACAAAGTATTTGTATATTCACATGAAACTTTTGAAACCTACTTAAAAGAGAAATAAATTCTATAACTCAACTATTTGTCTCATATTTTAAAACAAAAGATAAATGATTAATCTTTTTTATTCATCCAATACAGTACAAGATTGGAAATATTGTATAAATTAATCCTTGAACTATATATTTATTTAGGGTCCCTTGTTGTAGGCGGGTGGTTGGTTGTGGCCATCTATAAGTTATTTTTAAGATATACAAGTATATTCTCTGTGGATTTTTTCAACTCATTCCTGGTAAAAGAAAAAAAAGTTGTTTCTCGCCTCTAAATGTATGTGTTTGCAAGAAAGGCGCATAGAACAACTGGGCCATCGAAGGGGAAGGGGACACTTGTAAGAATAGTAATTATGGCTCCCCTCAATCAATCTCCACAAAAAACACCATTGTTCTCTGGATATTTGATCTTGAAATGATCGAACACAGTCTTTCTCTTTAATTCCCGACCCCATAAAATTCTCAAGAATTCTCCAATCTTATAACCTATGTACAGAGCATTAAGAATTGTAATCTCACTGGTAGTTAGTGCATTAATTAGTATTTGACTAGTTAGTTGGTTAGTTTGACTAGGACACTTTGATGTCCCATAGTATTTTTTGTTCCATGGTATTTACCTGTGGTTTATGGTGTGATGTGATCATATAGATTCTTGTGGTTAATAATGAGAAGGCGATGAATATGCCCACTTGTGTTCCATCATTTACTATGTTCAAACTTTGACATGGTATCAGAGTGCATGGCCTAATCCATACCTATTGTATTTGGGTAATCCTTTTAACATAGTGGAAAGCGCACACACAATATGGGAACACATCGGCATGGAGGCGTTACGATCTTTCACAGCATTGGTCCATATTTGTTTTTCTCTCTATAGACGATTGACTCACCCGTTGTTTAGGAGAAGTTATCCATCGATGCACCTGTTGTTTAGGAGAAGTGATATGATCGATGCACATGTCGTTCAGGAGAAACGAGCCATCGACGCACCTACTATTTAGGAGAAGTGAGTCAATCGATACACCCATTGTTGAGTAGAAGTGAGCCATCGACGCACCCGTTGCTCAGGAGAACTGAATCTCAACGTAGTCTTTTCATACAAGAAACACGACATCGTTGCAACTTTTGTTCAGGACAACCGCATCGATTATTGTTCACTTATACCAATTTTGGCTCGATGCATTGTGCTAGCAAGACAGAGCGACACTGTGTTTCAAAGATAGTCATACAAAATGGCTAATACTAGTTCAAGCACTTCAAGTTTGAAGCAGATCTCAGGACCAATGTTGATCGACAAGAACTATGAGTTTTGGTCAATCAAGATGCAAGCGTCTCTCCAACTCAACAAATTTTGGGATATGGTTGAAAATTATTTCATAGAACCGAATGCAACCACTCTGGACGCTATGTCTAAGGCTCAGAACAAATCCCTTGAAGAAAGATGAGAAATAAATCTTACTGTAAAATGGTTGATCCAGAGCTACATCAAGTTGTCAATTTTCCCGCCGATCTCAGGAGCCACCACCGCACATCAAGCTTGGAATCTCCTTGCATCTACATACAAAGGTACAGACAAAGTAAAAATGGTAAGACTCCAGACCCTTCAACTTTAGTTTGAAAGTCTTAAGATGAAGGGAAAAAAACTGTAGATCAGTTCATGACTCGGGTCTCAGACATTGTGACTCAATTCCAAACTTATGGCGAAGCTTTGGAACTGAAAGTTGTTCTCCAAAATATTCTAAGGTATCTCACTAAGAAATTTTCTATGGTTGTTACTGCTATAGAAGAATCTGGGGATATGTCCAAGTTTACCCTATAAGAGTTAACATGGTCCCTTCTCTCCCATGAAGCTCGACTCAGTCAAGAAGAAGAGTCTTTGACAAATGCATTCAGCACTAAGGATTCCCTCAGTAAAGGTCGAGGAATAGGAGTTAGAGTACAAGGCAGAAGAGGAAGAGGTTCTAATTCCACAAAGGATAGAACCACCCATGATACTTCAGAACACTGTGATCACTCTCACAACTCTTAGAACCAGAGGAGAAGATGCAAGAGATGGACTAATAGATCCAACATACAGTGCAAGTACTGCAAGAAGTATGGCCACTATGAGTGATACTGCAGAAAGAAGCCAGTAGATTAAAACAGTGGAAGAGCCCATGCCTCCAATGTTGAAGAAGGATCATCAAAAGTCATGTTTCTCTCATGGAAAGTAACTGAATTGCATGTAATCTTAGCGCAATCATTTTGTAGTAAAGTGTTTTTATAAAGTGGAAGAAAATTAAAGTTAAGCATTTGCTAGGTCTAGCGCATGTCCTTAGCAAATAAAAATAAAATATTCATGCATTGTGCAGTGAATTTTTAATTGAATGCGCGTGCCCCTTTTCCCTTGATCTAGTATTAGAGCCTAGCTTATGGAAAGTAGAATTAGTATTTACAAAAGGAAAAAGTGATTAAGTATGGCTTCCACTTCAGGTAATGTGCAAACCCCCATATTTTCTGGTAAAAATTATGAATATTGGTCTCTAACAATGAAGGCTTTGTTTAGAGGTCAAGATGTATGGGACATAGTCTAGAATGGCTATGCAGAACCAGCAAATGCAGCAGCATACAACAATCTCACACAAGTCGAGAAGGATGTCTTGAGGGAACAGGGGAAGAAAGATGGAAATGCGTTGTT
This sequence comes from Larix kaempferi, assembly GCA_027924585.1. Taxonomy (NCBI): domain Eukaryota; kingdom Viridiplantae; phylum Streptophyta; class Pinopsida; order Pinales; family Pinaceae; genus Larix; species Larix kaempferi. The sequence continues at coordinate 7,958,993 of BSBM01000187.1, forward strand.
CCACATAGATCAAGCAACACATCAATCAGTACTCCCAAGAGTAGCAACAGCACAATCAACAAAGGAAGCATGGGACACATTGGAAATGGCCTATCAAGGTTTGTACAAGGTAAAGCCTGCTAAACTTCAGATTCTGAGAAGAGATTTTGAATCTCTGTCAATGAAAAACACAGACTCATTTTATACTCGTGTTATTGGTCTGGTTAATCAAATAAAGTCTCATGGAGAAACTCTAACTGATCAAAGAGTTTTTGAAAAGGTTCTTAGAGTTCTGCCAAAGAAATTTGAATCTTTGGTTGTAACCCTGGAGGAAAACAAAGATCAGTCCACATTTACTATTGATGAGTTGCAAGCCTCATTACTCAATCATGAACATAGAACCATTGGTTCAGATACATCGTTGGAAGGTGAATTCGCAGCACAGTCATCCATAAGCCGTGGAAGAGGCAGAGGATGAAGTTCATTCAGAGGAGGTCGCAGTAGCAACCCTGTGCATGTCTTTGGTAGAGGCCAGAATTAGACCCCCAATAAGCCAAGTGGACAAAGGTATGATAAATAAAAAATTCAATGTCATTACTGTAAGAAGTATGGTCACTTCGCATATGAATGCAGGAAGAAGAAGTATGACCAAGGAAAGCAAGGTGAAGCTCAGTCAAGCAGCAGCAGCGCTCCAAACAACTCGTTGTTTTTAGCATGCGCATCTCCGTTGGAATGCAATACTGTCCAAGAAAGTCCAAATGGCATATGGTATTTAGACTCAGGCTGTAGCAATCATATGACTGGTAATTTAAGTTTATCTTCCAGTCTAGATAAATCAGTTCAAACTGATGTCACGATTGGAAATAATTTTCAAGTCACTATTTTGGGAAAGGGTACTGTTGATATTCTAACAAAATAGGGGGAGAAGAAATTCATGCCTGATGTGTATTATGTTCAAGGTTTGAAGCATCACCTGATGAACATTGGACAACTGATGGAAAAAGTTTGCAAAGTTCACATGATAGGAAAGCGTTGTCTAATCAAAGACATATATCCAAGCAATCAGGTAATAGCAGAGGTGTAGATGATAAGCAACCGCTTGTTTCCTTTGAGGATAAGACCCGTCATAAGAGGAAAAACAACTGAATTTATTCATGAAAGACATAATGAAAATTATGGATCTGCGTTCAGCGCAGAGAGCAAAGAAGCAAACATTCATTGCGCAGAGGAAAAGAAAGACAGCGCAATACAAGCAACGTTCCAAACAGAAATGAAGGATGAATCCTAGTTATGGCATTTCAGATTTGGACATCTAAATTTTGGTGGGATGAAGCTACTTCACATGAAGGACATGGTGAAAGGATTACCATTGATCGAAACACTAGAGAGAATTTGTGAAGGCTGTATTTTTGGCAAACAACACAGAGAAACTTTTCCAGTCAAAAAGTCATACAGAGCATGCACACCACTTGAAATTGTGCACTCAGATATTTGTGTACTGATGCAAACACCATCCATGGGAGGATGCACTTATCTTCTCACATTCATAGATGATTTCACAAGAAAAACATGGTTTTATTTTCTAAAACATAAATCTGATGCATTTGATAGTTTTCAACAGTTCAAGGCACTCGTGGAGAAGCAGAGTGGTTACAGCATCAAGATATTGAGAACAGATAGAGGTGGTGAGTATGTTTCGAATGATTTCTTAAACTTTTGAAAAATTCATGGCATAAAGAAGCAGTTCACTGCGCGATAAACACCACAGCATAATGGTATCATAGAAAGGAAGAACATAACCATTATGGAGATGGCGCGCAGTATGTTGGCAGCCGTGCATCTGTCAAATGAATATTGGGCTGAAGCAGTGCCAATTGCTGTATACATCATGAATCGATGCCCAACAAAGAGCGTGAAGAACAAGGTTCCGCAAGAAGCATGGACAGGTATGAAACATAGTGTTTCACATTTGAACGTTTTTGGTTGTGTAGCATACGCACATGTTCCAGATGATCTAAGAAGGAAATTAGACAAAAGGGACAGAAATGTATTTTTATTGGATATTGTGAAGACACAAAAGCATACAAGTTGTATGACCCTGTCACAAGAAAATTCATTATCATTCGAGATGTTCAGTTTGTGTAAAATGAAGCATGGGATGGAACAGTAGAGAAGAATGTGAAAATCATTTCACATGTTGAACATGATGACAATGCAGAAGATGTGGATGAGACTCCTCATGTAAATCAGAATTGCGCAACTCCATCTACTCCAAGGATTGCGCAACATGCTTCAGCACAAGCAACTCTGACACACGACACAGCTCAAGCTACTCCATCAAGCACATCAAGTGCGCAACAAACTCCATCAAGTAGTTCACGCAGCTCGCGCAGTTCAACACCAGCAACTCCGCCAAGAACAAGAAGTCCGCGTGAGATATATGTCGCTGGTACACCTAATTCATTTTCATGTTTTTCATTATTTTCTCAAGTTAACGATCCTTTAACATTTGAAGAAGCTGTTGAAGATAAAGTTTCTGCGCAAGCCATGGATGAAGAAATAGAATGGGTTGATAAGAATCAAACATGGGAACTAGTTGATGTTCCTGAAGACAAGGATGTGATAAGCGTGAAATGGATTTATAAGACCAAGCAAGATGCTGAAGGAAATGTGCAAAAGCACAAGGCAATATTGGTAGCAAGAGGATTCACTTAGCAGCCTGGCATAGAATTCAATGAAACTTTTGCACTTGTAGCGCGAATGGATACTATCAGAACAGTCTTGGCCATCGCAGCACAAAAGAAATGGCCTATTTATCAAATGGATATTAAGTCTTCATTTTTAAATGGTTATTTGGAGGAAAAAGTATATGTTGAGAAGCCACAAGGCTATGAAGTCCCAGGACAAGGACACAGGGTTTGAAGCAAGCTCCCGGAGCTTAGTACAGTCGCATTGACTCATATCTCATTCAGAATGGATTTCACAGAAGTGAATGTGAGCCAACGATGTACACAAAGATAAACAAGGAAGGTAATAAGCTAATTGTCTACCTGTATGTAGATGATTTAATATTTACTGATGATTTTGGTATAGAAGAATTCAGAACAGTCATGGAAAGTGAATTTGAAATGACTAATTTGGGGCTTATGAAGTATTTTCTGGGCATTGAAGTCCAGCAGACTGAAAATGGTATTTTTATATCACAGTCAAAGTATGTGAGTGATGTCTTGAACAGGTTTAAAATGTTAAATTGCAAGACAGCTCCAACACCAGTGATAACAGGTTTGAAATTAAGCAAGGATGATGATGGATCCACTGTAGATCCTACACTGTTTAAAGGCTCGTTGGCAACCTTATGTATCTTACAGCAACAAGGCCAGACATCATGTATGGTGTCAGTTTAATCTCAAGATTCATAGAGTCACCTGTTGGGTCCAGGAAATGCCCCTTTTTGGCTACCTTTATTGCACCTTTTGGCCCTAATTCCATCCTATTTTCATGAGATATATCCATGTCTTTCCAGATCAATCTATGATATTGACAGGTATAATTTGCTATTACTTTATTTTGTTTTTATGCCTAAGATTGTTAAAGATTATGGATCTTAGTCCTTGGTTTATAATAATTTGTGTGACTTCATTTAGCCAAGGTCTTAAGTGCAGGTGTATCATCCCAGCAGTGCCAGCTGTGACTCTTCAAGCGTAAGCTCCTCATATTCCAAGAGATAGCGAATCTTCCACGCAAGATGTAACAGATTCCCACTATAACAGATCCCATTGAAGAAGAGCTTAGCTGCGACAGACAGGTGGCATTCTAGCTACTGAGTCTGTTGATCCAATTACTATCAGAACAACAGCATCTTTCAGAATTAATGGCCCTGTTCAACACGCTTTATTAGTTAGTTATAACTCCACAGCATGAAGATCATAGATCTTCATTGCTGCACGATTTTTGTGGATATGAAACTGTATTTCCTTTGTATAAATTCCATAAGGCTTTTGTAACCTGGGGTTGGACAATCATTACTTGTGTAAGCTGTAACAGAGCATTGAGGCTCACGATCTTCCATTAATAATATGAGAGTAGAGTTCTTCACTTCTGTGTTTTAATTAGCTGTGAGTCTCGGCGTCTCTATTGGAAGGCCAGAGCCCGCCTTCTCACAGAGATAGCCGATTTAGGTAGGTAGAGTAGTCAGTTTTACTTCTGTTGTGTGGTGTGGAATGATTGCAATTATTGTTGGTAGCTGTAACAGAGATCGGCTCTCCTTTCTGGTAGTTTATCACTGCATCTTGAATAGCTATAGCAGAGTAGTGTGACAGTCGACTGTGTAGGACAATTCACTTAATTTGCATGTGTGTTTTAATCAGTTGTGACAGCCAAGCTCCATTCCAATTATCTTCTAGTTGTTTATGCTTTCTAGGATTTCCAGTAATTATCAGTTAGAGTTCAAGCTTATGTTTTAATTCTAGTTGTTGTTGTATCTTCAATTGCATTCATAGATTAGACAATTAATGGTAGAATTACAATAGCCACTGGATAGATCATTTTGGTAAAGATTGAATGATGTAGTTTGATAATTATAGGATTTAACTTCTTGCAAAAGTAATCTAGTTCCATTCCATCATTAGATCATTAACTTGTTGGATTGATTTCTGTAGGGAAGTTGTTTCATTTGGATTCTTAGATGTGTGAATTAGATTAGTGTTCTTAAGGAATGAATTGGCTGGACAAATAGGTAGGATCATCATTTACATTCAACAATCAACTACTCAATCTGTCTATGCATAGACTGTGCTTATTACCTTTGAAATAAAAGACCTTCCTGGGTTTGACAATTTATACTGACCATTCTGTGTGTCAGCTTTAATTAACTGACATATAGGGTGACCAACATTTTGGCGTCGTTGTCGGGGATGGTAATAGATAGACAGAGTTAGTAGTTGGTTTCATTTGATTTTATTTTAGTTCAATTTTTTACAGCGTGCATGAATACAAGAAAAACAAATCGGGAACCCCCTTTGAATACTAACATTGCAGGTGGAAGAGGTCGAGGTCATAATGCAGGTTAAGGAAGACACACATATATTGATGAGATAATTGCTAGAGCTGATTCTTCCACTAGACCACAGCAGAACTCTATAGGCAGGGGAAATTTTGTTCCTCCTAATCTTGAACATTCAGCATCCACAGTGGAGAATACAACGGGACCTTCAACTCCTGTTGTAGAAAGTAAACCACCTGAAGATAAGGGAAGTGTTGTAGGTGCACTAGATAGAGAGGAGATTTATCATATTGACGGAACCAGAGTTACTAAAGAGGTGTGGTTGGAGACTCGCAGAGTAGCAGAGGAAGAAAGAAGGAAAAGAGAAGAGAGGAGAAAAGAGGAAGAAGCTAAAGCAGAGGAAGAAAGAAGGAAAAGAGAAGAGAGGAGAAAAGAGGAAGAAGCTAAAGCAGAGGAAGAACACATAAAAGATACTATTGAATTTTGGACTAGAACCATGGCTGGTAGAGAACAAGGGGGTGAGAATGAACATGAGGATCGCCAGGAGGAAGAAGGAGAAAATAATCATCTTGGTAATACTATGGCTACATTAGAATTCCCCATCCTTCAAACACCTGGAGCAGCTCCTATGAAGAATATTTCACCATCGGTGCTCCCTAATTTTCATGGTAAGTCCTCTGAGGATCTTGATGAGTTTCTTTTTGAGTTTGATATACTCTGTCGCAGCTATGATTACACCTCCAGTGCTCAGAGGCTGAAGCTATTCCCATCCACCTTAAAAGGAAATGCTTTGCGCTGGTTCATGAGTTTAGGTCGTGAGACCATTACTACTTGGGACCAAATGAAGAACACCTTTCTATCTAAATATCAAGAATATTGCAGAACTAGAGACAGAAAGGAAGAGTTGTTCAAAATGGTTCAGAAGGATGAAGAGAGTTTGGAAGACTTTGGGGAGAGATTGCTGTACAATTTGCAAAGATCTGGTCATGCTGAGATTGGCAAGGATGTGCTCAAGATAATCTTACTTAGAGGAATTAGGGAAGATTTCCTTGATATGTTGAATCTACTGGGAAAAGGGGATATCTCGAAGGAACTTTTTGAAAATATTGTTGAATTATGTCGAAGGTATTCTAGGGGATCCTCCAGAACCAGCAAACGAGACAAGGATCAAGACTAGGATGTCTTCACTAGGACTCAGAAGTCAACTAGTGGAGGTGCCACTCGAGCAGAAATAGGAAACCTACTGGAGAACTTTAAAACAGACATGATGAGTTCCCTATCCTTAGAATTGGATGCCATGAAGGCAAAACAGAAACAAGTAGTAGAAGATCTTACACTTGGAGTATTTTGTCCTAAATGTAGAAAGAAGCATCCACTGAAGGAGTGCTCGTTGGACAAAGTAGAGGTATGTAGGATATGTGAACTCGAGCATGAAACTAAAGAGTGTCCTTCATTACCTAAGGTTAAAGCAGTCCTGCAGGCATCTATTCCTTATGTAGAGCCAACATACTTTATGGCACAGAAGAAACCATGGCAGCCTAGAAACCAAGGTATGTATCCAGATCCAGCATTTTTCCTGCATAATATGAATGGAATGAACAACATGCATAATATGAATACACAATTCCCTTCACATTATTCCAACAGCCAGTTGCATCCATCTCATAACCCAATGCAAAATCCTAATTCATGGACACCATGGCCACAGCAGTCAAACCAAGCTCCTTGGAATTCCAACTGGAGAAACTCTTACCAAGGAAATAACTTTCCCCATCACCAGACTCGGTATCAACAATACCCTCCTCAATAGTATCAGCATCAACAGTATTAGCAACCACAGCTCCCTCTCCAGAATAATGCCGCACCTATGAATGCACCACTTCGACCACAACTACCTGCACAACCTAACCCGAACCCAAACAATAAAGCAGTCCATCAATTTTAGACTGCCAACATGCCTACTTATTCCATTATTCAGATTCCCTGCAATGATATACAATTACGATCAGGGAGGGTAGTGGAGCCTATTATCATTGAGGATGTGTCATCCCCGGTGATTGGAACTGGAGTAAGTCAGCACTATCTTACAAGCACCATTATTGAGGATGCTGATACTCCTACTGAAGCAGCAGTTGAAACTCAGGAAGCAACACACGATCTGCCACAGCCTACATAGTTGAACAGAGAACCACCATATCCTAAACGATTGCAGCTGCAGAAGACAGTGGAACAGCCCCAATTTGAGCTCGTGGGAGAGTTGAAAAATTTATATGTTAAAATTCCACTGTTACAGGCCCTTCATGATGTGCCTATTTATGCTAAGACAGTTAAAGATTTGTGTGTTAAGAAACCAGGAAGAAGGCCCAGGGATCCTCCCACTGTCCATGTGCTGGGAAAACTTTCAGAATTAATAATGGGAAAGGCCCCTGTGGCGAAGTATGATGACCCTAGGAACCCAACTGTTGCAGTGCACATAGGGAACACACGGATTCCAAATGTCTTGGTGGATTTGGATGCAGCTATTAATGTTATGACCATAGAGACTGTGAAGAAATTGAGACTCACTAATCTGCGGCCAACCCCTACTGTTTTGGAACTTGCTGATAGATCAACGATCAAGCCTGAAGGAATTCTAGATGACCTTGTAGACTCAGTGGACTCGTGGGAATACCCTACAAAATTTTTGGTGTTACAGCCAAAGTCTTAGTTGGGAGGACACCCACTGATCCTAGGAAGACCATGGTTGGCCATAGTTGATGCCTGTATCAGCTGTCGGTCAGGTTCTATGGCCATTTTCGACGGGACTGAGATCAAGAATCTGACCCTATACCCTCCATATCGACCAAGCACAGAAGCTGATACTCCATTATGAGCAGATTTGGAGGAGGAAGAGGGTGTTCAGCCACTATTGACCATAGGGAGAGCCTTGACATTTAAAGATGAAATAGAGGATGATGCCATTAATAGTTTCATCAGTTCGCCCATGTCAGTCAATAAGAATGTTTATCAGATCTTGGACAATACTTTGGCTGCAACAGAACAAGAAAATATTACAGAAGAAACTTTGATCGGTGATGACAATGTAATTCCAGTACTTAAGATTTTGAAGAGTGTTCCAGTGGAAATTGAGCCAAGAAAAACATTGAATATCAATCATAATATGGCACCTAGCGAGTTGGAACAACTAGTCACTCTGCTGAAACAACATAAGGGAGCTTTTGCTTGGGAGTACATAGACATGAAAGGAATTCCCTCTCATCTGTGCACTCATCACATATATATTAAAAGCAACTCCAGGCATGTATGCCAACCCCAACGAAGGATGAACCCGAACCTGAGAGACATAGTGAAAGAGGAAATCCAGAAATTGTTGGAAGCTAGATTCATATATCCAATTTTAGACAGTGAGTGGGTTTCTCCACTTGTGATCGTGCCAAAGAAGAATGGGAAATGGAGGGTCTACATGGATTACAGAGAATTGAACAAGGCAACATAGAAATATCATTTCCCCTTACCTTTCATCGATCAGGTCCTTGATACCTTGTCTGGGAAAAAGTATTTCTCTTTTCTGGATGGCTTTAGTGGATATAACCAAATTCAGATTGCTCCAGAAGATCAGGACAAAACCACTTTCACTTGTCCCTGGGGGACTTTTGCATACCGAGTACTTCCTTTTGGGTTGTGAAACGCATCGGCTACATTTCAGAGGGCAATGATTGGAATATTTTCAGAAATGGTGAATGATTGCATGGAAATTTTTATGGATGACTTTACTCCATATGGTGATAGTTATGAAGAAGCACTGAAGAACTTAGAAAAGGTCCTGAAACGCTGTGAACAAAGCCAGCTCTCTTTGAGCACTGAAAAGTGCCACATGATGATGAGTGAAGGCATAGTGCTGGGGCACTTCATCTCTTCTGATGGTATCCAGGTAGATCCATCCAAAATCAAGGTAATTGAAAATATACCAACTCCTAGAACATAGAAGGATGTACGTAGCTTCTTGGGGCATGCTGGCTATTACAAAAGGTTCATAGAAATTTTTTCCAAGATAGCTTCTCCTTTGTTCACTCTATTGATGAAGGATGCACAATTTGTCTGGAATGATGCATGCCAAACAGCGTTTACTGAGCTAAAGAAAAGGCTGTCCACAACACCCATTTTAAGAGGACCCAATTGGGATCTGCCTTTCCATATTTCTTTAGATGCTTCAGACACTGCCATTGGAGCACTTTTGGGACAACAGGAAGGTAATGCTCCTTATGCTATTTACTACATTAGTAAAAATCTGTCTCCTGCTGAACTGAATTATACTGTCACAGAAAAAGAATTTCTTGCCATTATTTATGCCATCAATAAGTTTAGACATTATATTATTGGATATTCCACTTTTGTGCACACTGATCATTCTGCTATCAAGTATTTAATGAATAAACCAATCACGAATGCTAGAGTTACTAGATGGTTGTTACTGTTACAGGAATTTGATATTACAATTATTGATAGACCAGGAAAGGAAAATGTTGTTGCAGATTTTTTATCTCGGCTTACTAACAATGATGACAATTTACCAGTTGAAGATTCCTTCCCTGACGAACATTTGTTTGCAGTATCAGCTCACTCCCCATGGTATGCAGATATTGCTAACTTTTTGGCTACAGGTAAGCTTCCAGCACATCTGTCGAAGAGAGAAAGAAGGAATATCATACAACAAAGCGCTAGGTACTGCTAGATTGATGGCCATCTTTTCTACACAGGGCTTGATTTAGAAATCAAAAGATTAGATGAGATGCCTATACAGCCACAGCTTGTGGTTGAACCATTTGATAGGTGGGCTCTAGATTTTGTAGGGCCTATCAACCCTCCCTCAAAGCAGAAAGTTCATATCCTAGTTTGCACAGACTATATGACTAAATGGGTAGAAGCTGTAGCCTTGGTCAAGGCCAATGATTAGGCTGTGATCAATTTCTTGTATGAAGAAATTTTTACTTGGTTTGGAGTACCTAAGGAGATCATTACAGACGGTGGACCACAGTTTGTATCTCACAAGTTGGAATCACTGTTGCAGAAATTTCATATTCAGCACAGAATAACCTCACCATATCATCCACAGGCCAATGGGTAGGTGGAGAGCACAAACAAGGTTATTGAGGCTATTTTGACAAAAACAGTGAAGAGCCATCGTAAAGATTGGGATGAAAGACTTCCAGAGGCACTGTGGGCCTATCGTACCACTTGGCATAACACCACTGGTTTTTCCCCATATGAGTTAGTGTATGGAAAGAACGTTGTTTTTCCAATTGAATTTGAAATCAGGACTTTGAAAACAGCTGTTGAAGCAAATCTAGATTTATCAGAGGCTCAGAGGAATCAACTGAATCAGCTCAATGAATTGGATGAGAAGCGCACAGCTGCAGTGCATCATACAGCTTTAATCCAACAACAACGCTCTAGATGGCATGACAGATTTATAAAGAAAAGAGTCTTCCAAGAAGGAGACTGGGCCCTGTTGTATGATTCACGATTTAAGAGGCATTTTAAAGGCAAATTGCGCACCCATTGGTTGGGACCCTATCAGATAGATTGGGTATTTGATAATGGAACAGTCCGGTTGATCACCATTGATGAGAACAAAGTACCATTATTCGCAAATGGTCATCGGCTGCGACTGTATCACAGGCCGATCTCAAGGGAGGCTTTTATATCACAAGTTGCAGCTGATCTAGAGTATCAGTTAACGTCAGGACAGGGATTTTTAAACCCTATGAATTCCTAAAAGTTGCAGTTTCCACACATATTTTTGTACACAAATAATTTTTTTTTCTTTCATTCTGTATTTTATCTATTTTTAATTTTTATTGCACTTGATTGGTTTGTTTTGAAGAACTGTGTGCAGGAACTTATTGGAGGAGCAGCAGCTGTGACTGGGCTAGACGACTGCAGACACCCCATAGTTATTCTTGATCTAATAAGGCTCTTTGAAGAAGTTGGATAATTCGTGGTCTTTCACAGATAAAATTTTCTTATACTATAGTTGGATGTAGCTGCGACTCCGCCACATTTTCCCATTCTGCCAAATTCGCAGCTACGACTCCGCCACATTTGCCTGTTCCACCATTTTTCCTTTGCTTCACTTTTCGCAGCTGTGACTCCGCCACATTTGCCCATTCTACCAAATGTCGCATCTGAGACTCCGCCACTTTTGCTCATTCGGCCAAATTCCACAGCTGCAACTCCATTATTTCTACTTATCTTTCTAAGTTGGCAGCTGCTACTCTGCCATTTTCGCCTCATTTTTACTCCTTCCCAGCAACTAAGACTCCGCTACCTTTGTCCACTCCGCTAAATCTAGCAACTGAGACTCCGCTACTTTTGTCCATTCCACTAAAACTTAGTAGTCGCGACTCCGATCCTTCCACTTCATTCTCGCTCCTTCCGTACAGCTGCGACTCTACCATTTTTCGCTTATTTTGCTAGATTTCACAGCTAATACTCCACCAATTTGTCTACTCTCTGATTAATGATGCCAATAACGATGTGACTAGGCATCAGTTTTGGCGTTTGCTCCACAAGGTCCAATCATGATCCACCACAAAGGAAATTTCAGATGCCTTGAGTAGCTGTCAGCCCGGGTGGCAATGGCCACGTACTTCGGCACATGTGCAATTACACCCGCAAGGACGATGGCTGGATGCAATGATTAATCCATGGTTCAAACTCATAAACGAAAGGTATGGATCCTATCTTTTACATGATTTGGTAGAGAATTAATACGGTAATAATGATTATGTCCTGTCATAACCTTCGATTAATGAACCCATTCAAATCACACTTTAAAGATTATGTCAAGGTCATAATTGTGATTATTTTTCCATCACCTTACCCGATTTTGCATCTATTACTCCTATATAACAACCTCATCGCTTCCATAGAACGTTCATACTAGCACAGACTGGCCTGAAACCTGATTTTTGAAACCCAACGACCCTTTGCATGTTCGTAAGTTGCAACTCTCCATGTCCAAATCAGAAATTGTTGAAGTCTGAACCTTGAGGAGAGGTTAAAATGGGAAATCCAGTCAGACATGAACCAATAAATATAGACATTGTACGTGCCAATGCAGAGGTTCTTAATATTTTTATAACAGCGGGATGGATGGCATATTTTGAATGGTTGAATGGGTTTCACACAGAAACCGCATTACAATTTGCCCTCAACCTGACTGATACTCACTCTGAGGTGAGAGGACTGCGCGTGGACACCACAGAAGAAATCATAACTGAGGTTATTGGTTTCCCATGATTGGGAAAAGGTTATTTGGACGGAAGGCACATAATGCAAATGCAGTGAGGGAGTTTTTTTCAGTTGGAGAGTAGGTTATTCCAAAGCGTCGTGGGTTGGAACTGGCTTCCTTACCACCACCCTGGAATCAAGTAGCAATTTTTGTGAAAAGATATATTTGGTGTGGAGGTAGGTACCAAGTTGTTTCCTTCTCTGAACTTCCCTTATTGTCTCATTTATGCCATGGTAACTTAGTAAATATACCATTCTATCTGCTTAAAGCCCTACAAACCATGGCTGGATATGCAAGAACCTCCCAACACCCAGTTTCCTCCCTTACTAATCATGGCTTAATTAAGTTACTGGTCCTAAGAGCCATTGCAATTCGTAATTTAACTTGGGAACAATTTTTGGCTGGGGATGCGCCAATCATACAACCCGTATTAGAAGAGGGGAGTGCTGGTGAGGATAGTGAGGACCGGAGTTCCTCAAATCCAGTTGGGGGGGAGGCTGGAGTAGCAGCAAGACAGGCCAATGATGAAGGGGAAGTAGATAAAGGAGAGGCTGGAGTAACTAAAAACCCTATAATTGGAGAAAGTGTGATGGAAACCCTGGAGTAGGAGGTAGAAAAATTAGAATCTGTAACTACAGAGGCAAATACTCAATTAAAAGGAGCTAAAACTGGAGCAGCTGTTGAAGCTGCAGTTGCAAAAGTGGGGATTTAGAAGGAAGGATATCGGCCAGGAATAGTAGCAAAAGGGACTGGGGAAGTCTTGGAAGTTGAGTCCTCTTTAGAGATAAGGGGTACCATTATTGAAGAAGAAGAAACCAAGGTGAACACCCCTGTGTCAAAGAAACGAAGAATAGAATCAAGAAACAGGGTTCAGACACCCATTGCAGCAAAGAGGAGGAAGAGTCGGACTGTCAAAGCATCAATAGCAGCAAGTGGTGAGGAACACCCAGTGGGATTGATGAGGAAAATAAGAACTCGGTCAGCAGCAGCAGCGGAAGCAACTATGACAGTAGCAGTAGTGGAAGTAGCTGCAATAGCAGTAGAATTAACAGAGACAGCAGAAGAAGCTGATACAGTGGATGCAATTGGGGGTAACAGTGGAACACCCTTATCAGAAATGACAGGAGAAGCTAAAGGGAATAGGGGGTCACCTACGTTAGAAGAAGCACATACAGTAGGGGTAGATATAGAGATTCCTATTTTGAACCCCAAATTGTCTACTGCTACGCAGGAACCCTGGAGGGAAGAATCCCAAATTGAAAATCTCCTGTTTGAAAACGAATTATTAAAGGAAGAAGTGTAGATATTACTAAAGGAGTTGGAAAAGTGGAAGGGAGTAGCTGGAAGACAAGCTGAGAAAAATTTGGATACATTAGCAAATGTTGTAAATTTGCTGGAAAATCCATCTTTTGCATTTGAAAATGAGAAGTATGGGGAGACTGTTTTCCCAGAATGTGGAGATATATTTTCTTCAACAGGACACAAAGTTGTTGTGTTGGGACTTGCATCACAGAGTCATGTACAGATAAAGGAGGTGGAAGAATGAATGCTAGGGATCGAATTGATAGAGGAGAATGAGCCAAGAATGGAAGACATCCCTGATTTGAATTTAGGGGATGAAACGGTACAGTCCCAGCCATCAGGGGATACTAAGCTCCTTCAGGACTAGTCTTATCAGTCAGAAAAATCTGATATAAACCGGAGACAATCTCAGTGGTTTAAATAAATGAGGAACAGGGGACTGTTACAAAAGAACCAGTACCCTTGAGAATGTTTAAATCTGCAACTCAGATAGCAACATTTGATGTGGAGGATCAGGAGGGAAACACTGTTACACAAGAACCAGTGTTTCCAAAATCATTTGCTACAGTGGCAACACAAACTAAGATGGATGAGATTGAAATGAAAGACTTGGGTGCTATTACACAAGAACCAACATCCCTAAGAATATTGACTGAGACTGTAACACTGACCGAGGAAGCTGAGATGGATATGGAAATGAAGAATGTTTTTACACAAGAACCAGCATCCTTAGACCCCATGGCGGATACTGCACTACATGCACAGACCATTGCAATCCCGATAGAAGATGAAGTTGTCACAGTTCTGAGGCAAGACAAGGAAGTCATTCATCTAGATTCTGATGATGAAAAGGAGGTAGAAGACATAAAGATTCAACGACTAGAGAAGAAGGTTCTCTGGTTAAACCTTGAACTGGATAAATGGCTCAAGTGGATTGAACAGTTCAAAGAAGGTATGATCCCTCTCTAGGAGCATAGGAATGTCATTAAGGGACTAAGAGAAAAATGGGCCGAGGAGTTATTCTTTCAGAAACTCCGGTTGGAGAAACTCCGAGAAAAAATGGAAGGTTTGAAGAAGCTTGGGTCCCTGCAGTAGGACAAAAACAAAATGTATAATCTTTCCATAGAATTGTCGAGTTGCAGAGCTCCATCCCCCTCTTACCCTGTCTTTCTCTATGAGCAGACAACCTTATTTAAATTGAAGGCTCTCAAAGATGGAAGATCATTTGAGTTGGCAACAGCTGATCAATTTCTGGAGACTTTTCTGAAGAGTGACTTTGAGGATCAGCATTTGTTATGTGAGTTATATTTGCATGACAGGACTTTTCTGAAGAGTGACTTTACCTTTCCTTGGGGATGTTTAGCTGAGGGAATTTTCCTCCTTTGTCATCAACCATGTAAGATGGAAGGATGCTTTCCAAACCATCCTCAGGAATGAGGAGAATTCTACTCTCTGGATTAGAGGGGAACCTCAAAATCCACCAGCATTCATGGCAAGTCATGCTAAATCCCTCAGGGTTCCTTCAATTGATCGACATTTTGAGAGCCTATGAGATAAACTCCTTACTACATGTGTCCCAATGATTCTTAATATGCAGCAGGATTCCCTGGAAGTTAGTGAATACAGATGGTTGTACTCCTCCTAATCTCTGAAGGAAATGGATCCATATGGCTTTGAAAATTTCAAGAAAGCCTTGACAAGGATGCCTAGATATGTGCAGTGCATGAAAAGGTGTGGGCCTTGGTGGATTGGTTTAAGATTGAAATTCCCCCTCATTTGGTTTCCTATAAGCAATTCTTACAGAACTAGCTATGCTCTAACATTAGAAGAAGAAGAGAGTTGGTGGGAGCATTGGGTATACTGCTATGGGTTTGTCCCTCGAGGGGAGGCACCCGAATTTGCTTATAATATCACAAATCTCCATAGATTTCACTCAGATTCATATTCAGACTAAGGGAGTTTGTTGCATGAGGACATGCAATTCGATAGTTTGGGGGAGGATGCTGGGTCCAGGAAATGCCCCTTTTTGGCTACCTTTATTACACCTTTTTTCCCTAATTCCATCCTATTTTCATGAGCTATATCCATGTCTTTCCAGATCAATCTATGATATTGACAGGTATAATTTTCTATCTTTATTTTTTTTTATGCCTAAGATTGTTAAAGATTATGGATCTTAGTCCTTGGTTTATACTAATTTGTATGACTTCATTTAGCTAAGGTCTAAAGCGCAAGTGTATCAGCCCAGCAGTGCCAACTATGACTCTTCAAGCGTCAGCTCCTCATATTCCAAGAGATAGCGCATCTTCCACGCAAGCTGTAACAGATTCCCACTATAACAAATCCCATTGAAGAATAGCTTAGCTACGATAGACATGTGGCATTCCAGCTGTTGAGTCTGTTGATCCAATTACTATCAGAACAACAACATCTTTCAGAATTCACGGTCCTGTTCAACACGTTGTATCAGTTAGTTGTAACTCTGCAGCATGAAGATCATAGATCTTCATTGCTGCGTGATTTTTGTGGATCTGAAATTGTATTTCCTTTGTATAAATTCCAGAAGGCTTTCATAGCCTGGGGTTGGACAATCATTACTTGTGTAAACCATAACAGATCATTGAGGCTCACGATCTTCCATTAATAATATGAGAGCAGAGTTCTTCACTTCTGTGTTTTAATTAGCTGTGACTCTTAGCGTCTCTGTTGGAAGGCCAGGGACCGCCTTCTCACAGAGATAGCCGATTTAGGTAGGTAGAGTAGTCAGTTTTACTTCTATTGTGTGGTGTGGAATGATTGCAATTATTGTTGGTAGTTGTAACAGCGATTAGCTCTCCTTTCTAGTAGTTTATCACTGCATCTTGAATAGCTATAGCAGAGTGGTGTGACAGTTGACTGTGTAGGACAATTCACTTAATTTGCATGTGTGTTTTAATTAGTTGTGACAGCCAAGCTCCATTCCAATTATCTTCTAGTTGTTTATGCTTTCTAGGATTTCCAGTAATTATCAGTTAGAGTTCAAGCTTATGTTTTAATTCTGGTTGCTGTTGTATCTTCAATTGCATTCATAGATCTGACAATTAATGGTAGAATTATAGTATCCACTGGATAGATCATTTTGGTAAAGATTGAATGTTGTAGTTTGATAATTATAGGATTTAACTTCTTGCAAAAGTAATCTAGTTTCATTTCATCATTAGATAATTAACTTGTTGGATTGATTTATGTAGGGAAGTTGTTTCATTTGGATTCTTAGATGTGTGAATTAGATTAGTGTTCTTAAGGAATGAATTGGCTGGACACATAGGTAGGATCATCATTTACATTCAGCAATCAACTACTCAATCTGTTTATGCATAGACTTTGCTTATTACCTTTGAAATAAAAGACCTTCCTGGGTTTGACAATTTATATTGACCATTATGTGTGTCAGCTTTAATTAACTGACATATAGGGTGACCAACATCACCAAAAGAATCGCATTGGTAAGCAGGTAAAATAATTCGAGGTATGTGAGTGGAACAAAAGACTTTGGTATTTTGTATTCAACCTCAGAAAATTTCAAACTCATTGGATACACTGACAACGATAATGGAGGCAACATGGATGACAGGAAAAGCACATCTGGGAATACATTTCATGTAGGAATAGGTGTTGTATCATGGGCTTCAAAGAAACAACCCATAGTAACTCTCTCTTTAGTAGAAGCAGGGTATGTTGCAGCTACAAGCGCTGCATGCCAAGCAGTTTGGATGAGGAGGATGTTAAGTGATCTGTCGCAGAACCAACAAGAACCCACAGTCATTTACTGTGACAACAATTCAGCTATCGCACTGTCAAAGAATCATGTGTTTCACAAGAGAACCAAGGTATCACTTCATCATAGAATTGATAAACAAAAAGGAAATTTGTTTAGAATTTTGCAGGTCTGAAGATCAAGTTGCATACATATTTACAAAACCATTGGCAAAGGACCCATTCCAATTTTTGCGAAGTTGTTTGGGAGTGACAAATTCTGCACAGTGAACTTTGTCATGAACAGAGCATGTTTTAGCTCTGAAATATTTTGTAATATTGTATTTTTTGTTTAAATGATCCCCATCCGCTCATAATTAAGGGGGAGTGTTGAAAATATCATAATTAATGAGCTTATAGTGTATCAGATATGCACCTGCTCTGTCAGACCCCAGTCGGTCATTTTGTCAGTCTGCAATGTCTGACAGTTAGTCAGTTTGCAGCCAATATCAGTCACGGCAAGTTAGTATTTAAGTAGCTGCTCTTGTATTCGGCAAGATCAGATTTCTTAGGTAGAAATTAATTGCATAGTTTATTGCAACCCTGTAACTTAGAGGAGAAGCCAAACCTAAGATTTTGTATAAATAGATATCTCCCACAGAAGATTAGCAAGAGATGAAGAAATATGGATAAGAGTGAAGAAGAAGAAGTGAAAAACGTGAAGTAATTCAAGAGCCCAAGCTCTGTGTAAATGGTGAAAGATTGAAGTTAATATCATCTCTCTTAAATCAAATCAAGAATCCCCAAGTATTTCACGGTGGTGAATGCCCTAGTTTAATGCGCAGTAACTTCTACATATATTCCAGTTCTTATGTTTTAGCATAAATTTCATTTATACAAAGTTTATTTAAGTTTGAGTTGTGCGCACTTAGAAAGGTATGCAAAGTTAACCGCGCAGTTAACCTTTGTAAAAGTGAAAAGTGTGTGCAAAAGTGATTTGTATAAAGTGCGCAAAGTCAAGTTCTGCATAGTTAGAGTAGCGTGCATTTATGCAAAGTAAAGTATTGCGCAAAGTTAAGAGTTGACCAATTTGTAGTAAAGTGTTTTTATAAAGTGGAAGAAAATTAAAGTTAAGCATTTGCTAGGTCTAGCATATGTCCTTAGCAAAAAAAAGAAAATATTCATGCATTGCATAGTAAATTTTTAATTGACTGCGCATGCCCCTTTTCCCTTGATTAAAGCCACTGTTCTCACCTCCGTGGCATAATTACCTACAATCTCTCTGAAACATAAGCATAAGTAGGACAAGTTACTTGTCATTTCAATAGTAATATCACAAATTTGATTCCTTGGTGTCTAGACATCTTAAGTAATATGGAAATTGATTTGTTTTTCTATATTTTCTAGTTTAATGTATATTAAAATTGGATTTTGCATTTTGTACCGAGGTGTTTTAATGTTTTAAAATTTAGTACGAGAGATGTAACGTTATGTAAATTTGGGTGTTTGATAAAATATAGATTTAAAATAGAGTTATATTAATATATTATATTTATAAATTTTGATTGATGTAAAATTATTATTAAATTAATTAATTCATAAACATAATTAGATATAATTCAAAATTTTAGAATGAGGTGAAAGTTAAAAAAATTAAAATATATAAAAACTAATAAATAATGTTTTTTTCTTATGTTTTCATTATTCAAAGAATGAGATGAAATGAAAAACACTCAATTTGATTGTTTTAATTATTTTTTGCATTCTTAAAATTAACATACTAGTTCAATGATACAAATAAATTACATTCAAAGTATGCTTACTTCAAAGTATATTTATATTTAAAAAATGTTTAGTATTTGAATTCTAATTAAAGGAAAAAAATTGTAATTGAATTTAATATTTTTTTAATTAGATATTAAATTTAATTAAAGAAAATAGTTTCTATAACTTACTATATTTTAAATTTTAATTAAAAAAATAATTTTAAAAATTTAATTTTGGTTTTCTATATATATATATATCCTTATTTACTATTCAAAGTTTTTACTTAATTTAAAAAAAACAATACCACAATATAAAACTTATATATCAATATATTATCTTAATAATAAAAAATGGGATGTCTTTGATGTCTTTCTTGACCTTGATAGAAAGCTAGAAGTGAGTTATGAATGAGTACGGGAGAATCTACAAATAACTATGATAAAATACATGTTTCTTAAATGTTGGACTCTCAATGAATTAGGTAATGAGTATGAGAATCTTAAAATAAACTAGGGTTTCCATTTCTTCCCAATTATTTAATTATTTGTTTCAAAGATTTAAATCATTATTTGTATGACTATTACAAATGGTAATTTGTAAGTGAAATTCATTATCAAAGGAAGTGAATCAACTCTCATTGCATCCTTAGTATAATGACACATACCACAATGGAGGAGCACAATTCAATTGGAATTGGACTTCACCATAATCAAAGGTGCCACAACATGAACTATAGGTGGAAGTTTGCTTGTGGCACGATACTGCTTTTAATGTGAGTGGCATGGCTTATGGATTGTGTTCTTTATGGTAATCCTATTTTGATTTATAATTTTGTTTTCCTCATTTTGTCCTTGGCATTCAAATTCTAGTTATCAAATAAAGAAACCAACTTACTGTATTAATGGGATTGAAGTTTTCAAATCTCAATGCACCTCTTCTTGTAGAGAAGAGAACATGAGTGCTTGAGAGGCAATCTAATCTATAAAGGGTTGTTTTATCTATGCATAGGAAGTAAGCTATGTTTCTAGTCTCTTGGTTTGGAAATCTGCTTGATGTGAGTGGCATGGCTTATGGA
Organism: Larix kaempferi; assembly: GCA_027924585.1. NCBI lineage: Eukaryota > Viridiplantae > Streptophyta > Pinopsida > Pinales > Pinaceae > Larix > Larix kaempferi. The sequence goes on from BSBM01000187.1 coordinate 7,979,147, forward strand.
TTGTCTTCCTTATGGTAATCCTATTTTGATTTATAATTTTGTTCTCCTCATTTTGTCCTTGGCATTCGAATTCTAGTTATCAAATAGAGAAACCAACTTACTGTATTAATGGGATTGAAGTTTTCAAGTCTCAATGCACCTCTTCTTTACAAGAAGAGGAGAACATGAGTGCTTGAGAGGCAATCTAATCTATAAAGGGTTGTTTTATCTATGCATAGGAAGTAAGCTTTGTTTCTAGTCTCTTAGTTTGGAAATCTGCTCAATTATTCAATCCTGTAGTTGATTATGTCTCTTAGCATAATAAGGAGATTAAAAATAGTTACAAAGTCATTTGACATTTATTTTTTTCCTAAATATTGTTCATGTTAAAAAATTCTAAACATTCATATATTTATCCATAGACATGAGGATCTAATATTAAACAATAAGACCTCCATATTCTTATATTCTTACTCGCTATAAGATAATCCATATAAAAAAAACATAAAATAAATATAGTAATTATAAGGACTATTAAAAAAAGAAATTTGATATCTTAATAGCTAAAAACATGTTTATGTGCTAAATGATCACATCCATATCCCAAAATGCTCAATTACTTCACATGGTAGAATGTTGTGGGTCATTATTCATATAAAAAAAATTGATTTGATATCTCACTAAATTATGATTTCACAATTAAGTTATTAATTTTGATATTATGATATATTAAAATTATTATTATTAATATTTTTCTTATCATTCATAACTTTTAATAATTTAAATTAATATATTAAAACTACTTATTAATAAACCATATAACTTAAAAATGCAATTCAAAAATTTTTAAATTTTAAAAATGCAACATGAAATTGAAATTTAATTTTGAAGTATGATACTAACTAGCACACCCATTTAACTTGTGGCCACTTAATGGGTTGTCTCATGCATGAGCTTCTAGTTAGCCATGCATCAGCTATCCATTATTCTTAATATTTATTTTTAATTATAATTGTTTATTTTTAATTTTGAACAACTATCATAAAATCAATCTGAAGAGTACACTTGTCCCATCTTCCTTCAATCTAGGAAAAACGGGAATCCACCCCAAATTCTAAAATATAAACACCTATTAATATAACAAATACATAAAATAACAATCCATATTTATTAATTAAAAAAATCAATCTATAATAAGGAAAAACGGTTAATATTTCTCTAATATTTTGAAACAATTGAAATTTGAAATCTTTTAGATTCTTACCACACAAAATAAACTTGGAATTCTCATGAATAAATTAATTTAAACCTCTATATATATTATATTTATTCAAAAGACTTGTCTGTGTCTTTAAACTATGTATATTATATTTATTTAAAAGACTTGCCTTTGTCTCTCTTTATTGGTAGATGTCTCTATGCTAGGAAGTAAAAGTTATTCTTAAGATCTTCCATGGTGTTTTTAACTCATTCTTGGTAAAAGAAGTTGCTTCTCGCCATCAAATGTCTCTGTCCATAGGCAAAGTGCGTAACTGGGCCATCGAAAAGGAAGGGGACAATTGTAAGAAAGTAATGATCCGTCAATCAATCTCCACAACAAACACCATTATTCTCTGGATATTCGATCTTGAAATGATCCAACACAGTCTTGCTCTTTAATTCCTGGTCCCAAAAAATTCTCAAGAACTCTCCAAGTTTATATCCTCTGTACAGAGCCGGATGCTGTTCATCTACCAGGGATGCTGCAGGAGCAATGAAGGCATCCTCTGAAGGGCCATAAAACATAGGAATTGATATACGTGCAGTTGATGCATTCGTTACTGCTCGATGTTCCACACTCTTGAATCTGCCATTGCTCACTACCTGCCAAATTATAATCATCAAGAGTTTTTAAAAGATGGAAAATAGAGCAGGGTAATGAATAAACAATTTTTTTTCATTTTCTAGAATAATATAAATAAGTTCACATTAATCAATTTTGAGATTGTAATTTCTTTATTTATTTGAGGAGACAGTAGATATAAGATTTATGGTTAGTATGTTATAATAGAGTTTAAAGCTTAAATTGAGTGGTTGGGAATACTGGTTGTGATGTGTTTTCTCAGATCAAATCTAAATCTAACTTTTGATAATTAATTAACATTTTTCTTCACTAATTATAAGAATTATAGATATCTATTGCTTTTATATATGTAAAATAAAATATAATTTAATTGTTTTTATAAATTACATAAGTTTGAAAATTATTTGAAGTGAATGAACAATTATGTGATGTGATATCTCTTCTTTGATATCATTAATTTTACTTTTTTATCTTTTCCCACTAAACTCCATAATCATCATGAAAAATTTACATGATGAATTTCAAAGATTTTCCATAATTTATTCCATTAATAAACCTAGCCAGAATTATTTTCAATTCTCAAGCAATATTTTTAAACATATTCATATCAATTTTGAAAAAAGCTGTTAGAAACCATTTATAAACCATTTATACAGTCAATTTGATAAAATTGTACATATAAGATTTAAAGATTGAAAAATAAAAGAAGTTTTCAATTTTAAGCAATTTTTTTATAATGAAATTCATATCAAATTCATAGATTGAATACTGTGTTGAAAGCATCAGTACAATCAGCATAATAATATTTTAATTGTATATATAAGATTTAAAGGTTGCAAAATAAGAGAAGTTTTCAATTTTAAGCAATTTTTTATAATGAAATTTATATCAAATTCATAGATTGAATAATGTGTTGAAGCCATCTGTGCAACAGCATAATAATATTTGAATTGTATATATAACATTTAAAGGTTGCAAAATAAGAGAAGTTTTCAATACTAAGCAATTTCTTTATAATGAAATTCATAGATTGAATACTGTGTTGAAACCATATGTGCAACCAGCATAATAATATTTTAATTTTATATATAAGGTTTAAAGGTTGAATTTTTCAATTTTAAGCAATTTTTTTATAATGAAATTCATAGATTGAATACTGTGTTGAAACCATCTGTGCAATCAGCATAATAATATTTAGATGAAAATGTTCAAAAATTATTTTAAAAAGCAAATGGTTCACCCATTATCCTCTTCCAACAAATAATAAGATTTACTGGATCTGCTCCTAGTACTTACCTGTAACTGATCCCCCAAATTGATGACGAAAGCGTTAGCTATGGGTTCTACAGCAACCCACTTTCCATTTCTGAGTACTTGCAGCCCACTGACATCACCCTGCATTAAAACAGTGATGCCGCGTACATCTGAATGGCCTGGTGTACCAATGGTAAGATCTGGATTTGGGCATGGAGGATAGTATACTATATACATCAATTGGCTGTGTTTTCCGAAAATCCTATTCAAGTAATCGGAGTCGAGCCCTAGAGCTTCAGAAATGGCAGCCAAAAGCCTTAAAACCAGTGCTCTCACCTCCACAGCATAGTTGCCCGCAATATCTCTGCAACAAAAGCATAGATAAGACAAGTTATTTGTTATTTCAAAGGCTTATACATTAAGAGACAACAATTTATAATTGATTACCTGTAGGCTGCAGGTTTTTCAGGCCAAGAGCCCATCACTTCCTCCAGAGGATGACATGGGTGGATCAGATAATCCCTCCAGTTGTGGATTTTTTCTTTACGAACATTGAAGCTTGTAGAAAGCCGAACCTGCTGCGTTGGGTCCTCTGAGTAGAGGCAAGCTCGGTTTTCCACAGGCATTTCGAAGAATTCCTTGGCGATTTCCATCATGCTTTTCATTACTGTCTCTGGCACGCCATGGTTCACTATCTATATTCGATCATATGGACCACAACATATGTGGCCACAAAAATAATAGTTGAATTACTAAGTTATGAAACTCGAAATTCATTCCACAACTCTGAAAATATAAATGGCCATAAAACTTAACAAAACTGATAAGGAAATATCCTGGAGTATAAGGTTCCATGGCAAGGTCGTTGCTAATACAATACCCTTTTGGTGTGAGTGGAGGATGAACTACAGGAACAGAAAAAGGAAAGCAATTACATGAGGAAGGGGATTGAAGGTTCATGTACCTGGAAAAAGCCATCCTCCTCACATGCTAGTCTGATTTCTTCCACTACCCTTGTTCTGTTAGGGCCATCCAGATCCTGCAGATCCACTACTGGAATGCTCTGAGAGTAAGAGACCTCAGACAACTGGGGGCGTTCATTTGGAGGCAGGACATATTTATCCTGCACTTGAAGATGGTTTGTTCCATTGGACATTAGGTATTGAACGCCATTAAGCTCATGAACATCCTCCATTGTAGACAAATCTTTCTTGGGTGAAACTGGCACCGCCTAGTGCAGTGCAAAACTAGGTTTCTAATGCAAGAAATAGGAACTCAGTTTGTGGAGAAAAGATGAGATTAATTGGCCAATGATCACCAATGTGGGCCTTGCCATGTCTGAAAGTTCAAGCCTGTTTGCCAACCCGATCCAATAATTCTATAGAAAAAATCTAATTACGCCGTTAGGCGTTTATATCTTACTTTTTAGGAATGGATTCGGAAGAGCCGATCATGAAGATCGAGCAAGGGCTTACAACTGTGCGGCCTAGATTGTTTCTATGGTAGTTGTTGTTGTTAAGAGCTGAGGATTCGTTAAGGTATTCATAACCTCAATTTGTTTGAATAATGTATGCCGCGTGGTGGGTGGAATCAGGGTAACAAGCGGTCGTGGGCGGTGAAAAATTGCTGGCGGTCAGTCGGTGGCTCCATTTCCTATGGAGGGCAAATTGGCAATGATGATAACGGAATTTGGTGGTAGTTATTAACGATCTAGCAGAAGTCAGCGGTAGATGTGGACGATGCATTCAGTGCCAACTGTCCTCTTAAATGACCACCGGTTTAGAAACGAGCACCTACTCATAACGACTTCAACTGTTTGGTAGCCGTTCTTAAGATGAGTAGAGCGGTGTTACGTTTTTGTATATGTGTGAGCAAGAATGGTATTTCTTCGGGCCGAGGTACCAGAGCAGTGTTATGTTCTTGTATATGTGTGAGCAAGAATGGTATTTATTCTGAGGGACCGGAAATATTCTGAGGGAGAGCATCCTAACAAATCCGCCAACTCTAGATACTGGAAAGCCATCATGGGAACGAATAAATGCATCCTTATCTCTCCGTGAAGCATGCCTTCAAACAATATGTGAAATGTGAGTGAATAAATACCATCTTAGTTTGCGATGGTGCAGAGGATGGAAGTGAGTTCATTTTATTTTCACAGGCAGGAAAACAGATTTGCAGGTAATTTTTATTTTTCAGTTTCTTTTTTTTCTTTGTTTATGGTGCAGATGATGGAAATCGGTTCATTTTTCTTTCCACAGGTAGGCAAACAAATTTGTGAGCAATGTGAGATGGGTATCACCAATCTTAGCTTCCAAAATCGCCAGCTCCTACTCGTCAGGCTCTTCAACATGGCGGAGGATAATACTGAGTAGTTTTATGTTCAAGATGCGGAACCGAATCGAAAAAGTAAGTTGTAGAATAGATTCAGTTTAAAGGGTCATTTTAATTAATTGTCTCATTGGTTTATATATGCTGATTTTCAGAGGGAGAAACACAAATATAGAGAAGATTTTTCAGCTTCTGAACCCTTCCTTCACTAAAAATTAACTTCGCAGTATTAGCTGTGCGGCAACTAACTTTTACTGCGCGGCATTCACTTCGTGGCAAGTATCTGCGTGGCATTCACTTCGTGGCAAGTATCTGCGTGGCATTCACTTCGCGGCAAGTAACTATGCGATTTTGACTTTTTGTTGCTCCACAATACTTTACTTCGCGGTATTCTCAAATACTTCGGGGCTCACTTAACCAAACTTTATCATGAAATAAATTTCTCTAATGCATAACACCTTAAAATATCTAACGCAAAGTTATTCCATGTTAATTTAAAACTTTCACTACGGTGAACTATTTATGAATCTTGATTTCTTTTACTGCGGGTAAATGTAAACAACATTCACACAAGTAAAACTGGAGATGATGTGTGACTTGCTAAATACAACATTCTTGAGAATGAAACATAAAACATACACTTATATACTTCGGGGCTCACTTAACCAAACTTTATCATGAAATAAATTTCTCTAATGCATAACACCTTAAAATATCTAACGCAAAGTTATTCCATGTTAATTTAAAACTTTCACTACGGTGAACTATTTATGAATCTTGATTTCTTTTACTGCGGGTAAATGTAAACAACATTCACACAAGTAAAACTGGAGATGATGTGTGACTTGCTAAATACAACATTCTTGAGAATGAAACATAAAACATACACTTATATATTTACAAAGGTAAACTGCGCAACTCCTCAATTCATGGAAATGAGTTTCACTGCGGTCTTTTACATTCACAGAGCTTGGGCTCTTGTTACAATTCACTGGAGCTGCTTCTCCTTTCACTCTTCTTACACATCTCTCTCTCTCTCTTTTTAAACTAAGAGCTTCTACTTATAGATATTTCTATCAACTGACTTAGGATTGCTACAGGAATGCATTAATCACAGTAATAAATTCTATCCTAAGTTTTCTTGACTTGCGAACTATTAACGCGGTTTCATTAATGAAAACATAACGTGCGCTGGATTGGATAAGAATTGACTGACAGATTGATGCTACGGACATCACGCTGTCACAAATAGTCTGACAGGGTTGACTGACGGGGTTTCTGACAAAGCCGGTCAGCTCAATTAATTAGATATTTCCAACACTCCCCCTTAATTATGAGCGGATGGAGATCTTTTAAACAGAAGTAAAATATTACAAAATGTTTCAGAGCAAAAACATGCTCTGTTCATGATGAAGTTCACTGTGCAGAACTTGTCATTCCCAAACAACTTCACAGATACTGAAATGGGTCTTTTGCTAATGGTTTGGTAAAGATGTCTACTACTTGATCTTCAGACCTGCAAAATTCTAAACAGATTTCTTTGTTGTTTATCAACTCTCTGATGAAGTGATACCTTGTGTCGATGTGCTTGGTTCTTTTGTGGTAGACATGATTCTTTGGTAGTGCGATAGCTGAACTGTTGTCGCAGTAAATGACTGTGGGTTCTTGCTGATGTTGCGACAGATCACTTAACATCTTGCGCATCCAAACGGTTTGACATGCAGCGCTTGTAGCTGCAACATACTTTGCTTCTGCTAAAGAAAGAGTTACTATGGGTTGTTTCTTTGACGCCCATGATACAACACCTGTTCCTACATGAAATGTATTCCCAGATGTGCTTTTTCTGTCATCTATGCTACCTCCATTGTCACTGTTAATGTATCCTATGAGTTTGAAATTTTCTGAGGTGGAATACAGAATACCAAAGTCTCTTGTTCCACTTACATACCTCAAATTTTTTTTACCTACTTGCCAATGTGATTCTTTTGGTGACTCCATGAATCTTGAGATTAAGCTAACTCCATACATGATGTCTGGTCTTGTTGATGTAAGATACATAAGGCTGCCAATGAGCCTTTTAAAAAGTGTGGGATCTACATTGGATCCATCACCATCCTTGCTTAATTTCAAACATGTTATTACTGGTGTTGGGGCTATCTTACAGTTTAACATCTTAAATCTATTCAAGACATCATTTGCATACTTTAACTGAGATATAAATATCCCATTTTTAGACTGTTGAACTTCAATGCCCAGAAAATATTTCATAAGGCCCAAATTAGTCATTTCAAATTTACTTTCCATGACTGTTCTAAATTCTTCTACGCCAAAATCACTAGTAAATATTAAATCATCTAAATATAGGCAGACAATTAGTTTATTACCTTGCTGATTGATTTTTGTGTACAACGTTGGCTCATGCACTTCTGTGAAATCCATTCTGGATGACGTATGAGTGAATGCGACTGTACCAAGCTCTAGGAGCTTGCTTCAGACCATACAGTGCCTTCTTCAGTCTGTATACTCTGTGTCCTTGTCCTGGAACTTCATAGCCTTGTGGCTGCTCCACATATACTTCTTCTTCTAAATATCCATTTAGAAACGTGGACTTAACATCCATTTGATAGACAAGCCATTTCTTTTGTGCTGCGATGGCCAAAACTATTCTGATAGTGTCCATGCGAGCTACAGGTGCAAAAGTTTAATTGAAGTCTATGCCAGGTTGCTGATTGAAACCTCTTGCTACCAATCTCTCCTTGTGCTTCTACACATTTCCTTCAGCATCTTGCTTGGTCTTATAAATCCATTTCACACTTATCACATCCTTGTCTTTAGGAACATCAACTAGTTCCCATGTCTGATTCTTCTCTATGCATTCTATTTCTTCATTCATGGCTTGTGCCCAGACTTCATCTTTAACTGCTTCTTCATATGTTAGAGGATCATTAACTTGAGAAAATAATGCAAAACAAGAGAATGAATTAGGTGTACCAGCCTCATATATCTCACGCAGACTTCTTGTCCTTGACGGAGTTGCTGGTGTTGAACTGCGCGAACTGCTTGATGGAGTTTGCTGCGCACTTGGAGTGCTTATCGGGGTTGCCGCGACTTGTGTCGGAGTTGTTTGTGCTGAACCATGCTGCAAAGTCCTTGGAGTAGGCGGTGCTGCAAAGTTTTGATTAACATGCGGAGTCTCAACCACATCTTCTGTGATGTTATCATGCTCATCATGTGACACGATTTTCACATTCTTCTCAACAGTTTCATCCCATGCTTCATTTTCCACAAACTGAACATCATGGCTGATAATAACTTTTCTTGCGATAGGATCATACAGCTTGTATGCTTTTGTGTCTTCAGAATATCCAATAAAGATTCATTTATGTCCTTTATTGTCTAATTTTCTTCTCAGCTCATTTGGAACATGTGCATATGCTACACAACCAAAAACTTTAAAATGTGAAACACTATGTTTCATACCTGTCCGTGCTTCCAATGGAACCTTGTTCTTCACGCTCTTTGTCGGACATCGATTCATGATGTATACTGTGGTTGCCACTGCTTCAGCCCAGTATTCAGTTGATAGATGTGCGGCTTCCAACATATTGCGCGCCATCTCCATGATCGTTCTGTTCTTTCTCTCCACGATACCATTATGCTGTGGTGTATACCGCACAGTGAATTGCTTCTATATACCATGATTCTTGAAAAAAATTAAGAAATCATTTGAGACATACTCACCACCTCTATTTGTTCTTAATATCTTGATGATGTACCCACTCTGCTTCTCCACAAGTGCCTTGAACTGCCGAAAACAGTGAAATGCATCAGATTTATGCTTTAGAAAATAGAACCAGGTTTTTCTTGTGAAATCATCAATGAATGTGAGAAGATATATGCATCCTCCCATGGATGGTGTTTTCATCGGTCCACAGATACCAGAGTGCACAATTTTGAGTGGTGCACGAGCTCTGTATGACTTTCTGACTGGAAAAGTCTCTCTATGCTGCTTTACAAAGATACAACTTTCACAAATTCTCTCTGGTTTTTCAATTAGTGGCAATCCTTTCACCATATCCTTCATGTGCAGTAGCTTTAGCCCACCAAAGTTCAAATGTCCAAATCTGAAATGCCATAACCAGGATTCATCCTTTATTTCTGTTTGAAATGCAGCTTGCATTGCGCTGCATTTTTCTTCCTCGTTGCTGCGAACTTCTGCTCCTTTGCTTTTTGTCTTGAACGCAGCTTCAGAATTTTCTTTCTGACTTTCATGAATAACATGAGTATTTTTACCTTTGATGATTGGTGTTATCCTCTCAGGAAACAAGCGATTGCTTGCTTGTCATCTACACTTCGGCTATTAACTGATTGCTTGGGTATACATTTTTGATCACACAATGCTTCCCTATCATATGAACTCTATAACCTTTTTCCATCATCTGTCCAATGCTCATCAGGTTATGTTTCAAACCTTGAACATAATACACATCAGGCATAAATTTATACTCCCCCTGTTTTGTTAGAATATCAATAGTACCCTTACTCAAAACAGTGACTTGGATATTGTTTCCAAGTGTTACATCAGTTTGAACTAATTTATCTAGACTAGAAAATAAACTTAAATTACCAGTCATATGATTGCTACAACCTGATTCTAAATACCATACGTCATTTGGACTTTCTTGGACGACATTGCATTCCAGCGATGATGCGCATGCCAAGAAGAGTGAACTGTTCGGTGCGTTGTTGCTGCTTGACTGAGTTTCACCTTGCTTTCCTTGGTCATACTGCTTCTTCCTGCATTCATATGCGAAGTGTCCATATCTCTTACAGTAATGACATTGAATGTTTGATTTATCATACCTTTGTCCACTTAACTGATTGGGGGTATGATCCTGGCCTCTTCCCGCGACATGTGCAGGATTGCTGCTGTGACCTCCTCTGAATGAACTTCGTCCTCTGCCTCTAGAGTTTGATCTTCTTTTGCCTCTACCACGACTTATTGATGATTGTGCTGCGAACGCACCTTCCAGCGATGTTTCTGAACTGCTGATTCTATGTTCATGATTGAGTAATGAGGCTTGCAACTTATCAACGGTAAATATTGACAGATCTTTGTTTTCCTCTAGGGTCACAACCAAAGATTCATATTTCTTTGGCAGAACTCTAAGAACCTTTTCAACAACTCTTTGGTCAGTTAGATTTTCTCCATGAGACTTTATTTGATTAACTAGACCAATTACATGAGTATAGAATGAGTCTACTGACTTTTTATTTTTCATTGATAGAGATTCAAACTCTCTTCTAAGAATTTGAAGTTTGGCAGTCTTTACCTTCTTGAAACCTTGATATGTTGTTTCCAGCATGTCCCACACTTCCTTTGCTGATTGCGCTACTGCTACTCTTGGGAGTATTGATTCATGTCTCGCTTGATGTATGTGGAACAATGCATTCCCATCTTTCTTCCTTTGTTCCCTCAGAACATCCTTCTCGACTTGTGTGAGATTGTTGTATGCTGCTGCATCTGCTGGTTCTGTATAACCAGTCTGAACTATGTCCCATACATCTTGACCTCTAAACAAAGCCTTCATAGTTAGAGACCAATATTCATAGTTTTTACCAGTAAATATTGGGGTTTGCAAATTACCAGAAGTGGAAGCCATCCTTAACTGCTTTTCCCTTATGAATTGAATTCCTTCTTTCCGTAAACCAAGCTCTGATACCAGATCAAGGGAAAAGGAACACCGCGCAGTAAATAGGATTTAATTGCGCAGTAGCTCAATATCTTCTTTTTCCTTAGATTTGGACTTCGCACCATCCAGCAAGAATCCCAAATTTCTCTTTGCGGAACCCTTCCTTCACTAAAAATTAACTTCGCAGTATTAGCTGCGCGGCAACTAACTTTTACTACGCAGAGTTAACTTCGCAGTACAACTTTTAACTTCACAGCATTCACTTCGCGGCAAGTAACTGCGCGGCATTCACTTCGCAGCAAGTAACTACGTGATTTCGACTTTTTGCTGCACGGTGAACTTTAGAGTGATGCAAAGTTAATTTCTCCACAATACTTTACTTCGCGGTATTCTCAACTACTTCGTGGCTCACTTAACCAAACTTTATCATGAAATAAATTTCTATAATGCATAACACCTTAAAATATCTAACGCGAAGTTACTCCATGTTAATTTAAAACTTTCATTGCGAGGAATTATTTATGAATCTTGATTTCTTTTACTGTGGGTAAATGTAAACAACATTCACATAAGTAAAACTAGAGATGATGTGCGACTTGCTAAATACAACATTCTTGAGAATGAAACATAAAACATAGACTTATATATTTATCAAGGTAAACTGCGCAGCTCCTCAATTCATGGAAATGACTTTCACTGCGGTCTTTTACATTCACAGAGCTTGGGATCTTGTTACAATTCACGGGAGCTTCTTCTCTTTTCACTCTTCTTACACATCTCTCTCTCTGTTTTTAAACTAAGAGCTTCTACTTATAGATATTTCTATCAACCGACTTAGGATTGCTACAAGAATGCATTAATCACAGTAATAAATTCTATCCTAAGTTTTCTTGACTTGCGAACTATTAACACGATTTCATTAATGAAAACATAACGTGCGTTGGATTGGATAAGAACTGACTGACAGACTGATGCTGCGGACATTGCGCTGTCACAAACAGTCTGACAGGGTTGACTGACGGGGTTTCTGAGAGAGCCGGCGTAGTAACTACGCGATCAGCTCAATTAATTAGATATTTCCAACAGAACGGGGCCTTTTGAGGATGGAAATGTGTTATCAACAGTTGAGCGTGGAGGTTGATGTCTATGTAGGAAGCAGAGCCTTACCCATCATACCTAAACTATATATTCAATATGACAGAGGTATATACTGCTGATATTTTATGAATCTCACCCTCCAATGTTGTGATTTTTTTCTTAAATTATCATAACAGTCCATGTATTAACAATGAATTAGCAATGGTGATGGCAATATTTATCAATTAGGCTTTAATGAGGTGGCTTCTTATCTTCCCAGGCAGGAAGAGAGGACTTTCCATTATGCACGACGTTAGTGGCATCATCAAACTTGGCAGGTAATATTTTCAACTAAAAATTGACACGACATGAATTTCTATATTGTAAAACAATTGATTAGGAAGAGCAATTTACTGTTCTTCTGTGTGGATGCCCAGGTATATTTGGTGGTGGAGGTAGAGGTATAAGTGGAAATACTGTTATCTCAACCTCCATTCAATGCGTTTGCAGATTGACTCTTCTCCTAGGCCCGCCTGGTTCTGGGAAAACAACTTTACTCTCAACTTTGGCCGGGAGACTCGATTCAGATCTGCGAGTAAATTTTTTTAAAAATTTTAGTTTGTTGTTTACTGTTTATTTACTGTTTGCATTTATTGTTTGAAGTTGAGTTGTTCTGTTAGAGTTATGGAGGTCTTTTGTTATTTGAAACCTCTCCAGAAATTGGGGAAGGTGCTTACAATGGATCCGATTTAAAGGGATTCGTGCCTCATAGAACATCGACTTATGTTATCCAACAGGATTTGTATTGCAGAACTAATAGTGACAGGAACTTTGGACTTCTCAGGGCACTTCCAAGCAGTCTGTAAAATGAGCTTTCAGCTTTAATGAGATTACTTCATGTAAAATGAGATTTTATCTTTAATGAGATTACTTCATGTTTTACTCGGAGGAAGCTAATTAATGACAAGTTACAGATTGCATAACCTTCACCATCATCTCTTAACAGAACAGAAACACAATCCCGGGATTTCATTTCAAATATGTATTTGCATTAAAGTCCTAAATACAAAAATTGGGACACGCTAGCAATAGCGGTCGCTGCAAGCAGTGGAGAGACTTTAATCGTGGAATAACTGAGGTCGTAAAACAATTGATTACCTAGACTACAGAACTTAGGCGGAGGCCAGCTATGAAGCCTTATCCTCCCTTATGTCTACGGAAGTAGGCAGCCATAACTCGAAGTTCCTAGGTGTTAATTAATATGGAAATTAATTTGTTTGTCTCTATTCCAGGTGCCTTTCCGGTCTAGGCATTTAGACTAAAACTGTTTTTTATATTTCTCTTTTATAATCCTCCCGTAAATGGAGGCATTTTTACGATGTACAACATTGTTATCCAGAGGTGATGTATTTTATGTTTCCATTCGTTGAAACTAGATTCCACAGTTTTTTATCTGAACTATGCCTCTAAAGATCTTTTAATCTCTGCAAAATGAATTTATTAATATAAATATCCTGTGATTTTTCTCAAGTAGGAAAAATAACACTGCTTTTGTATGATATTTATAACTTATTATTAAATGTAACCATCATTCTTACATAATCAATTCATAAATACACTAATATTATAGCTATTAATTTAGAAATGTTGAAGGATAAAACCAACAAATAATGTTTTATGTCATCTTTTCATTGTTCAAGAAATCACATGCATTCGAACACAAGATCTATCAAGCATGAGGGATCAAATCCTTTGAGGTGCAAACCTTTCATAAGTTTTGCACTCTAAAAACAGTTTGCACCAAGGGATTTGATCCTTCTGGATAGATGTTGGTTCCAATTGCAATGGCCCCATCAAAACAATGTTGCTTAAAAACCAAAATTACCACATTAAAATCATATCATCCAAAAAATTTAAAAGTCACTCCTTCCCTCTTTGCCATCTTCTCCTTCCCCCATTCCCATCTTCTCATAGATGTTGGTTCCAATTGCAATGGCCCCATCAAAACAATGTTGCTTAAAAACCAAAATTACCACATTAAAACCATGTCATCCAAAATTTTAAAAGTCACTCCTTCCCTCTTTGCCATCTTCTCCTTCCCCCATTCCCATCTTCTCATATCAATCAGATGTGAAAGGAGGTTGAGTTCAAATACCATTTGTCCTTAATTCCAAATATTTCTCTCTATTTCCAATATTGAGTTGCTTTCTTCAAAACCATGTCATCCAAAAATTTTAAAAGTCACTCCTTCCCTCTTTGCCATCTTCTCCTTCCCCCATTCCCATCTTCTCAAATCAATCAGATGTGAAAGGAGGTTGAGTTCAAATACCATTTGTCCTTAATTCCAGATATTTCTCTCTATTTCCAATATTGTAGTTGCTTTCTTCAATGTTCATCCTTGTGACTTATTGTTTAATATCGCTTAAATCAATGCATCTTAACACTACTATTAGATCAATGCAATTGCATTTCTCAATGCACAAATTTCAACAATACTATTAGATTATATTGCATTTCCCAATGCACATATTTAAAATTAGGGGAGTGTTAGATCCTAACGTAAATATCCATTTAAAGATATAGATCAAAGATATAGATCGATAGATCATAGATGTCCTCTAACTGAATTAGAGTTTCCACTACTTAACAAAATAATATCATATAAAATGGCCAAAACTGAATGATATCATGCAAAATGCAAAATGAACAGAACATATTGATGGAAAGCTTTGGCATCTTGGGGTTTTTGGCTATATTTCTTGTACAAACTTTGACCATTGAGTTACCATCTATTATAATATTAGATGCCAATCTATAGTCAAAATAGGAATGATTAGGTTTTCCATGTTAAAAAAATAATTATTAGGGTTTATTTAACTTTTTTTATTGTAGTAATTGATTAGATTAGGGTTTTTACTAAATACCTTAAATGAATATAGGGTTTCAACTATTTTAAAAACATAGATTACTAGATCATAGATGCAATGAGTACAACTTACCTCATTATTGATCAATATGCAATTATTACAAAACCAATATCTAACTCAAAGTTGTTTTATTAACTTAACAATACATAATCCAATTTCTTTTCCATTATAAGTGCAAATTATTTTAATTTGCAATAACACATAAATCCAACAAAGAGTAAAAAGTTACATAAATTAATTAATTATGAAGTAAAATAGTTATTTACCCAAAACTAATGTGTAACTCATTGTTCTATTATTAGCTTAACAATACATAATCCAATATATTTTCCAATATAATAGTCTAGGGGCCAACTATTCCAATTTGGAATCATGTTCTAAATGATAACACATAAATCCTACAAAGAGACTTGAATATTTCATCAAGTTTAAGACTTTAAAATAGTTATTCTTATATGCATTCTCGATAGTTATATAAGGTTTTACCTTAAACACACACACACACATGTTGTGCCTTAATCCATACTGTAGGCATTATGTTTAAATGAATATATCTCTTTCTTACATTGATCAAATCAAGGAAAGACAAACTAATACATAAAGATTTAGTTATTTTGTAACTATTTATGAAAAGATTTATTTAATATATAAGGTGGGCCTCTATAAATTGATAAAGAGCTTCATGATGGAATTTGAATTTAAATTTGATATATATGTTTATATAAATGTGTTTTACAATGTGGCCAATTAATCTTGGAGCCGATGGGCGCTTGGTTTTATAAATTTGTTTTTTTTAAATATATTTATTTTTCTAGAGTCGACATGTGTGACATCACTCTAATAGAAATGACCCATCTCATCCACTTGGGCTTTAGAAAGCGTCTCTTGGCACAATAAGAAAACCAACAAGTAATGCTCTTTGTAATCTTCTCATTGTTCTTGAGGAATTACATTTAGTTGCTCTAATTACTCTCTTGCATTTTGTTAGGTAATCTAGTAGTGGTTCGAGACAATATTAGTCTTTGGTCTGATCCTCTCTCAATGTTGCTAACTCCATCTTGCTCTATATTAGCAATCATTTGTTTTGTGCTTCGAGACATTCTCTTTTTGTGAGATTGATACAAGCCCATTTAGAGCTCATGGACATTCTTGCTCCAAATGTGGACATACTTAGTGACATAGTAGATTCTTCTTTACCATATTTGGAACTATCCTTTGTTATTCAAGATGGATTTTATTGAGTTTTGGATTTAACCTTGGTCCTCTTTCTTACCTTTTGCTATGAATCCCAAGGGATTGACAAAAAAACCCCTGTAGCTTTCATGGCTATTGGCTATCTCCAACTTTTCTTAGCTTTTCCAAACCTTGTCTAAGTTCCCCAACTCCAATGTTTGACTTCGAGTCACCTCCTTTTTATGCTCTTGCCATCCATTTGTTTCCCTTTAGGAGGAAAAGAGACTCAAGAAACATTACAAGTTTCCCTTGGGTGTTCCACTCATGTTGCGTAAGAAATGACCTCTCAGGCATTCCTCAATTTTTCCACATGGCAACATATGTTTGGTTGTTGAATGGTTGTGTGGTTGATAGTATTTGACACAACCATTCTTTTTCATCACATGGAGCATTCGTGATGTGCATAGTTTATATGTTTATCTGAAATCCTCATAGAGTGGTGCATGCTTTGTGAAGAGGTAGGCTTCACTCCACCTTGTCACACCTCTACATGTAAAGCAAGTAGTTTGATGTATAGTTGTAGGCTTCACCTTTTCTTTGCTGCATTACTCTAAGTATGTGAATGATATATTTATCCAATATAAGAACTGCAACTCGGACTGGGCCACACCAACCTTCAATTGTGTTGGATTTTTGGGTGTCATCTCCCAACTAACTCACTCAAAGAGGATTTGAACCTAGGTCGCCCTTGGCGAATACCCATCCCTTGACCAAGTGAGCTAGTGAGAATTGACTAAATGTTGGATGATTATAGCAGAGTTGGGACAATATCGTGCTCGCATGATAGGGGGGTGATTCTTATCCACTACCACTATAACCTTCCGGTGAACCCACAGAGCCCCCAACCATAAACCACGGGTAAGTCGAGGTTTGAACTTATAACCTGCATCATCTTTACAACTTGTGGTTGCCAATTAATCTACATTCGAGGTCCAACCAGACAACCATATCAACTACCTTTTATATTAGTTTTAAATACAAATAGTAAAATAAAAACATTTATTTATTAATTTATATAAATTATAATGTTCTTTTTCATGCTTTCTTCCATGTCACTTTGTCATTGTATGAAAAGGCAAGGTCCGATAAATGGACGTCTTATTATACCTACCGTTCATGGCAGTGGATATATTGTAATCGATATTC
Source organism: Larix kaempferi (assembly GCA_027924585.1). Classification (NCBI taxonomy): domain Eukaryota; kingdom Viridiplantae; phylum Streptophyta; class Pinopsida; order Pinales; family Pinaceae; genus Larix; species Larix kaempferi. Next base: position 7,996,627 of record BSBM01000187.1, read on the forward strand.
GGTCAAACTACTATTAATCTAGTTGTTGACCATACATTTGTTTTGGCTTTTGCATAGTTTTACATAGTAAAACAATTTATATTATATTTATTAAATATTTAATTACATTTAACTATGTTCTCATTTGTTGATCGAATTGGGGTGTTATTGCCCCTACGAAGGTGGAAATTTTGGGATGGGAAAGATATTTCTTGGGATGGTAAAAGATATTTAATGGACCACATGATACCCCTCCACCTTGAGCAGACCGCATGAAAGGATTAATTGCACCGCCTGAACCTTTCGGCACAACATTCTTCAGCGGCCATGCAATGCTCATTGTTCATTGTTGTTGTTTTTGGTGGATGCCAATTCTAGTAGAAAAATCCCATATAGAAACAACCATTCATGCATGTCCATAGTTGTTTTGTTGTTTCAGATCAGCGAAGATGCGTGCTGTTTCAAATCAGCGAAGATGCCAGAACGCATCAGCCATGTTTTGTTGTTTCAGATCAGCAAAGTTGCCAAAACGTAGCAGTGAAGATCCCAGATCTCAGGTTGCCTATATGCTACTCCATCTAACACAATAATACCATAAAGTAGCACAGCTTGAATATTTAAAACATGCTTATTTGCTTATGACCATGTCAATAATCCAAAGTAGAAATCTCAAGAAATATTTTTCCTTGAATACCATAGACTATTTTTGGGTGAACATCATTGAATATGTACAAATAGATTATGTACAATGCATAATAGGATAGATTTATTTTTAAAATTTACAAACTATTTTAAAAGAGCTGGAAAACATGTGCTACCTAATAGTGACAGAAGAGAGACTGATATTGCTTAATTCCTTATTCATAAGCTTTGGCAATGCTGTCGCTCTGTAGCGAACTGCAACTGCTACAGAACCACAATTGTGCTACTTGTAATTCAAAATGTTTAATATTAAATAGTCTTAGTAATCGCATTTTCAAGAAACAGTCTTGGTTTTATTGGACTGACTCTTATCGCAATACAAGCCATTTTGTGTGCAGGTTATGTATTTACTGTCAACCAAAAACTTTGATTTTCTAAAGGCTACGCGGCAGGTATCTACTACCACGTAGCCTTGTTAGTTATTTGTTTTTCTGAAACCATTCTTATATTGATTTTATGATAATTCTACGTGTGTCTCATGGCTATTTTTTCAATAGCGTATTTGGTGCTAAAATTAATGACTTTTGGGACACTTTAGAATTTTTTTAAACTATAGTGTGAAAGAATTTAATTAATCTTAATAATAATGGTTCTTAACTTCTTCATAAAGAATTAAAAAAACATAGAACAACAATGAATATTTTCTAGAGATTCTAAAAGCTTTTAAAAGCACTTTTGGAAACTTTGCATCTATACATTTCAACATTTAGGAAAACTCTATTGTTCTGGGCTATCATACCAATCTCTTATGAGCGAAAATACATTTAATTTACAAATGCCGATGAATTTATTCAAGCATTGGGTTCGAGCATGGCATCAATCATAGTGGCATTCCCATTTGTTTGAGAGTATAAGGCCCCTATTAGATTGGCACATCTTTTGGATTTTCATATTGGAGACTTGAGAGCTCAAAGGGTAACTACATGGGAGGTCTGCACACAAAATTTAGATCGTCACCATTTGGATGATTATAATTCTGCGTAGAATGGAAAGATATCATAATAGTGGAGTATCCTACACCCTTAAACAATCTAAGTCCAACATGAAGACCACTATGAAGACCATTTCCGTGAGCACAATTCTTATATCCAGAGGTTGCATGATATTATTTATTCAACCTCAATGGCAGCGATCCATCCTGATCGTGTGAATGTTTTGGATGTTCAACATACTATGAGAAGTTTGAAGGAAGGCAAGGGAGTGTTGCACACAGTAACAACAACACTTACTAGTCACTGAAATACCAAATCGTCAACTACGGGACAAGTTTCAACACACTCTTCATAAGTAACAACATGTTTGCACAAGTAATAGCAGGCCACCACAGAAAGTTACAACAATTGTTATTACCCTTGCAATCATAAAATAAGAACGATTCTATGTTCCAGTAATAGCTAAATTAATTCTACACTTTCACAGTCAAAATACAAACTCAGGAATATTTATCATTGTTGTTAGGAAATAAGTCCTATGGCTAGGGTGTGGCCACATGTTGGTTGTGGACATTGATCTTCCCAATTCAGAATTCGTGTTTCAGTCGTGTCTAGATCTCAACCCATGATGGGGGATGTGGGGGGGATTTTTCCCCCCACTATAGTCGCCATGGGGGGTCCAGAGGGAGTAGTTACTAGTTTGGGAGCCCCCATGATGAGGGTTCAGGGGCAGTTCCCCTATAGCGAAAATTTAAAAAAAAATGCCTTGTAAAATGTTGTAATTTCATAGTCATGACTTGGTCAATAATGGGTGATTTATGGGCCCATAGTATTGGGTGTTCCATAGTATTTTCCCATGCTAATCACACTTTAAAAGAAAGGAATTGTAATACTACTATGTATTGTAGTATTGTAAAGATCTATATGATTGTGTAAGAGAGACCGAGAGAGAATGGAGAGGAAGTTGCAGTGGATGTGTTGCAGGTTGTATCCCTTCATTTATTGGATGGTATAATAAAAGGACTGGCAATTTCTCTGTGGATGTAGCCTAGATTGGGTGAACCACATATATTGGTGTCTCTCTTGTATTGTGGTTATGTTTGCATCTTGTTTATTGTTATTGCTTTGTGATCCTGTTTTTCTAACAATTGGTACCAGAGCCAAAGGTCTATTTGGTAGATAAACTTGCAAGAAAGAAGGGTTCCTAGTTCGATTTGGAGCAGTGGCGGAAGAAGGAAAGTTTAGGTCGAGAAATTTAATGACCAAAACTACTAGTTATGGAAGATGCAAATGGAGGACTATTTGTATCAAAATGATCTATTCCTACAATTGGGAGGAAAAAAACAACTGGTGACTGTGAAGGATGAAGAATGGGAGGTTCTTGACATAAAGGCACTGGGAATAATACGGTTGTGCCTGGCTTTGTCGGTGGATTTCAATCTCTCAAAAGAAAATACAACAGAGGGTTTGATAAGCGCATTGGGTAATTTGTATGAAAAACCCTCGCCCTCCAACAAGGTATTTCAAATGAAGTGTTATTTAATATGAAGATGTCAGAAGTTGGATTTGTTGCTAATCATTTAAATGAATTTAATACAATTACAAATCAACTATGTTCTATAAAAAATAACTTTGATGATGAGGTTAAGGCTCTTCTAATCCTGTGCTCATTGCAAGAAAGATGGAACAACTTGGTCATGGTTGTAATTAACTCTATCTTTGGTTCAAACACTTTGAAATTTGATGATGTTGTTGGTGTTATTCTTAGCGAGGAAATGTGAAGGAAAAACACAAATGAGATATCAGATAATGTGTTGACCATGGAGATCAAGGGAAGAAAAAGGGAGAGAGGAAAGAGCTTAGGTAATCGTAGCAAGTCCAATAAGGCAGATCCAAGTCTAGACTGGGAAAGATAGAGTGCTGGAACTATGGAAAGAAAGGACATATGAAGAAAGATTGCAGATCTCTAAAGAACAAAGAAGATGGATAGCAGGAGACTACTCAAGAAGCAAATGCAATAGGTGATATGTTACAAAATGCTTTGATTCTTGCACTACATAATACTAGTGATTACTGGGTAGTAAATTCGAGGGATTTATGTCATGTTACACCCCATAAGAAATTTATTTATGATTATGTTCAAGCTAATTTTGGACAAGTTTTATTGGGTGACGATGAGCCATGTAAAATTGTTGGAATGGGTAAAAGGTACGGATAAAGTTAAAGAATGGAGGTGAATGGCTACTGAAAGATGTAAGGCATATTCATTCCATGAAAATAAATCTAATCTCAACAGGATAGTTGGGAGATGGTGGTTGTTTATCTACGTTTGGAGAAACATGGTGGAAGACCACTAAATGATCAATGGTGATTGCAAAAGGAGACATGATAGGTACGTTGTATTTATGTCCTCATAATACTGACTATTCTATCTCTTTAACTTCCACAAGAATAGGTACAACATTGTGGAACCATAGGCTTGGCCACATGAGTGAGAAAGGGATGCATATTCTCCACTCAAGGAAGTTGTTGCTAGATCTGAAGCAGGTAAGCTTTGAATTCTGTGAGAACTGTCTTTATGGAAAACAAAAGAGAGTTGGATTTCTCAGGGTTGGGAAATAGAAGAAGGGTGAAAAGTTAGAGCTTGTACATGGGTATGTGCAAGAAGATGAGGGTCACTTTAGATGCAATGCTACATTTTCAAAACTCGTTCCTGATACATAAAAACATAACGCGTTTTTGATATTTAGCACCTGCCATGGTAAGACCCGAGCCTGACATGTCACTGGACATGTAGGATAGGTAAACATAACGCGTACACGTTATAGAACTACAAAACGCGTACGCGTTATGTAGTTACAAAACACGTACGCGTTATTGAAATCTAAAATCAATTTAAAAACACACCCCCGACCACCCGCAACGCTCTTCACGCATAAAAAACATGAAATAGAGGTTGGACGAGGACGGTTTGTGTGCCCTGGAGTATCGGTGGAGCTCGATTTAGCTGGAGGGGAGGCAAATTCACCGGTGGATTGTCATCTAATCATGTAATTCATTCACCCATACCATTATTTTGTCATTTCTTAACCTAAATTACTATTTTTTTATTGTTTAAAACAACCTAGTTTTGTAATATTGATAAAATTGGGAATAACCCAATCTCTAATTAAATTCACATCTCCCTCAACCAAGATGAGTGAATAATTAAAATGAATCCCTTTTCAAAAACTCAAAAATTCCTAATCCAACCAAAAATTGAAAAAAATAGAACTCCCCCCTTTCTACAATGTATCCATCTAAGTCACCTGACACGAGGACACAGGACACGAGTGTCCCCACGGGACACGGTGACCCCCGGAATTAGGACATGTAGGACACATTTGATATATATATATATATATATATATATTTAAGATATATTAAAATTTAAAAATATAGACATATAGATCCAATAAAATTTAACATTTACAATTACAAATATTCAATAGAAATTACATTTACAATTACAAATATGAAATATTCAATAGAAATTAGATCATTCACAAATCACAACAGATTTTTCATTCACAATCACAAATCACAACGAGACATTGAGACACATAGATGCATGTCAGAGACTCGGAACCATATTTCTCATTAAGTCATCAAAATCAAAATGTATTACGTAGATGTTAGAATGCCATTGGGCACTGGAAAATGCCAAATAGACTAAAGTCTAATAGTCTAATAGTAAATACAAAAAAGGAGTGGATCAAGATGGAAGAATACCATCTATCAATGACTCAATAGTCCTCCTCCATGCCTGAATCAACAAACTCATCACTGCCCTAATCCTCCTCCTCCTCCTCCTCCTCTCTGCCAATCTGACTAACTGCATCTACTGGTGTGGAGGATGACCCCTCCATACGATCACCCTCATCAAAAGTGACCGGCTCTAGCACTGGATCATTAAGATCCATGTTGGCTAATGCCAACTCAATACTTCCATCCAAACCCATCTCATTAGGAAAGACATCCCACATCCGTGTCTTTCCCTTCGCCCACTCCTCCCTCTTCCTGTAAATTAGACGAAGGTTGTAGTGCACATACACCATCGTCTCTGCCCTGAACTACTCAAGCCTGCTCTTCTTCACACTATACAAGTTCCCATATGTGCTCCAATTCCTTTCACAACAAGAGGATGAAGTAACTTGAGAGAGGACCCTCAAGGATATCTTTTTTAGAAGAGGGCATGTTTCCCCATGAGTTGTCCACCAAACAAGGGGTTTCTTAACCCCCATGTCTCTAACCACCTCATATCCTCCAAATCTCCCAGTGCCACTAGAAAACTCATAAAATTCCTCCTCCACCACCTCAAGGTGGTCTCTATCTTGAAGTAGCCATCTAAATGCTATCTTCCTCCCCTATGAGATCTCTCCATCCATGTGAGGAGGGACTCTGGATGAGGGCCCCGACTCACCACTGAGCCAATCCTAAGTGTAGAACCTGGGGTTCAATGAGTGGACCAAGCAATGCAAAGGTGTGCAATTCTTATCCCACCTGGAGATAAGAATGCCCTGTATGATGGACCATAAGTTCTCTGCTAATGTCTCATACTCAACACACTCATTCTCCATAACAATGGTCCTCATGGACTCAATCATGGACTCCCACCCCTCATAAACATCTCCTAGGATGGGTTGGTTCGTGTCTGCAAACCGCAACAAAGAAATGATTGGCTCCATGATATTGATGCTAAGGACTACCTTATCCCACCAACCATCATCTAAAACCATGTCCCACGCGACACGGGGAGCCTGTTGGATGTGTCCGGTTACTTAGGTATCCATACACATGAAACCCAAATTTTCAACCCTCAAAGGCCATTTCCCATGATACTAATTAAATAATTTTCCTTGGTAATGGCCATAACAAGATGAAATGCATGCACAAGCGTGAATAGAAAAAATGCAAAAAAAATTAGTAACTTGGTTTCTCAAAATTTCATCACAATCACTTGTCCATGAACATAATCAAAATTTCATCAGAAGTGTATGTACCTATACATTGCCTCTTAGTTAAGCACCCCTAACTACATGCCAAAACACATTAACAAAGTGTCTCTCGGGCCTGCCCTATCCACACCCTTGATCAATCTACTCAACGCTCAGGGACCGTCGATTCAACTGAAAGACTTCATATAGAAAATCACTATGTTTTTTATTTAATTTTCTGAACTTGCCATACAATGTAGAGATCAATTTTGTAGAGAGAAATTGTCTCTGTTTTGAGAAGTTGACATTGTTGTTATTGTCATTCTAGTCACAATCTCTAGTTGATTATTCAACATCTTAATCATTGATAGTCATCTCAAGTACATATGTAATCATATTGGCAAGACAAACTCATACATATCCATTTCATTCCATGCCACTTTGTCCTCCCCTCCAACCACAAGGCGTAATATGTTGAAATCAATAAATTTAATGTTAGGTTATGAAGTTAAGGAAATATTGTTTTCTGCAATGGACGTAAAGGCCAAAACATGTCAAAATAACACTCCTAAATTCTAAGAAGTTTAAACCCAAGTTTGCATGGAAAAGTCACCAATGAGGGTTAAGAAGTGCCTTAACTTCTAGAAAGAAGTTGAACGAAACTTACTTTTTAATTGTTAAATGTTTAATTTTAAGTTTTAAATGTATGTAAGTGAATGCCATTAAATTGCTTACTTGAGTTTGATTTAATACATTTTCAATTTTGAAGAGACGTTATTATATACCATGTATATGTTTCTAATGATTTTCGTATTGATGTCTTTATTGCAGTTGCGGCTATGGACACCAATGCTGAGATACTGATTGAGCTTGCCCACTTGAAGGGCATTAGTGCAGCTTTTACTGGTGGTGACAAGATTCGCCGCTCGCTTGCATCAACCTTGGATGCAATTGTTGACACCATTTCATAGTCTAGCAATGAAGATGATCATGATGCAAATGAAGATGATAAAGATGATGAGGAAGAGGAGGGTGATGACAATGAAGATGATCATGATGTAGATGAAGATGATAAAGATGATGATGAGGAGGAGGGTGATGACAATGAAGATGATCATGATGCAGATGAAGATGATAAAGATGATGTTGATGAAGATGATGGTGATGATGATGAAGATGTTGATGATGATGGTGATGGTGATGTTCGGATGATGATGATGATGATGATGATGATGATGGTGACATGATGGAGATGTTGATCTGATGAGGAAGATGATGATGATGATGATGATGGTGATGAAGATGATGATGATGAAGAAGATGATGATGATGGAGATGTTGTTGTGACGGGGAACCTAGAGATGAGAATGATTATGAAAATGGTGATGGTGATGGTGATGGTGATGACGATAAAGATTTTGATGATGATGTTGATGTGGATGATGATGAAGATGTTGACAATGATGGTGATGGTGATGTTTAGATGATAATCATGATGATGTTCAGAAGATCATGATGGTGATGATGGTGATGATGATGGAGAAGATGACGATGATGGATATGTTGATGAGGAACCTACAGATGCCAATGATGATGACGATGATGGTGATGAAGATGATGATGATGGTGATGACGATGAAGATGTTGATGATGATGGTGCTGGTAATGATGATGAAGATGTTGATGATGATGGTGATGGTGATGTTCGGATGATGATGATGATGATGATGATGATGATGGTGATGGTGACATGATGGAGATGTTGATCTGATGAGGAAGATGATGATGATGATGGTGATGATGATGAAGATGTTGATGATGATGATGATGGTGATGAAGATGATGATGATGAAGAAGATGATGATGATGGATATGTTGTGTTGATGGGGAACCTAGAGATGACAATGATGATGAAGATGGTGATGGTGATGGTGATGGTGATGGTGATGACGATGAAAATTTTGATGATGACGCTAATGGTGATGATGATGATGATGATGATGTTGATGGTGATGATGATGAAGATGTTGACGATGATGGTGATGGTGATGTTCAGATGGTGATGATGATGATGATGATGATGATGGAGATGTTGATGAGGAAGGGGGACATGACAATGATGATGAAGATGTTTATGGTCATGAAGATGATGATGATGGTGATGGTGATGATGATGGAGATGTTGAAGATGATGGAGATGGCGATGAAGATGATGATGATGATGATGATGGTGAAGATGATGAAGAAGATGATGATAATGGAGATGTTGATCTAATGACGATGAAGATGATGATTATGGTGATGATGATGAAGATGTTGATGCTGATGATGCTGGTGATGAAGATGATGATGATGGAGAAGATGATGATGATGGAGATGTTGATGAGGAACCTACAAATGCTAATGATGATGATGATGATGGCGATGACGATGAAGATGTTGATGATGATGGTGATGGTAATGATGATGAAGATGTTGATGATGATGGTGATGGTGATGTTCAGATGATGATGATGATGATGAAGAAGATGATGGTGACATGATGGAGATGTTGATCTTATTCAAGGAAGATGATGATGATGATGGCGATGATGATGAAGATGTTGATGATGATGATGATGGTGATGAAGATGATGATGATGAAGAAGATGATGATGATGGAGATGTTGATGTTGATGGGGAACCTAGAGATGACAATGATGATGAAGATGGTGATGGTGATGGTGATGACGATGAAGATTTTGATGATGATGGTGATGGTGATGATGATGAAGATGTTGATGATGATGGTGATGGTGATGGTGATGTTTAGATGATGATCATGATGATGTTCAGAAGATGATGATGATGATGATGGAGATGTTGATTTGAGGAGGAATATGATGATGATGATGATGATGGTGGTGATTATGATGATGACAATGATGGTCATGAAGATGATGATGATGAAGAATATGATGCTGATGGAGATGTTGATGGAGAACCTAGAGATGAAAATGATGATGAAGATGTTGATGATGTTGATGATGATGATGGTGATGATGATGATGGTGATGATGATGAAGATGTTGATGATGATATTGCCGGTGATGATGATGATGATGATGATGATGATGGAGATGTTGATGAGGAAGGGGGAGATGATAATGATGATGAAGATGTTTATGGTGATGAAGATTTTCATGATGATGATGATGGTGATGAAGATAATGATGAAGATGATACGGATGAAGAAGATGATGATGATGGAGATGTTGATGAGGAACCTAGAGATGACAATGATGATGAATATCTTGATGAGGGTGATGATGATGAATATGGTGATGGTGATGAAGATGATGACGAGGAGGGTATCAAACTTATGTATATATTTGCAAATATCCACGTCCCTATAGAACTCCCTCCCTTTGTTCGCCCTTAATCACAAACCCTATGTGCCTTTATCCCTCCCCCCTGCCCTCTCTATCTCACCTTGTATCCCTCCCTCCCTATCTCTTTCTCTAGATATGTCTCTGGTTATGTCCCTCACTCCCTTTACCTCCCTCCCTCTATGTCGCTTTCTCTCCCTTACACCATCTTCGTCCCTGCCTCCCACTGATTCCTCCTTCCCTATTACACACACACACACACAACCTTCCACTTTATTTTTCGCTCACAACTCCCTCTAGTCTCTCTCTCCCCAACCATCAATCTCTCTCTCTCTCTCTCTCTCTCTCTCTCTCAAATACACACACATTATGTCCCTTTCCATTCTCAAACCGATACCCCCTCCATCCATATCTATCTCCACCCTTCTCACTCCATCCCTCACCCTACCTTCTCTCCCTCCCTCTCTCATCACCTGTCTCTCTCTCACCTTCTATCCCTCCTTCATGTTATCTTTCCCTCAACCTATCCCAATCTCTCCATCACTCCCTCTCTCTCACACACTTTATGTCCCTTCCCCCTCCTCTCATATTCTCTCTCTCTCTCTCTCTCTCTCCATCGCCACCACTCCCTGCATGTCTCCCACCAACACTTTTTGTCCCTCCCTTCCTATCTCTTTATTTCGTTCTATCCCCATCTATCTCTCACTCCCTCCAAATCCATTCCTCCCCATTGTCCCTCTCCCTCCCTCACTCTATGTCTCCCCCCCCCCTTGTATTCTTTATTTCTCTCTCACATCCCCCTTGCCTCCATCCATTCCCCCTTGTCACTCAAGTCTCACTTTCAACTTCTAACCCTATACCTCTTCAGAACCTATTCTACTCTTAATAGTTCTCTCAAGCTCCACTTCCCTTCACCCCCTGTAGCCCATCATGTTCTCATTCCCTTCATCTCTCCCCACTCAAGCTTCCAACATACTTCTAAGCCCTTGACCCTTTACCACCCCTATTAAATATTAACCATAGATTCCCTTGACCCTTCCCCCTTCCCCACCTCTTCTCAAATATTAAACAAAAATTCTCTTGAGTCTTCCACACTCCCTCTTTCTCAAGTATTAAACATGTATTTTATGATTTACATAATGCGAGCGTGTTTTTTAACTATATAACGCGTATGCGCTATGTAGTTATATAACGCGAGCACGTTATGTACATCTAAAAGCGCGGCAATATTTTTGAATTTAAACAGAACATGCTCGTGTTTTGTAGAGCCTAAACCAGGCCGAGTCACATGCTCACATGTCAATAATAATCCTATGTGTATGCTTTGGAGTTTGTTTCGGTAATTCCAAACCTGTGCTATGTTAATGAAAAACCAAAGCTAATTGGGTATTTCTTCCAGTTTCTGGAGAAGCCTGTGCTTAGCCACTCGTTACAATATGCTACACAGAGTCATTTTTGACGAAATCTTAGACACAAATAGCATTTTTTCTGCAGATTCCAAATATGTAACTTTTATTTTGAAATATTAATTTTTCCTATTTTCTTTCAATTTCTTTTCTGTCCTACCTCCTTAACTCGTGAAACACATTGTTAGTGTTTCTTCCATAACTTTTTCAATTCTCAAACATTTCAAAAAAAAATTGTATGATGCACAAGAGGACACTAACCTCCACGTTCTATGAAAAACCCATTTCAAGATTTTTGCATTAAGACCTTCAAAGGCTCTACCCACAAAAGAGGTACTATTTTCGAGGTTTGATTACTTAGACAATTATAAAAAAATTATAAAATTACTAATTTAATTTTTGAAAAATAATGGCGCACAAGTGCTATGTGTTCTCTACATGCATGCCGATTTTTGTAGCTTGATTCCATCATTTAGTCCCTCAAAGGCTCTACCCACAAAAATATATACCTTATCATTTGCCTGAAAAATAAAATGTGTCTGTAAGGAAAAATGAAACTTGACATCGCTATGCAAAGTTTCAATACATAAAAGTTATATATTTGGAAACGTGATTCAATTTCCTACATTTAATCTTTTTTACTCAATGCAAGATATTTTGCGTAAGTAGCTCAAAAAATCCAAGTAAGTTGAGGGATGCTTGTTTTTTCAGTTTTCTATTACATCTAACGGGCCAAAAGTGACCCTCATTAGCTTTCACTGACCCACATACAAATGTATGAGGACCATCTTATGTACAATATCTTGGTGGCTCTCGTTATTGTGTTACATTTATTGGTGATGCAACTAGAAAAACTTGGGTTTATTGCATTAGAAATAATTCTAATTTGTTTTCTACTTTTAAGAAATGGAAAGCTTTGGTTGAGAATGAGATAAGAAAAAGGTTGAAGTGTCTTACATATGATAATGGAGGTGAATACTGCAGCAAAGAGTTTAATAGTTACTTTTCATACCATGGGATTCATAGAGAGAAGACAGTCTTAGGAACACCAAAATAAAATGATGTGTCATAAAGGATGAGCATAACAATCATGAAGTGTGCAATGTGTATGAGATTGCATGTAGGGTTTCCCTTACATTTTTTGGCAGATGTTGTAGATACTATTGTTTACTTAATAAATAGAGGGCCTTCAAGCGCTTTGGAAGGTGGTATTCCAGAGGAGGCATGGAGAGGCAAAAAGGTAAACTAGTTATTTATGAGAACTTTTGGTTGTGAAGAATTTGTCCATATTGTTAAAGAAAATAGAACAAAGCTTGAGGCTAAATCCAAGAAATGTACCTTTATTGGATATGGGGTTGATGATTTTGGTTATCACTTATGGTATTATGAAAATATCAAAATCATTAGGAGTAGAGATTTGGTATTCAATGAGAAGGTCATGTATAAATATCGGTTGCAAGGAAAGAAACAAGAAAATCAAAACACAGAGTACACGATGCTTGATGAAATCAAAGAAATCGAAGTTTCAAAGGTGCCACAAAATAAACAACAGTGGTAGGTACCTCAAACTCCCGTGAGTGTTAGAAGATCTACCAATTTAAGTAGACCCCCTAAACAATACTCTCCTTTAATGTATTATTTATTGATGACTAACTCTAGTGAACCGGAATGTTATGAAGAATAAATGTAGGTGGAAACTAGAAAGAAGTGGGAGAAAGGCATGAATGAGGAGATTAACTCATTGGTAAGAAACCAGAATTGGGATTTGGTTCAGTTTCTTCCAAGTAAAAGAGTATTGCAGAATAAATGGGTTTACAGGTTGAAGGAAGAAGATGGAGGAAATAAGTGGTACAAGGCCATACTTGTTGTAAAGGGTTTGCACAAAATAAAGGTATAGATTTTGATGAAATATTTTCTCCAGTTGTTAAAATGACTTCAATTAGGACTATTTTAAGTCTAGTGGTGGTAGAATATTTGCATTTTGAACGTTAGATGTAAAAGAAACCTTTCTTCATGGGAATTTGAAGGAAGAGATTTATATGTAGCAGCCACAGAGATATGATGTCAAAGGTAAGGAGAATTTGGTATGCAGGTTGAAGAAGAGCTTGTATGGTTTGAAGCAAAATCTAAGGAAGTGGTATTTGAAATTTAGCAGGTTTATTATAGAACAAGGTTATAATAGATCCCATTCTGATGACTATGTTTATTTCAAGAGGCTAGATAATGGAAGATATATTATCTTGTTCTTGTATGTGGATGACATGCTTGTTCCAAGGTCTAACGTGCATAATATAAATGTGCTCAAAATGAAGTTAGCAAGTTCATTTGCGATGAAGGATTTGGGTACTGTAAAGAAAATCCTTGGTATGAGAATAACAAGAGACAGGAAAAATTGCAAATTGACATTGTCTCAGGGTGAGTACATAGAAAATCTATTGGAGAGGTTTAGATTGCATAACGAAAAACCAGTGAGTACACCTTTGGCTAGCCATTTCAAACTAAGTAAGGTGATATGTTCCAAGACATAGGAAGAGACAGCTTACATGTCCAAGGTTCCCTATTCATCAGCAGTTGGCAGCTTTATGTATGCCATGGTGTGCACAAGACCAGATATTGCACATGCAATGGGAGTTGTGAGCAGGTATATGAATAATATAGGTAAAGAATATTGGAAGGAAGTACATTGGATTCTCAGGTATTTGAGAGGTACTACCACTCATGCATTATGTTTTGGAGGTTCAAACACTGTTCTACAGGGATATGTTGATGCAAATATAGCAGGTGATAAAGATAGAAGGAGGAGAACCACAAGGTATGTCTTTAGTTTAGGTGGAACAATAGTAAGTTGGATTTTGAAGATGCAAAAGGTTGTTTCACTTTCAACAATGGAAGCAGAGTATGTTGTTTCTACAGAGGCTAGTAAAGAGATTATTTGGTTATAGAGGCTCATGGAGGAATTGGGTAAGAAGCAGTAGAATAATAGTTGTACAGTAATAGCTAGTGTGCCATTCATCTTGCAAAGAAATCAGGATTCCATTCTAAGACTAAACGTATACAAATCAAGTACCATTTCATATGTTATGTTCTTGAAGATGAACTGTTGAAGCTGGAAAAGATACACACTAGCCAGAATCCTGCAGACATGTTGAGAAAGGTAGTAACTAAAGAGAAACTGAGTTCCTGCTCAATTTTAGTTGTCCTTCAAGCATGAAGGTGAAGATGAGAAATTTTTCCTGTCCAAGGTTCAGAGCATAGTCCAGCAATTGCAGCAGCGGTGGAGTTGTTGTGATCAGTCTCCAAGTGGAATATTGTTTGTTGTTGAGCCTGACCTTCCTGATTCAGAGGTCGTGTTCCAGCCGTGTCTGGATCCCATCCCATGACGGAGGGTGTGGATGGGCTTGATCCCCCACTAAATTCGTCATGGGGGGTCCAAAGGGGGCAGTAACAAGTAGTTTGGGAGGATCCCCTTGGAAAGGTTTAGGGGGCAGTGTCCCTGTAGCAAAAAATTTCGGAAAAAAATGCCTTTTAAATGTTGTTATTTCATAGTCATGACTTGGTCAATAATGGGTGATTTATGGGCCCACGGTATTGGGTGTTCCAGAGTATTTTTCCATGGTAATCACTCTTTAAAAGGAAGGCATTGTATTGTAAACATCTTTGTGATTGTGTAAGAGAGACTGGAAGAGAGTGAAGAGGAAGTTGCAATGGATGTGTTGCAGGTTGTATCCCTTCATTTGTTGGACGACATAACAAAATGACTAGAAATTTCTCTGTAGACGTATCATAGATTGGGTGAACCATGTATTTTGGTGTCTCTCTTATATTTTGTTTATGTCAGTTATATTTGCATCTTGTTTATTGTCATTTCTCTATGATCCTGTTTCTAACACCACCAACATACTAGGGTTGAAAGAACATATATCTAGGGTTCCGCAACAAGAAAAATAAACAATAAATTTTGAGTTAAGAAGACATGCACCTAATTATTGAAGGTTGATCATAGCATTCTCATTGAATCCTTAAGCTTTCCTCTTGCTCTCCAATCATAGAACCTGCAAAACCAGTTCAAAAACCTTCCTCAAACATATTTGACTACAAATAAACACTTAAGATTCAAATAAATCATAGAATACTAATCTATCGAACATCAATAAGCAACCAAATCTGAGATAAACATGAACACAATTGTTTGGAAAGGGAAGAATGTCTATTCTTTCATTAATGAATGAAGCAAACACAATATTAACTTCCTTCAATTCAGGCACCTCACGAAACCTATATTTAGGGTCTCCTACTTCTCTTCTCCAAGAATCCCAACATCGTATCAAATGCATTAGGGTTTAGTAGCATCTAGGGCACAAATTATGGGGGAAGGGACTAGAAATTTCACCAGCATAACAATACTTGGGCTAAGATTCCCCTTCAAGGACAATATATCTCTCTTTTATAGTGAAAGAAGAAGATGGGGCCGAGGAGGGAGTGGTTGTAATCGAGGAGGAAGTTCCAAAAACCACCCAAACCAACCAAATTTCGAGTTTTTTTAATATTTTTTAGAATTTTTTGAGGCACATGCTGGTGGGATAATGTGCAAGGTGCACACCACATGCTGGTGAGCCATGTGAAACCTACATGTGGGTGAAGAAAGGAAAAAAATGTTGTTTTGAGGGCTTTTTAGGGGAGTTTTGGACTCCAAATGTGGTCATAATCTCCCAAGATACTGGATGAAGAATGAATAAGTTAAGTCCACCTTATTGAGTTCCCAAATATGTCTCTTCCATCCATAGTGTCCTTTTGTGTGACCATCATTAGCTTCATGAAAGGTCATCATGAGACCACAACATGCAAGTGTCATCAAAGACGGAGAAGTGTCAAATTTGGTTATAACAAATGCCCCCTAATGTATGAGGTCAGAGGGTAACACGATGGCTGAAATCGATTATAAACAATAAGCGGATGGAAAATGGAGTCGAGGAAATTAGAGAAAGCAAGAATTGTAGGCTCGAACGAAGTACCTAAAAGAGAGGAAAGTGTCATACAATCTTATCCCTGGAATAAATGTCCATGTTCAAATGATGGAACTTGACCTCTAGGAGGATACTATGACGATCTGATACCGATGTATAGTTGATTCATATACCATGGCCACAAGAATACAAGCATGGATCCATGAGAAACATAAGTGTGATCATAGCCACAGAAATACAAAGGTGGATCTATGTCAAAAATCGAAATCATATCCATATAGAACTAGCTAGGTCTATGTCTCATCAAGAGCTAAAATGAGTGTGGCTTAGTCTTCCGTAGCTTGGGAAATAACAAAATATGATTATGCTACTATAGGCCCGAGGTATTCAATACAAACTGTCAAAGGTACGAATCCTAACCATGCGAATAAATGAGCTGAATTCGAACATGGAGGATACCATTTGATTTCCTGTCATTGATGTATACTATTAAAAAACACGAGGGAACCCACTAATGATGAAAATGGGCCAAAAGGTACCTAGTACATTCTAGCAAGTGAGAATAGATGTTATTGGAGTCGAACACCTAAAGAATCCATCAAGTAAGATACATTGATGTATTCCCATAACTCGATAGCGAGGGAAAATGCCACCGATGACTGTAATCCCTGATGTACTATCACAAACGCTAAAATTCATTCCCAGAGAAAGATGAGTCAAATTCAATTAGAAGAATTCCATTGGAATGGAGGATTTAAGACATTATCCATCATCCAACATGAGGTAAAATCAAGGACTGATTTGATTTGGAGCAGGACTGAGTATATGATGAAACATAGTAACACCAGGGAATGGATGACATATGAGGTCAAGGAAACTGCAGAATGGCTGACACAAGTTTTATCCTTGAACATTAAGCACAAAACAGTAGTGACTTAGGCACCATGGAACACAAAGAGAACCATGATATAAATCTATAATGTAGGAGACATTGACATATTATCCATATGATTGGAAGAGTAACCAACCCGAGGAGTAACAACTTTAAGATCAGGTTTATCCTAGGGCCAAAACTAGAACCCAACTTATTTGATAGACTCGAAACAGGTTCTTTGTTCAAGGACATGTTTGGCTTGCTACCATTATATTGAAAGACATTTGAGATCCTTCCCTTCCCTTTTTACCTTTTTAGGTACCTTCTTCATTTTTTAACGAGCTTGAAAAAGAGATCAAAGCATGCTCGATATAGCTCACCTAATGATGAGTCCCTTAACATATATTTAACGAACATGAAAAAAGAGGGGTTCAATCCCAAGGAGGGTCCATCCATGTGTAATTTTATGAGTCCATGGAAGGAAAAATCAACACTTTCTTCTTTATTTCACGAGCTTGAAGATAAGATAGAAGATTGCTCGATAAAATACTGGTCGATGGATTTTATGTCGAGCCCAGATCTATTCGTGCTTGCTAGCGTTTTTATATTTGAAAGAGTCTGAAAAACATAAACAAGAACTCTATACACCATCTCGTGGATTTTATATCAAGCTCGAGTTGGTAGATGTTCGCATGGTATTTTCATACTTAGAGAGTCTGAAAATACTAAAGAAAACTCCAAGGTGGAATTTTTTGTAAAGTTAGTCTCCTCACCTTAAAAAGGATAAAACAATGCGAGAGAGAAATCTTCTAGCCACATATAGTCAATCCTGTCATTTATGGTTGAAAGCCGACTTTGGACTTCCTTTTCCTTTCGATCATGCTTTGCAACATTGTCCATTAGTAATTTACCTAACAGTGTTTTGGTTTTCTAGTATAAGAAAACCATTTTTGCATGCTTGGTATCCCTTGCATGGGAGTTGCTAGCATCCTAAACCCAATTATGCAGATCTCGTAGCTATGCTATAGGAAGGAGAGAGTCCTTATCTCAATTGAACTAGGCTTCTTCGTGTTGCAATTATTATACATATATGATCATAATTTTTTTAAAACTCTTTAAATATGTATTTGTTTAAGTGAATAGCATACTTTTACTTTGATTTTATGAATATTAAACAAAACAATCTATACAATGCATCAAATTATTAATAACATTCTAACAACAATTATGCTAATTCATTAAATTAACCCATAAATTTTAACAACAATTGTACCAATTCATTAAACTAACCCTTTAATTCTGTATTTTATTTACTTTGTTGTTAAAACTAAACTTATTAATACATTACATAAGACATTAAAACATTTTTTCATACAATTTGAAATATTTTAATATTATATATTTTTTAATTCCACATATATTGATATAATGATGTGTAAATATAAACACCAAATACAAGATAAAATTACAATATTATACATATAATTTAGTAAGGTAATTAAAAAATACTAAACACGTTAAGGGAACCCAAGTATATATTGGTGTAGATCCATTTGTTGGTTTGGGAGACAATTATAGACTGTCAACACAGGTCTTGGTGCAATTCCATTCTATGAATATCTTAGTACTGTCATAAGGGGGAGCGCACAAAGTTGCTCCCCAAAAGTGTTGCAACAAGACCATGCTAGCGGGGAAAAAACAAACCCATGAACACACCTAAGGCAGCACGCACTCGCCATTAGGTTCGGTACCAAACCAGGGAATGTGTGCGTTCCTAGCGCATGCGCGCACACGCCTCTGTTAAGGTAATAAAAAAGATTTGTTTTCATTGTTTCCATTCCGGCCGAGCGTGAATCAACCACTGCGTGCGCGGAGATACAACCAACCAATTTCACCATTTTCACTCAAAAACCATCATCATCCATCCACCAATTGCATTGGATAGGTAAATTCCATGTTGTTTGTCATTTTGTTCATTGTTTTTTATTTATTAAATTTGTAATAATTCCCAAATTATTAAAATATTAGAGAAATTTTCAATTGCAGAGTGTAAACTTACATAATGAATGAACAAAATGTTAACATGGAGTCCGAGGGAACACAAGAAAACAATAATCTTGGAACCAATGAAAAACCTCAACAAAATCCAAATGCTCAAGAAAATCAAAACCCCCAACCAAATTTTGACCAAGATGACTTGAACCACTATGTAAATGTAATGAGCATGCACACTTGAGATCTAAGAAACACAAGCGAACCATCTCGAGTGTCCCTTGCCACCTCAATTGAGAGCTCAATTGACTCCCTCATCCATGCACATTGTCAATTGACTGACATGACTGAATATAGAGCTAGGATGCAGGAGTATTATTCCACAGACATTTCCAAAGAGGAAATAAAAGATTTGAATTTTACAAAGGCCCAATTGTACAGTATGTTCACCAATCCAAGAACACAACAACCACTGGAGATTAGAAATCCACATTTCTGCATGGATTGGTGTCACTTCCAACCATGGAGGGACAATTGGATGCATAGGTGGTTCATGATTTATGATAAACCTCCCTCCAATAATAGGGAGGTTCCACGGTACTTCCTTTGGCAAATGTGGGTTGATTTTGCACTCGGTTTACATGTCAACTATTTTGACATAACTGAGTTCCAGGTTGTTGGGCGTTGCTCTGCCCAAGATAGACCTGCAGCTAGGAGGAACCCACTGAGAGGGCCACCAGCTCCTAGGCGCGAGCTCAAATACCATTTGTCCTTAATTCCAGATATTTCTCTCTATTTCCAATATTGTAGTTGCTTTCTTCAATGTTCATCCTTGTGACTTATCGATTAATATCGCTTAAATCAATGCATCTTAACAATACTATTAGATCAATGCAATTGCATTTCTCAATGCACAAATTTCAACAATACTATTAGATTATATTTCATTTCCCAATGCACATATTTAAAATTAGGGGAGTGTTAGATCCTAACATAAATATCCATTTAAAGATATAGATCAATAGATCATAGATGTCCTCTAACTGAATAATTAGAGTTTCCACTACTTAACAAAATAGTATCATACAAAATGGCCAAAACTAAATGATATCATGCAAAATGCAAAATGAACAAAACATATTGATGGAAAGCTTTGGCATCTTGGGGTTTTTGGCTATATTTCTTGTACAAACTTTGACCATTGAATTACCATGTATTATAATATTAGATGCCAATCTATAGTCAAAATAGGAATGATTAGGTTTTCCATGTTAAAAAAATAATTATTAGGGTTTATTTAATTTTTTTATTGTAGTAATTGATTAGATTAGGGTTTCTACTAACTACCTTAAATGAATATAGGGTTTCAACTATTTTAAAAACATAGATTACTAGATCATAGATGCAATGAGTACAACTTACCTCATTATTGATTAATATGCAATTATTACAAAACCAATATCTAACTCAAAGTTGTTTTATTAACTTAACAATACATAATCCAATTTCTTTTCCATTATAAGTGCAAATTATTTTAATTTGCAATAACACATAAATCCAACAAAGAGGAAAAAGTTGCATCAATTAATTAATTATGAAGTAAAATAGTTATTTACCCAAAACTAATGTGTAACTCATTGTTCTATTATTAGCTTAACAATACATAATCCAATATATTTTCCAATATAATAGTCTAGGGGCCAACTATTCCAATTTGGAATCATGTTCTAAATGATAACACATAAATCCTACAAAGAGACTTGAATATTTCATCAAGTTTAAGACTCTAAAATAGTTATTCTTATATGCATTCTCGATAGTTATATAACGTTTTACCTTAAACACACACACACGTTGTGCCTTAATCCATACTGTAGCCATTATGTTTTGAATATATCTCTCTCTTACATCGATCAAATCAAGGAAAGACAAACTAATACATAAAGATTTAGTTATTTTGTAACTATTTATGAAAAGATTTATTTAATATATAAGGTGGGCCTCTATAAATTGATAAAGAGCTTCATGATGGAATTTGAATTTAAAATTTGATATATATGTTTATATAAATGTGTTTTACAATGTAGCCGATTAAACTTGAAGTCGATGGGCGCTTGGTTTTATAAATTTGTTTTTTTTTTTTTTTTTAAATTTCTAGAGTCGGCATGTGCAACATCACTATTATAGAAATGACCCATCTCATCCACTTGGGCTTTAGAAAGCGTCTCTTGGCACAATAAGAAAACCAACAAGTAATGCTCTTTGTAATCTTTTCATTGTTCTTGAGGAATTACATTTAGTTGCTCTAATTACTCTCTTGCATTCTGTTAGGTAATCTAGTAGTGGTTCGAGACAATATTAGTCTTTGGTCTGATCCTCTCTCAATGTTGCTGACTCCATCTTGCTCTGTATTAGCAATCATTTTTTTGTGCTTCGAGACATTCTCTTTTTGTGAGATTGATACAAGCCCATTTAGAGCTCATGGACATTCTTGCTCCAAATGTGGACATACTTAGTGACATAGTAGATTCTTCTTTACCATCTTTGGAACTATCCTTTGTTATTCAAGATGGATTTTATTGAGTTTTGTATTTAACCTTGGTCCTCTTTCTTACCTTTTGCTATGAATCCCAAGGGATTGACAAAAAACCCATGTAGCTTTCATGGCTATCGGATATCTCCAACTTTTCTTAGCTTTTCCAAACCTTGTCTAAGTTCCCCAACTCCAATATTTGACTTCGAGTCACCTCCTTTTTATGCTCTTTCCATCCATTTGTTTCCCTTTAGGAGGAAAAGAGACTCAAGAAACATTACATGTTTCCCTTGGGTGTTCCACTCATGTTGCGTAAGAAATGACCTCTCAGGCATTCCTCAATTTTTCCACATGGCAACATATGTTTGGTTGTTGAATGGTTGTGTGGTTGATAGTATTTGACACAACCACTCTTTTTCATCACATGGAGCATTCGTGATGTGCATAGTTTATATGTTTATCTGAAATCCTCGTAGAGTGGTGCATGCTTTGTGAAGAGGTAGGCTTCACTCCAGCTTGTCACACCTCTACATGTAAAGCAAGTAGTTTGATGTATAGTTGTAGGCTTCACCTTTTCCTTGCTGCATTACTCTAAGGATGTGAATGATATATTTATCCAATATAAGAACTGCAACTCGGAATACCACTATTGACACATTGCACAATGGAATACCACTTTGTTTTGACATCGGAGATTTCACTCTAAAGGAGCAGAGGGATGCAAATTGCATTGTAAATTTGGGATTGAAACCAAGTCTGATCAGAGTTTGCTTCATTACCATACAGAGTTGCAAAGTATAAATTTGTAATCGCATTTTCAAGAAACAATCTTAGTTTTATTGGAATGACTCTTATCTCAATACACGCCATTTGTGTGCAGGTTATGCATTTACTGTCAACCAAAAACTTCGATTTTCTAAAGGCTACGTGGCAGGTATCTGCTACCACATAGCCTTGTTAGTTATTTGTTTTTCTGAAACCATTCTTATATTGATTTTATGATAATTCTATGTGTTTCTCATGACTATTTTTTCAATAGCGTATTTGGTGCTAAAACTAATGGCTTTTGGGCCACTTTAGAATTTTTTTTAACTGTAGTGTGAAAGAATTTAATTAATCTTAATAATAATGGTTCTTAACTTCTTCATAAAGAATTAAAAAAAAATAGAACAACAATAAATATTTTCTAGAGATTGTAAAATCTTTTAAAAACACTTTTGGAAACTTTGCATCTATACATTTCAACATTTAGGAAAACTTTATTGTTCTGGGCTATCATACCAATCTCTTATGAGCGAAAATACATTTAATTTACAAATGCCGATGAATTTATTCAAGCATTGGGTTTGAGCATGGCATCAATCATAGTGGCATTCCCATTTGTTTGAGAGTATAATGCCCCTGTTAGATTGGCACATCTTTTGGATTTCCATATTGGAGAATTGAGAGCTCAAAGGGTAACTACATGGGAGGTCTACACACAAAATTTAGATCGTCACCATTTGGATGATTATAATTCTGCATAGAATGGAAAGCTATCACAATGGTAGAGTATCCTACACCCTTAAACAGTCTAAGTCCAACATGAAGACCACTATGAAGACCACTGCCTTGAGCACAATTTTTATATCCAGAGGTTGCATGATATTATTTATAAAACCTCAATGGCAGCGATCCATCCTGATCGTCTGAATGTTCTGGATGTTCAACATACTATGAGAAGTTTGAAGGAAGGCAACGAAGTGTTGCACACAATAACAACAACACTTAATAGTCACTGAAATACCAAATCGTCAACTACGGGACAAGTTTCAACACACTCTTCATAAGTAACAACATGTCTGCACAAGTAATAGCAGACCACCACATAAAGTTACAACAATTGCTATTACCCTTGAAATCATAAAATACGAACAATACTATGTTCCAGTAATAGCTAAATTAATTCTACCTTTCACAGTCAAAATACAAACTCAGGAATATTTATCACTGTTGTTAGGAAATAAGTCCTATGGCTGGGGTGTGGCCACATGTTGGTTGTGGAAACTGATCTTCCTGATTCAGAAGTCATGTTTCAGTCGTGTGTAGATCCCAACCCGGGATGGGGGATGTGGGGGAGCTTTCCCCCCCACTACAGTTGCCATGGGGGGTCCAGGGGGGGTAGTTACTAGTTTGGGAGCCCCCCTAATGAGGGTTCGGGGGTAGTGCCCCTGGAGCGAAAATTTAAAAAAAAATGCCTTGTAAAATGTTGTAATTTCATAGTCATGATTTGGTCAATAATGGGTGATTTATGGGCCCATGGTATTGGGTGTTCCATAGTATTTTCCCATGCTAATCACACTTTAAAATAAAGGAGTTGTAATACTACTATGTATTGTAGTATTGTAAATATCTATATGACCATGTAAGAGAGACCGAGAGAGAATGGAGAGGAAGTTGCAGTGGATGTGTTGCAGGTTGTATCCCTTCATTTGTTGGATGGTATAATAAAAGGATTGGAAATTTCTCCATGGATGTAGCCCAGATTGGGTGAACCACATATATTGGTGTCTCTCTTGTATTGTGTTTATGTTTGCATCTTGTTTATTGTTATTACTTTGTGATCCTATTTTTCTAACAATTGGTATCAGAGCCAAAGGTCTATTTGGCAGATAAACTCGCAGGAAAGAAGGGTTCCTAGTTCGAGTTGGAGCAATGGCGGAAGAAGGAAAGTTTAGGTCGAGAAATTTAATGACCAAAACTACCAGTTATGGAAGATGCAAATGGAGGACTATCTGTATCAAAAGGATCTATTCCTACAATTGGGAAGGAAAAAAACAACTAGCAACTATGAAGGACGAAGAATGAGAGGTTCTTGACATAAAGGCACTAGGAATAATACGGTTGTGCCTGTCTTTTTCGGTGGATTTCAATCTCTCAAAATAAAAGACAACAAAGGGTTTGATGAGCGCACTGGGTAATTTGTATGAAAAACCCTCACCCTCCAACAAGGTATTTCAAATGAAGTGTTTATTTAATATGAAGATGTTAGAAGTTGGATCTGGTGCTAATCATTTAAATGAATTTAATACAATTACAAATCAGCTATGTTCTATAAAAAATAACTTTGATGATGAGGTTAAGGCTCTTCTAATCATGTGCTCATTGCAAGAAAGATGGAATGACTTGGTCATGGTTGTAAGTAACTCTGTCTATGCTTCAAACACTTTGAAATTTGATGATGTTGTTGGTGTTATTCTTAGCGAGGAAATGTGAAGGAAAAGCACAAATGAGACATCAGGTAATGTGTTGACCATGGAGATCAGGGGAAGAAAAAGGGAGAGAGGAAAGATCTCAGGTAATCGTAGCAAGTCCAAGAAGGGCAGATCCAATTCTAGACTGGGAAAGATAGAGTGCTGGAACTATAGACAGAAAGGACATATGAAGAAAGACTGCAGATCTCTAAAGAAGAAAGGAGATGGACAGTAGGAGACTACTCAGGAAGCAAATGTAGCAGGTGATATGTTACAAGATGCTTTGATTCTTGCACTAGATAATACTAGTGATTACTGGATAGTAAATTCAAGGGATTTATGTCATGCTACACCCCATAAGAAATTTCTTTATGATTATGTTCAAGGTGATTTTAGACATGTTTTATTGGGTGACAATGAGCCATGTAAAATTGTTGGAATGGGTAAAAGGTATGGATAAAGTTAAAGAATGGAGGTGAATGGCTACTAAAAGATGTAAGACACATTCATTCCATGAAAATAAATCTGATCTCAACAGGGTAGTTGGGAGATGGTGGTTGTTTATCTATGTTTGGAGAAACATGGTGGAATATCACTAAATGATCGATGGTGATTGCAAAAGGAGACATGATAGGTACGTTGTATTTATGTCCTCATAATACTGACTATTCTATCTCTTTAGCTTCCACAATAATAGATACAACATTGTGGAATCATAGGCTTGGCCACATGAGTGAGAAAGATATGCAGAGTCTCCACTCAACGAAGTTGTTGCCAGATCTGAAGCAGGTAAGCTTTGAATTATGTGAGAACTGTGTTTATGGAAAACAAAAGAGAGTTGGATTTCTTAGGGTTGGGAAATAGAAAAAGGGTGAAAAGTTAGAGCTTGTACATACAAATATATGGGGACCATCTCATGTATAATACCTTAGTGGCTCTCGTTATTGTGTTACATTTATTAGTGATGCAACTAGAAAAACTTGGGTTTATTGCATTAGAAATAATTCTAACGTGTTTTCTACTTTTAAGAAATGGAAAGCTTTGGTTGAGAATGAGATAAGAAAAAACTTGAAGTGTCTTAGATATGATAATGGAGGTAAATACTACAGCAAGGAGTTTAATAGTTACTTTTCATACCATGGGATTCGTAGAGAGAAGGTAGTCTCTGGAACACCACAATAAAATGACGTGTCGGAAAGGATGAGCAGAAAAATCATGAAGCGTGCAATGTGTATGAGATTGCATGTAGGGTTTCCCTTACATTTTTTGGTAGATGTTGTAGATACTATTGTTTACTAAATAATTAGAGGGCCTTCAAGCACTTTGGATGGTGGTATTCCATAGGAGGCATGGAGAGGTAAAAAGGTAAACTAGTTATTTATGAGAACTTTTGGTTGTGAACCATTTGTCCATATTGATAAACAAAATAGAACAAAGCTTGAGGATAAATCCAAGAAATGTACCTTTATTGGATATGGGGTTGATGATTTTGGTTATCGCTTATGGTATTATGAAAATATCAAAATCATTATGAGTAGAGATTTGGTATTTAATGAGAATGTCATGTATAAAGATCAGTTGCAAGGAAAGAAACATGAAAATCAAAACACAGAGTACACAGTGCTTGATGAAATCAAAGAAAACGAAGTTCCAAAGCTGCCACAAAATCAAGAACAGCGGCAAGTACCTCAAACTTTTGTGAGTGTTAGAAGATCTACCAAGTTAAGTAGACCCCCTAAACAATACTCTCCTTCAATGTATTATTTATTGATGACTAACTCTAGTGAACTAGAATGTTATGAAGAAGCAATGCAGGTGGAAACTAGAAAGAAGTGCGAGAAAGGCATAAATGAGGAGATTGACTCATTGGTAAGAAACCAGAATTGGGATTTGGTTCAGTTTCTTCCAAGTAAAAGAACATTGCAGAATAAATGGGTTTACAGGTTTAAGGAAGAAGATGGAAGAAAGAAGTGGTACAAGGCCATACTTGTTGTAAAGGGGTTTGCACAAAATAAAGGTATAGATTTTGATGAAATATTTTCTCCAGTTGTTAAAATGACTTCAATTATGACTATTTTAAGTCTAGTGGCGGTAGAATATTTGCATCTTGAACAGTTAGATGTAAAAGAAACCTTTCTTCATGGGGATTTGGAGAAAGATATTTATATGCAGCAACCACAGGGGTATGATGTCAAAGGTAAGGAGAATTTGGTATGCAGGTTGAAGAAGAGCTTGTATGGATTGAAGCAAGAACTAAGGAAGTGGTATTTGAAATTTGGCAGGTTTATTATAGAACAAGGTTATAATAGATCCCATTCTGACCACTATGTTTATTTCAAGAGGTTAGATAATGGAAGATATATTATCTTGTTCTTGTATGTGGTGACATGCTTGTTCTAGGGTCTAACATGCAGAATATAAATGTGCTCAAAAGGAAGTTAGCTAGTTCATTTGTGATGAAGGATTTGGGTACTGCAAAGAAAATCCTTGGTATGAGAATAACAAGAGACAAGAAAAATTGCAAATTGACATTGTCTCAGGGTGAGTACATAGAAAATCTATTGGAGAGGTTTAGATTGCATAATGAAAAACCAGTAAGTACACCAGATATTGCACATGCAATGGGAGTTGTGAGCAGGTATATGAATAATATAGGTAAAGAATATTGGAAGGAAGTACATTGGATTCTCAGATATTTGAGAGGTACTACCACTCATGCGTTATGTTTTGGAGGTTCAAACACTGTTCTACAGGGATATGTCGATGCAGATATAGCAGGTGATAAAGATAGAAGGAGGAGAACCACAAGGTATGTCTTTAGTGTAGGTGGAACAATAGTAAGTTGGATTTTGAAGATGCAAAAGGTTGTTGCACTTTCAACAATGGAAGCAGAGTATGTTGTTTCTATAGAGGCTAGTAAAGAGATGATTTAGTTACAGAGGCTCATGGAGGAATTGGGTAAGAATCAATTGAATACTAGTTGTACAGTGATAGCTAGTGTGCCATTCATCTTGCAAAGAAATAAGGCTTCCATTCTAATACTAAACGTATACAACTCAAGTACCATTTCATATGTTATGTTCTCAAAGATGAACTGTTGAAGCTGGAAAAGATACACACTACCAAGAATCCTGCAAACATGTTGAGAAAGGTAGTAACTAAAGAGAAACTGAGTTCCTGCTCAATTTTAGTTGTCCTTCAAGCATGAAGGTGAAGATGAGAAATTTTTCCTATCCAAGGTTCAGAGCATAGTCCAGCAATTGCAGCAGCGGTGGAGTTGTTTTGATCAGTCTCCAAGTGGGAGATTGTTTGTTGTTGAGCATGACCTTCCTAATTCAGAGGTCATGTTCCAGCCGTGTTTGGATCCCATCCCATGACGGGGGGTGTGGATGGGCTTGATCCCCCACTATAGTCGTCATGGGGGGTCCAAGGGGGGTAGCGATGAGTAGTTTGGGAGGATCCCCCTGGTGAGGTTTAGGGGGCAGTGTCCTTGTAGCAAAAAATTTCAGAAAAAATGCCTTTTAAAATGTTGTAATTTCATAGTCATGACTTGGTCAATAATGGGTGATTTATGGGCCCACGGTATTGGGTGTTCCAGAGTATTTTCCCATGGTAATCAGTCTTTAAAAGGAAGGCATTGTAATACGACTATGTATTGTAGTATTGTAAACATCTTTGTGATTGTGTAAGAGAGACTGAGAGAGAGTGAAGAGGAAGTTGCAATGGATGTGTTGCAGGTTGTATCTCTTCATTTGTTTGACAATATAACAAAATGACTGGAAATTTCTCTATTGACGTATCCCAGATTGGGTGAACCATGTATTTTGGTGTCTCTCTTGTATTTTGTTTATGTGAGTTATATTTGCATCTTGTTTATTGTTATTTCTCTGTGATCCTATTTCTAACACCACCAACATACCAGGGTTGAAAGAACATATATCTAGGTCTCCGCAACAAGAAAAATAAACAAGAAGTTTTGAGTTAAGAAGACATTCACCTATCTATTGAAGGTTGATCATAGCATTCTCATTGAATCCTTAAGATGTCCTCTTTCTCTCCAATCATAGAACCTGCAAAACCACTTCAAAAACCTTCCTCAAACATATTTGACTACAAATAAACACTTGAGATTCAAATAAATCATAGAATACTAATCTAATGAACATCAATAAGCAACCAAATCTGAGATAAACATGAACACAGTTGTTTGGAAAGGGAAGAATGCTTATTCTTTCATTAATGAATGAAGCAAACACAATGTTGACCAAATCGCGACCTCACAGTCGACAGGGGTTCACCAACTGTCTACACATACCGTAGTCTTCCTAAGCATCGGCCCGGGCAGGTTTGAGCCCACCCAGCAACACCCGCAGAGCAGATGAGGTCTCACCCAAGGCGTCCAGGAAGAGTAGACGAAACCATGTTTCCGCCGAGGCAGGAGGCGAGTTGCAGCAGCATGGTACCAACAGCAATTCTAAATATTCATCATGAAGTTATAGCATATCACTTTAATCGCAACATTTAACATTACAGTAAACAGATATCTATAACATATTATTGCGGCATTCACATCATAGCGACAGAAATAGATAATTGCAGTAAGAAAAGGCAATAACATAAGTATCGAGCAACATTACACACAGATTGCACCAAATCATCATCCTTATATTACTGTGACATACCAAAAGCAATACATAAATCTCTTCGCAACTCCTGCATTATCTCTCTGTCAATCTCTGCATGCAGCTCTCTTTCTATCCTCTATCCATCCACTTCTCTCTAACACTTACAATTCTCATCTATTTATAGGCTTCTGCCAATTACAATACTTGCCCACTTTCCTAACCGACACTTATGGATAATCGACTAACTGACTTGGTCTAATGACCTAAAAACCTGCATACCGCGGTATAATTGACTCGATATTATAAAATACATGGTCCAAGTGACCCAGAACCTTCCAACTGCGGTCTACTTGACTCAATATTACAAAATACATGGTCCAAGTGACCCAAAACCCGCCAACTGCGGTCTACTCTGGTACAAACTACTCCTTTTGCACCTTTATCCAACGTGTCGCAACGTCGATGGTACCGCGACATATCCTCATCAAACCGCCTGCCAACAGGCCCCCAACACAATCTTGTGGCTCGCCCTCGAGCCACGTCAACTGATGGACAGAGTACACGTTGCGGTCCTTGCCTTGAAATCTGCATACAGCTGTTCGACATTCTTCACCAACTCTTGGGCCTCTTTAGCTGTTGCCTGATTGCTGATCACATCTTCGGCACTGAGCCACTTATGGTCTTTCAGTCCTCGAGCTGGAATTGATGGTTGTCTCTTAGATTACCTACGCTTGCTCATACACACTTATTTCCATATAATTAGCTCATAGAAAACGCTTTTAAGCATAAAAGAATAACCTCTAAACTACTCTATCAAATAATCAAAACAAATCATTAAACCCCGCAAACAAAGGCATTTTCCATATCCATTATTGTGCTTGTGTGGCATAAAAAGAATTATAAAGTGCCTAATTTAGAGCTCATCAGTATCCATGTTGGGCCTTCTAGTACGACAGGGACAATGCCACATTTTTGTCCCCATTGCAGGCACACTTGGCCTAGCCCAATCGAGGGTTGCTATATGGAGCATGTTAGCACTTTTTTTAATGTGTTTTCAATCATCACTTGATAATTTTAAAAGTAATTTTAAAGTATTTGTGCTTGACTTAATCTATTATTTCAATGTACAACTATTTAGATCTGAGACACCATCATGGGAGAACACAGCATATCCCAACCTGGATTCAGCAATGGCAGCTACAGCTAAAATTGCGGCACCTCACACGGAGGTATTTTCAGTACTTCACACAATATTTTTATTACTTATAGAATTTCTATTTTTATGTATTTACATTTATGACATACATTATGATAGTTCGTACAATATTTTTGAATATTTTGATTGACTGATTAATTACTTGTTTAATATGTTTATAACTTGCATGCATTTTGGTGTCAATAGGTATGCACGGACTACGATGATCAGCCATATCTGCAGGGGTCATTATATGACCATATACATAGGTACAATGTGTAGTTAAAAGCATGCTTTTAATTTGAAATGTTACAACGTACTATGGTTTAATTTGATTTTTGTTTACTAAACTATGATATTACAAATTTGTATGCAGGGGCCACCAACAGTTGTAGGCCACTTTAGTCCCATGTTTCCACCCTCTCCCATGAGTCACATCCCTTGCTTCCATCCATACCTATCCCTCTGTCCACCCCCTCCCTTCCATCCATCCTCCCCTCTCCATCCATACTCCCCCCTCCGTCCATCTTCCCCCATTCGTCCACGCCCCCCCATCTATACATCCTCCCCCATTCATCCACACCCCCCCATCTATACATCCTCCCCTATTCGTCCATGCCCCCCCTTCCATCTAGCTTCCCCCCTTCATCCACAACCTCCCTTCTATCCATCCTCCTCCCTCTATCTAGGGCCGCCCTCCCATTCTCCATACCTCAACATTCCCCCTATCTCTCTTGGGTCGATACCCCCTATTGTACAACCGGTAGGGGTTCATCATCCATGATGTCCTCCTCCACCGCATACCACCATGTCCTCTTCCACCATATCATCTCTAGTTCTTGCCACTATTGTGGAAACTACTATTACATTGTCTTCCCATGTATCTACAGTGGTTGCACCCATAATTGTTGCATCTACATCTGTGCCCCCCCCCATGACTGCATCAAAGCAAGTCGTCCAGTCAACTGCTCCACCTGTTATCCCAGAAGCCCAACCATGTCCATTGTCGGAGGTGTTCACGGTGAGAATCAAGTTAATTTATGAAAATGTTTGATGCATTAACCAAAATTAATTTAAGCAATTATGATTTTTCAATGAAATGATTGGCATAAATGTTGTAGGGTGGAATTGTTGAGAGGCTCAACAGATCCAAGACATCTGCCTCTCGTCTACCACTCGCTTCAGCGGTGAGTTATTTAAGATTTGAATTGTACATTAATTTTATAAATGTGGTAAATGTTGCAAATGCTTGAAAATGATGGTATCTTATATATTTGTTTCAGAGCATGGAGAGACAATATACTCCTAAACGAAAGAAGACCCGAGATACCAGTAGCTCCAAGAAGAGGAAGATCGATTTTGGAGATGTGCCTGGGAGTGACCGGGGTGGTCACAATGCTTGAAACACCATGTTATATACATTATCCACGATGTGGCACCTTTGGGCACCAGTTTCCATGTACTTTGTATCTACGACACGGGTTTCCATGTATTTTGGATCTACGACACAAGTTGTCGGATTTTGTATAGGGAACTAGTTTCCATGTATTTTGGATCTATGACACGAGTTGTCAGATTTTTTATCGGTCACGAGTTGCCATTGTAACATCCTTATTTTACACCTTCTTATTTTGGTAATTATAATTGTAAACTATGTATGTGGCCCTGGTGAGGAGCTCAAGGCCAAGGCCCCACCAGTGGACCTTGAAATTATGTTATAGTATTTCCTAAGCTTTAGATGTTATTGTAAATCTAAAAGACTAAAGGAGGTGACGCAACTTAACAATGGGCGGCTAAATACACTAAGAAGGAAAAGTGATTGGTAAGGTGACCATCAAGATCTAGCGATAGATGGTGGGTATCATCTTAGTGCCTTGGGAACTTGAGGAAATAGTAAAGTAATCTATGGATCGACTTTAGAAGCTATAAGTGTAGTCGTCATAATTTGAAGGGAGTATTTACTCATCACCACCTTCTAATCAAGGCTTAGCTCTGAGTGAGAGGAAATTTGACCAAATTATTGAAATAAGACGTAAGAAAGGTCACATTTTTATAGTACCCTAATCTCGGTAAAGGATACCGAGAGATTTGGTTGTGAAGCTCTAAGTAACTACCTTTTTGATTATATATATAACATCACCCTTATTATGCAATATGGGGTGTAATTTACACACCACCACATCGTTGAAATATTATTAGTTATAATATTTTCTGAAATTATATATATATATATATATTATACATTAAAGGGGATTATAAAGATAATGCAAGAGAAGTTATTTATAGAGTATTGGAGGATATCTATATATTGTGGTACTCTTAAAGAAGGATAAACTATCCTATCAAAGAACTATTGGGACTATTTTAGACTATGGCCTCTCATTGTTAAAAGGTGGATAAGCACTTAAAAAAAAGAGAAAACTTACCAAAGGAGTTATTTAATTCATAAAAGGGTGAGTGGTCATTCGATATCTTCATATCATGGATTATTGCTACAAATCAATTATATTATTTAGTTTTGGTTGTTTTCCAAGATTCTAAATCATTCCGGTTTAAGCCTTGAATTGTGTTTAGATGACAACACATTTCTAGACATACCTTGGGTATGATAGACGGGCATCTTATATATATATTTCGAAATGTGCATGGTGCACATATGTAAACCCTTGGCTTTTAACCATTATATAAACCATAGAAGTTAGTGTACTTACATTGGGTATGGTTTCCGTTGATCATAAAGAAGGAATTTTGGGTTATGAGGGTAATGCGTTATAATAGGGGGCGAACTCCTTAGTCGGTTGGTAGCCTTTAAAGCTCACGATCCCTGCCAGTCCCGAGTGTCCCTTGGCAACAGTAGAACGCCAACTGGAAGACTCGTCGTCTTATGAAATGAAGAGTATCCTTAACTCCAGTGTGCCATTAGTCACCAACCATGCAGGCGGACTTTCCTAGTGGGCTAGCTACCCTATGTTTAAAGTAATGGTCGAAGACCTTGGCAGGGGGCGGCATGCATTTGTTTGTGGAAGCAATCTATGGAGAGGGGCGGTATGGGAAAAGACGATTCTCCAAGAGCCCGGTCCCTTTCTTGATGATATTCCTGATTGTTTGAATAGTATTGTTAGATGGGGAATGGTTGGTAGAATTCTACGATGAGTACCATCGAAACTATGTGTGCTCAGGAGGAGAAAAGAACAAAATCTATAGTGTGCGTTAATCGAGGTAGCGTCTGCGATATGCCAGGCAGTAAGGGTCTCTGGGATTAAGAAGAATGGCCCTACGGGCTCAGCTTGAGATCATCCCTTTCTACCTCTGCGCAAATATCTTCCTCTGCTTAGGGATCTTCCTTGGCGTAGGGTTGGAGATGTAACAATCTCATTTCATCTGCGGTTACTTCCAGCATTGGTAGTAAGACTATCAGTTGTCTTATACAGAATCTTAGTGATCCTGGTGTGTTCAATAATACGGCCAGGTTATGGAGGATCTCTGTATTGACAGAGAACGTATTTTCGGTGGGAGATCTCAACAATAAAGGCGAATATATTGATGCTGCTTGCGGTCTCACTTATGGATACTTTTCGGTAATTAAACATATGGTCTTACCTTTCTCATTATCGACCTCTGCGGGAGAGTCGATTCATGATCTTTGGGATCTCAGCAGTTTTAGTAACACGAATTCCATAATTAATTCTAGCCCAATCTCTAAAGCCCGACAGAAATGGATACAGTTATGCCATCGCTGCAACGAGATTGTGCATCCTTAATGTGACCCTTGCAAACTAATTTCCTTAATTTAATTATGCCGAATGATTTCCATGATTGAATAGAGAAATGTTAATAGCTGTTACTGATTCTTACCCAATGTCTGACAGATTGTGGTAGTTGATCTTCCTCGTTATAAATGAAATCTGATCCTTACTGTCTTACACATTGAACTGAGTCACGCTGTAAAAGAGCCATCGTTGTTTATCCTTTTGCGTAGAGTTATTTAGGTACTTGGTTATGTTGATAGCATTCTGAGTAAGATGCAAAATCTCTGCACTTCTGTTTCCTGTCATCATGACTCTGCTCCAGTTACTTTAGCAATGATAGTTGTATTTTATGCTGGTTGCTTTATGAGAGACTTTCAGTGTTAAGTCTCTTCATTTGGTTTACGTTTATTTTTCCATATCGCAATAGATCGTATTGCATCTACCCTGCTCCATTGTGGCTACGATCCTCTGTTTCAGTTAGGTTCTGTTCACCCTTATTTCTATCGACCGTGACCATTCACACGCTGTGCATTTGCATTTAATCCCATTGAGAATTAAAATCTAACTATCCAGATCCCAGTAGCTCAAGCTCTGCGTAATTCTGTGAACATTTGATTTCAATAAGGCATATGATTTAGCTGGTAATTTATTTCGGTGTAGCTCAAGCCCTGCGTAAACCTTGTAATTATTCGACCTCTGTTATGGATTATGAGCCGACCTGAAATCTAACTCAGTGTTTCTTAATTCGAATTCTGTCATTGTTAATTGTTCTTTGCCCCAAGGTATGATTCATACGATTACTTGGAGATAGTATTGCGGAAGTTGGGAAAAGGGCTGAAGGCCCGATCCTTGAAATACTTTCTTTTGATGTTATATATGCTGATCATTTCCCTGCGTGGTTTTGTTGTAATTTAACTCTGAAAATGCATAGTTCATGGCCGCTTAGGAATGGGATGGTATATTATATGTTAAATATCAGTTGTGTTTTCTGTATAGTTTCGTATGGTTGAAGCTCTCTTGGGAGAGGCTTGAGAAAGAGAAAAGAAAAGTGTAAATACCTGGTCCAAAGGTGTAACCTTCTTTGAATAATTATCATATGACTTTTGTGGACGTAGCCCTAGAGTGGGTGAACCACCGGAATTTGGTCTCGCTTTGATGTGTCTCTTATGTGTGTTCAGAATGTATAAATTGTCGTTATTTCATATTTATCGTGAATTATGTTTTATGTGTTCTTTGGGTTATTTACGTTATTGCCAATGAAATTAAATAAACTTTGAAAGGTATGTTACACAGTAGCAAAGAAAGCAGAGTATAAATCTTTGAGATGTTTTATATTACTAATGCATGAGTGGTTTATGGCTAGAGGAGGAAATTTTTTTTACCATCATATTATGGAGATGTTACAGCCATCATATGTACATTGGGAACCATGTTCCACTATTTGCCTAAAAATTTATATATTTGTTCGAGTTTTGTTCCACTATGGTTTTGTTGTAGGTACAATAGATCCCATGTTTTCATCAAAACATGGGATCCCCAAATTTTTATATGCAAAGGTAATGATTAAATTACATGGTCGTTTTGGGGTTTTTCATCATGCTTTTATTGCTTTGTCATGATTTGATTATGCTAGTAATTTTCCTTTTTCAAAATTCCTTTCATTTTGTGTGTTTTTGTGAGTTGCAGAAAGCTTTGATTTTCCCAAAAGTTGGCTCTTTCTGTAATCCGCAATCCACAATGCGGATTGCAAAAGCTTGGTTTTTTGTTTTGAAACATTTTCGTTCCGCAACCCGCAATCCGCAATCCAAATTGCGGATGCGGAATTTTTTTTTAAAGATTGCGGAAAGTGTTTGAATAATAAGTTCGCATTTTTCTTTTCCACACCATGATTGCAGAAGAGTCATTATATTGATTAGTGTGGTTTGCATTTCTGCAACCCGCAACCCGCAATTGCGGATTGTGGAAACTTTTGTTTTGTTAATACTTAGGGTTGCGTTTCCGCAACCTACAATTGCAGAAACTTTTGTTTTGTTAATACTTACGGTTGCGTTTCCACAACCTACAATTGCAGATTACAGATTGTGGAGAGGATGTATATATTTGTGAAATAAACACCCGCGACTCCCTTTCTGCATCCCACTTAATTGGATCTCAGCCGTTGATCTGTTTTAATCCTACGACCTAGATTTTACCTTGTGAAATTGATAAATATGTTGATTTTTTCTATTTTCTTTTATCATTTTCATTTTCAAAGAATTTACCTATTATGGAAAGTTTTACCACAAGATTTTACCAGGGCTATTTTATGTCGTTTTCATCACTTACAAGTCCGTTTCATGTCCTTGTCTTATTCGTTATTTACAAGTTTTTGCCATTTTCGAATTTTTTTATTTGTGTTTATTTATTTATTAGAAATTTCCAGTTTTTCAAAATGTCACGGAATAGCCACTCAAGAACTGCTCAGAAAGACTTGTTGAACAAAGACCCTAACTTTGGCTTCCTTGCTGACACCAGTGACAAAGTTTTGAGACTTACCAAATTGACTGGTCTAAAATATACGCCATATTTGATAATGATGACCTGTTAGATATCCATAATGACTGGCCCTCTTATGAGAAAATTAGGAATTCACAGTTGCATGCCATTGCTGCTAGACCTGCTATTCTTCCCTACAAAGACGCAGTTAAATGGATTATTGACCATGCCAACCCTAAGGACCGCTCTTTTAACGACAACGTGGGGGCTCAATTGGCCACTTTTCATCCTGAGGTTTTCACTAGAGCATATGCCCTTAAACCGGCTGTCCAACCTCTAAATCCTACATTCCTGGACTCTGCTAAGACTAGGTATAACTTTAATGAAATGGTGAAGTCTTGGATGAACAAACGGACCACTTTCATGCCCAGAGCTGATAAATGTTACTCGATTTCGTGGTTCAAAGAACCTTATTCCCTTTTGGCAGTCATGCTTTATAGGCTTTATGGTCTTCTAAATTGCTTAGTGTTTAAAGCTGAATGGGAACCTATAGCCCATGATGTCCTTACAATGGGGGAGTCATTCCCTTGGGCTTTCATCTTGTCAGCAGAATTAAAGACATCCATTGAATGATATCAGAAAACACCAAAGAAGCCCCAATTATTTTATTCTGCCTATGTGATTGATGTCTTCTGCTCAGAATTCCAATATCCCTCCATGGGATGGAATTGGAACTTGTCATCGTCCCTAGTCCATATTTACTGTTCATATTTGTGGGAGACCAACTTTATTCCTTTATTGTTTGATATCTGTGACCATAACTTTGGTGCTATCTACCAACAGATATTCAGGGAAGATGCACCTGCCTTTTCTCCCTATGCCAAAACTTTAATCCCTACACTTGGTGATTGGTATGTGGGAGAAGCTTTTTCTTATATCAGAATTTGGGGAAGCAATATAGTGAATTTTTTGCCAAGGGTAGTCCCAGAAAGGTTGCTACTTGAAGAGATATCCTTCCAGACTGTAATAGATGGGGTATTTCCTGAGCTTCCTGGATCTAAGAGAAGGGGATGACCTAAATTTCCTCTAAATCTTGGGCCTCTGCTCATTCAAGCTTCAACTTGGGTTGCAGTACTAGGAAGGAGAATTCCTTCTTTGAAATTGGGACTTCCTCCCAAAAGGATGCATGACCCAAAAACATTCCTTGATGCTCACTTCAAACAAGAACACATGAAAACAGACTATGTTCATCAAGATGTCCTTGATGACTCCATTTATCAGGAAGTGAAAATTTTCTTTGAATTCCTAGTGAGGGATAAAAGAAAAGAGGAACAAAGCCACATTATTTAGTATCAACAAGAGCTCAAAACTAAAGTTTTGAGTTATAGAAGAATGGAACTACAACTACTAGAGCAGGTCGAAAAGGAAAATGAAGAAAAAAAAAACAAAACGCAGCTACGCCTCTGATGTTGACATATCTAGATGGGGGTAAAGTCAAGGGGCTTGTAGAGGATGTTCAACAGACCAAGAAGCTCCTGATTCAGTCAGCTGGTGAGGTGAAGAAAGAGTTGGCACATATAAATTCAATGCTTGACACCCAAGTCATTGCTCCAAGTGGTCTAGCTAGTGATGTTCAAGTGGTTTCTACAAGTAACCCATCCAATGATGCCGAAGTGGTGGTTGTAAGTAAACCAGTAAAGAGGCAGAATATTCAAACTCCTGCATCTTCCATACCTACATTGAATATTAAGGACAGTGATGTGGAAGATGAAAGGCTTCCAGCAAGCTCTTTCTCTACTGTTGTTCCTATTGTACAGGAAGTCACAAAAACCCCCAGGATGTTACAAATTTACTTAACAACATAATGATGGATGACCCTATCATAGATGAACATTTTCCTAAGGTCACTATTGCTGCTCATACAACAACTTATTCAATCCCATTTTCCTCTGTTGAATTTCTTCCCACTCCATCCTTTGAGGTTTCACCCCTATCCACCATCTCTCAATTATTTTATGCACTAACCCGCATCACTCCTTCACTCTCAACCTTATCAGTTCCACTTGCCACTCCACCACCAATAGTTATAGAGATCCAATCTCCAACTGTCTCTCTACAACTACCACCATCTACTTCATTGCCACCAGCCACTGATGTCCAAGGACCAATCGCTCCTTCTTCACAATCAGTTGTTTCAACACCTATTTCACTTCCTGAACTTATTACTTCAACTACTTCTCCAACCTCTCTACCATCAGTTTCTAAAATCATCCCTTCTTCTTCGACTACCTCCCAAATCACCATTCCAATACCCAATGCTATTGTTACACAAACATCTCCACTAATTGCAACAGGAGATGTAGCCACATCTTCTACTGAGTTGATAGCTGCTTGTGAGGAAGATATTGTGGTCCCCCTTGGAAATTATTTTTATAGCAAATCACAAAAGGAAGTTGTGAAGAAAGGTAACAAGAGAAGTAGAGATCAGAGTGTCTTTCAGTCACCTTTCCCTAATCAAGTTATCTGGACCAAACAATCTGATGAGTTTCAACGAGAAGCATTGGATACTGCTGCAGCCATGGGAGCATTTGAAGGGGCTAACTTCAATTCAATGATTTCACTAAAAAAAGAAATTGACATGAAGAAGGAGGAGCTAAAAAAGCTTCAGGAGAAGATGGTAAAAATCAATGAAAAACATGAATTTGAGCTTCAGTGATTAAAGAATGATTATGAAAGTTAGCTCAGGGACCTACAAGAACAGAATGATTCCCTCCAGGATCAATTGCAGGATTCAGAGGTTCTGAATACTACCAATGCTGAAAAGATAGCTGTGTTGGAAAAACAGCTTGAGCATGCAACTGCAAGTTCAGCCTCCTTTTGTTTTCCTAAGTTTACTTAGCAAGAGTTCAAATATTTGTCTAATCGGGTCAATGAAGAACATCATAAGCTCCTAGCTGAATTGTATAGTTCCTTGAATGAAATTTAGGAAACTATCAATGCTTTTGAAAATATGTCTGTCATCCTTGACCAACAGATGGACAAGAGGAAACAAGATTCTAAAGCCATCAATGACATTGTTGATTGGGAGAGGTACATCAAGGATAAACCAGATGACATTCCCATGTTGGATAGCTTTCAATTCAGAAGAGTTAGGACTTCTTTAAATACCTAGCAGAATATCCTTGACATGGTAGATGAAACAATAAAAAAGGCAAGGATATCTGTGGGAGAAGGTGGTATGCTATGGATAATATCATGGAAATGTTGAAGTTCCCTACCATGGACCTTATTGAAAAGGCCTGCCCGCCTAAGTTAATGATTGAGCAGGTTGAACGCAGATGTGGGGAAGTCAAGGAAAAGATTCAGCAGCTCGAGCATATTCAGATTGCTGATGTGGACCAGTTCATCAAGCAACCTATCATCCTAGAAGGAAAGATCCACATATTCCTGTGCACCTGGCATACGTTGGCCAAAAATGAGATGGAAATATTCACGTGTGATGCACAACTGGGGCTCGAGTCATCAACCTATCCACATATTCATGAGTTGTTAGAAGTTAGGACAAAGTGGCAAGCTGCCCTTGGTTATTCTTAGATTAGTTGATTTTGTAATCCATGTTTTATGGAAAGTCTACCCTTTGTAACTATTTTGTAATTATTATTTGAAGGGTAGAGGTCTCATGGGGTAAGGGGGGGAGAAAATCACTAGAGAAGGACTAGAGAAACACTGCTTCACTTGAGATATTGTAATTTTTTGCAGACTTAATGAATCAAAGTTAGTTTCTTTTGACATCCTCTTTGTTTATGTTATCAAATTTCTTTGATGATATCTAATTTCTTCACCTTTATCATTGGGTGAATACTGTTTTTATTTTGCAATTATTATTTTATACATTGATCACTAGTTTAGATTTCTCTTGAATCATGGTCTATGTATCTTTATGTTTTAATTGAATTTATTTAATTAAAACATTTATCTATTTCTGGAAATGATTAACATAAATTATTAATTCATGTTAATTTTTCAATTAGCATAAGAGTTACAGGATAATCTTGCATGTTCCTA
Source organism: Larix kaempferi (assembly GCA_027924585.1). Classification (NCBI taxonomy): domain Eukaryota; kingdom Viridiplantae; phylum Streptophyta; class Pinopsida; order Pinales; family Pinaceae; genus Larix; species Larix kaempferi. The sequence continues at coordinate 8,037,695 of BSBM01000187.1, forward strand.
ATATTTAAACTATTATCAGTTAATTTTCATTGCCTGATTTTATTTTGAAGAAATAAGAAAAGATCCAATTTTACATTTATGTTAAGCTGGTGAAATGACTTATTAAAACTCAAACCAAGTTATCCTGCACATGGTAAAAACACTTCCTTTAGATTAGATATGACTTAGTTTAGATTTCCTTTAAGGTAGATTTGTTCTAGGTTTAGATCCATTTTAGAGTTAGAACACTTTAATATCCCTCATAGGAAGACTAGTCCTTTTAGGATCAAACCCCATAAGTGCCAGTAGAGGCCTTTGTATCCGTGGGAGTTAACTACACCAAACAGGCTAGGGATAGAATTGCTCTTGCGCAGACTCTTTTGAATCCTTTCAGTATGGGTTTTTACCCTTTTTTGTTAGGCTTGGAACCCATTCCATCAACCTACACATCCAGGGCTTCAACAAATGGTGCTAGAAGGAGGGTCAGAAAAAAAATTATGCCTAAACGAGACACTAGCCAACCTCCTCCAGCAAGAATACTGATTGTCACCCTTAGTCACATGCATGAATCAACCTCTGCTAAACAACCAGTGCAAGATCCAACCATCATTCCTGCTTCCCCTCTGATAGAGAAAAAAACTAGGAGGGCCGATATCGTTTTTATATCACCCACTAGGGGATCCCTCACACTCGAACAATTACTCAAAGGTTCTTCTCATAGTGTTGCTAGGTTACAACAAAGAATCGTAGAAGAGCATACTATTAGATTAGAAGCAATTCAACAACAACAGAACACTGATCCACAAGTTAAGAATTCAAATAATCAAAATTCAGGTTACTAGAATCCTAAACAACGTAATTCACGTCGCCACAATATACTTCCCGATTTCAACCTTGATACATTATTCAGGGAAACAAAACAAGACCAACCAAACGTTGCCACAGGTGGACCACCACGACACCTCCTTCATCTTCATCATCCTCATCTGACGAATCATCACATAGTGAGTCAGACTCTAGTTCATCTTCAGAAGACATACCCATGGCAGAAGGTGGAAATAGACCCTGGATGGACCAGGATGCTGTGTTTATAGTTGGAGAACAACACAGACTCCCTAAAAGCCCTGAAAAGTGTCTCCCTCAATTTGATCCTGATGAAAAATCACCTTCCCTTGATCATATTAAAACTTTTATGTAGGCCATCAGACTTAGGAATGTCATTCATGAATATGTAGTTTGTAGATTGTTTCCTTACACCTTCTAAGGGAAAGCATCCACTTTGTACTTTTCCCTAGAAGTTAGATCCATCTCTTCATGGGATGACTTTGAAAAAATGTTCATTCATAAATTTGGAGATGACAAGACTCCGGAATACTTAGTCATAGACTTGTCCTCAATGAAAATCAGAGGCAAGGAAAGAGTTAAAGATTACAATCAAAGGTTTTCATACTTGAAAAATAGAATCCATTCTACCATTCTTCCTGTGGAAGAACTACTGATTGCTTATTATGTTAAAGGTTTACTTGTTCCCATTGGTATGTGGGTAAAAAGAGCACGTAAAGCTAGCTTGCATGAGGCCTTTGCTGAGGCTATCCAGGTGGAGAAAGATATATTCTGTTTGAAATATAACCCTGATACTCCAGTTGAACAACCTTCTACCTCCAAAAGAAAGCAATAAAATCCTCCAAAACCCACAGTGAAAAACAAGGACCCATTTGAGATGAATGATATGAAGAAGTTCCTCCAAAATATCTCAAATGAAATGGTAGACCTAACGAAGGGCAACATAGAAAACCTAAACAATAATAGGGGGTTCAATAGACAACCTTTCAGAAGACCTTACTAACCCCCACAGAACCAAGTCCCACCTAATCTTGATGAAGGATTGAACTCTGTAGAAATTCTTTCTATCTTTAAGGGTTTGGTTTGAGAATCACATATTTCTCCTGATCAACAAGATGAAAATCCACAAGAGAATCAAGATCCTGAACCTCTAGATGAAGTAGAAGATCAATAGATAAACACAATTAGCTTCTTTTTAGAACTTCCCATGGCTGAGGAGGAAGATGAGCCTGAGGCTATCTTCAATGTCCAACATCCCTATAATACAAGGAGCAAAGGACATCCCACACAAGAAGCTTCCACTTCAACACCCACACAAAACAGAGGTAAAGCACCAGCAGTTAAGGACACTTTAATTCCTGAAATAGAATACAGCCTGATTGAGGACTTGAAAAGAGTGAAAGCCAACATTTCTCTTTTTGAAGTTCTGAAAATCCCTGCAATGATAGACAGTCTTCCCAAAAGAATGATCGTCAACAACCCTAGGGAGGCTCAGCACAACAATCTAGAGACATACTCTAAAACTGGAAATCAGAATCCAGGTAGCAAGAAAACACCTCCTTTCTTGCTCACTTTTGAAGTTTTCAATAGAAACATCCATAATTGTATGATAGATTCAAGGGCTTCATCAAATGTGATGCCTTTATTTGTCTGCAAAAAGTTAAATGCCTCTTGGGAGCCCTACCCTACTCAAATTGTTCAACTTGACAATTCCAAAGTTAGGGTGGTGGGAGAACTGAAGAATGTCCTGTTAACACTGTCTGTTGACCCAAGAATCCACCAGACTGTGGATATTATTGTGGCTGACATCCCTCAAACGTATGGAATGTGGTTGAGTAGAGATTGGTTAGAGAATATCAAAGGCTACTTTTCTCTTGACTGGTCTCATTTATGGATTCCCTACAATAGAAGACCAAACAGAATTAAAATCAGTAGGGAACCTTACATGAAACAAATTGTCACAGACTTAAATGATCCTAGTGATCCTGCTGCATATTTCATCTCCCATGTGGAACATTACACTTTCGATGTATTTTTTGGGGATCTACCTGCATATTTGTCACCAGTTGAGAACTTATAGAATCAGTCTCAAATTGTCAATCTTACTTCTGTTACTTTCTTAGGTACGGTTGTACATAATGTACACAATGTAAATACTAATTTTAGGATAGACTTAAATGCATGGACTCTATTTTTTGATGGCTCTAGATCTAAAGATGGAGCTGGTGCATGTTACGTTTTGATTGATCCAAAAGGAACTAAAACTATGATTGCCTACAGACTTGAGTTTGAATGCACCAACAATATAGTTGAGTATGAGGCCCTGGTCCAAGGACTCAGGAAGGTAATTGACATGGGTGCCCAGGTAATTGAATGTTATGGAGATTATGAGATCACAGTAAAACAGGTGAGAAACAAAGTCCATTGTTTGTCTCCACATTTGATTAACTACCAGAAATTGGTAAGGGAATTAACTAACTCTTTTATGCATTTAACATCAAGTCAGTCCCCAGATCACAGAATTTTGATGCAGATTTACTAGCTAATACTGCATCCAGGTTGATTCCACCAGAAGGTTTGTCCCCCGACACTTTTTCAATTGAACTTATGTACAGGCCTTCCATTCCTGATAATGTGACTAATTGGAAAGTGTTTGATGATGACCAACAAATATTAGACTTTCTTACATCCCAGGACACTTTTCAAGATGTGGAAATAGATGAGAATGAGCATGAGAAGTCTTTGACTAATTCCTCTCATCTTTCCAATCTTATCCCTAAATCAGTCATCAACTTGGAGAAATACTATGACCTGCAAGATAATTTCAACCAAAAGACCAACTGTAAAACCCAGAGTTCACCCCTCAACTATGAGACTGTCAACCTAGGAACTGAACAGAATCCTCGTTTCATCAATCTAGGGGTTGATTGCTCTACTGAGGAGAAGAGATATTTTATCAAATTGTGCAAGGAGTTCAAATATTTCTTTGCATGGACATACGATGAACTCAAAACTTTTGACACTAGTATCATGCACCATAATATACCAATGAAACCCAAAGTAAAACCTTATCAGCAAAAGTTAAGGAATATGCATCCCATTCTGGAACCTTCTGTCAAGAAGGAGCTTGAGAAATTACTGGCAACACGAATTGTATTCCCTATTAGACATACACAGTGGATTTCTAATTTGGTACCTATTCACAAGAAGAATGGGGAGATTACACTCTGTGTTGATTTCATAAACTTAAACAGAGCTTCTGAAAAGGACAACTACCATGTTCCTCCTACGGAGCAAATTCTATATAAAGTAGTAGGGTCTGAGATGTTTTCTCCCCTTGACGACTTCTCAGGATATAACCAAGTCGTAGTTTCCCCTAATGATCAACTAAAAACAACTTTTAGGACCCCTTGGGGAACCTTTGCCTACAGGAAAATTCCTTTTGGGTTGATAAATGTTGGTGCTACCTTTTAGAGAGCTATGGACATAGCTTTTAGGGGATTGATGCGCAATTCTGTCGTTGTATATTTAGATGATATTACCATTTATTCTAAAGAATGACATGAACATTTGTCTTCTCTGAAACAAGTGTTCGAGCGCTGCAGAAGATATGGAATCTTATTGAACCCAAAAAAATTTATATTTGCAGTCACTGGAGGTAAGTTGTTGGGTTTTATTGTTTCGAAAGAAGGCATGATCATTGATCCATAATGCACAAAATCCATTGCAAATATTGGCCTACCCAGATCACGTAAAGCCATGCAATATTTTCTTGGTAAGATTAATTTCATTCGTAGATTTGTTCCGAATTTTGCTCAAATTATTAAGCTGTTGCAACAATTGGTTAAAAAAAATGCCCAGTTTAAATGGTATGAGGAATAAATAAATGTTTTTTTTCAAATCCGAAGAGCCATTGCGGAAGCTCCCGCTCTGATGTCTCCAGAATTTAGCAAAGATTTTATTATATACACGTTTGCTACTGACTTCTCCTACGTTGTTGTCCTTACACAGAAACATGATAATGATGCTGAAATACCTATTTCATTCATGAGATCCACATTCAAAGGAGCAGAACTCAACTACTCCCAGATCGATAAACAAGCCTACACGATCTATAAATCGGTAAAACATTTTAGACCATATTTATTGAAATCTCGGACTAAAGTCATTGTTCCTTACGCAACCATCAAAAATGTACTGGTTCAGAAGGAGCTAGGTGAAAAGAGAGCTCACTGGATGACAACTTTGCAAGAATATGACTTGGAGATCAGACTAGCAAAGATTGTGAAAATCCAAGGCTTGTGTCTTCTAATCACTCAATCCAATGATCCTATACAACGACAGATTGAGTGGGAACAAGAAGAGAGTACAACAATAGGTTATGTTAATGTTATCACAACTCAAACATTCGAATGGTATGATGACATTAAATTCTTCCTTACCCATGGCTTTTCCCCTGAAACCCTTGACTTTAAAAAACACAGAGCTTTAAGGTTAAAATCTACACCATATCAATTCATAGATCGAGTTTTGTTTAGGAAGAATTATGATGGTATGTTTCTCAGATGTTTAGAGAAGGAAGAAACTGATAATATTCTTTTGCAATTTCATGCAGGACCTGCGGAAGGGCACTTCTCCGGAGAAACCACTGCACATAAGATCCTGAGAGCAGGATACTACTGGCCTACTTTGTTGAAATATGCATACTCATATGTTAGAATATGTGAAGCATGCCAGAATTGTGCTGGGAAAATGAAATAGCATGTGTTTCCTTTGCATCCAGTAATAGTTCAGTTTCCATTTCAACAATGGGGACTGGATTTTGTTGGACCAATCAACCCTACTTCCTCCCTGTAGCACAAGTACATCTTAAAAGCCACAGACTAATTTACCAGATGGGTAGAGGCAGTCCCCCTTAGACAATGCAATACAAACCAAGTGATATCCTTCCTTGAAAGCCAAATAGTCACTAGGTTTGGTGCCCCTGAATTTCTAGTGTTTGACAATGCATCTTATTTTTCTGCCATTGATCTTACATAGTATGCCCTTGAAAAAGGGATAAATATGAATTTTTCTTCCAATTATTATCCACAAGGGAATGGACTAGCAGAGTTTTCCAACAAAAAATTAATTAACATCTTAAAGAAGACAATTGATACTCACCATAAATATTGGCACACCTAGCTATAAAATGCTCTTTGGGTAGACCGGGTCACTCCAAAGGTCGCCATAGAAAACTCCCCTTACTATTTAGTTTATGGTAAGGAGACCATCTTTCCATCCAACCTCATGATTCCTTCACTACAATTGGCATAGTCCATACAAGACGATGATTCTTCCCCACTCCACTACAGAATTGATATGTTACTCAAGCTAGAAGAAGATAGGGAGAAGTCCAAAAACAAGTTGTATCAACACCAGTAGCTGGTAAAGAGGTGGTTTGATGAGAAGTCCTCATCTAATAGGGATTTTACTGTGGGGGACTTGGTGCTAAAGTGGGATAAGAAACACAAGGATAAGAATGATTACACCAAGTTCCAACGCTTATGGATATGACCATTCATTGTTACATAAAATCTTGGTCCTAGTACTGTCCAGTTGCAAACACTTGAAGGTATCACAGACACCTACACAGTGAATGTGCAATTGCTCAAAAAGTATTTTTTCTAATTGAGCAGATTTGCTTATTTGCACATAAAGTGTGGTTTGCTTTCTTTCCTTCTTTTTTTTTAGTTGATTTTTCTTTTGTACATTGGTTTTGCTTTGAATAATTTCCGCACACCTGGCAAAGGTTGTTGAACGGTGTGTTTCAAAGTTAATTTAGTCTGAAGTTTCTAGGTTGCAGTGTCAGTTTAATATCACTCAGCCTACACCAAAGAATGTTTTCCATCAAATTAACAGTCATTATTGGAAAAGCCTTGATTGATACCTTCCCACCTTAATCAATATCTTTATGGATGTTTTGTTTGATTAATTGAAGTTAAGGAAGCAATTGCTTTTTCCTGCCTTATGTTTCATTAGTGAATGGAAGCATATATTCATAGCCTTGTCAACCTTACCTATTCTGGATCCCACTTTGATCACCTTTAAAATAGTTCACCTTAATAATTGCAGATTGCAAGATGGGGGTCCTTATTACAAGCCATCCCATTATGTTCATAGATTTTTAAGTGGAATGACATCTCCACATCAAGTCACCAAACTTGGGAGATGACTTCCACCTATTGCTGGAAGGTGTAAGATCCTATCACAAGTCGGTCCATTCATGATATGAAAAACATCGGTGAGTAACACTACTATCATATGGTCACCAATCCATGGTAGTGTCTTGTAATCTATGCACTAATAAATCTTGTTTTCCTTTGTAAGACAATTTGATGTATATGAGGATAATGGGGGTCTTATTACAAGCCATCCCTACCATGATCATGGGTCTGATTTTGGACTGAAATTACCACTTATGGTCACCAAGCCATGGTAATTGCTTTTAGTGTCAAAATCTAAAAGACAGGGATTCTCCTTACCAAGTTGGTTTGTTCAGTTTCCAGATCAGGTATGTGAATGGCATTGCCAACATCTGATCACCAAGTCAGGGCAATGGCCTTGTATCAACAGAAGTCTTGTTTGCATATTTTTATTCTGCTTTGAAAAGAAAAAGAAAAAAAAAATATTAAAAAAAAACAAGAATATAAAAAAAGAAAAAAGAAAAAAAGGGGAAAATAAAATGTATATATTGTGAGTAATGTGTTTGTACATAAATAAATAATTAATAAAATCAAGGTGATTCAAGATTTGGTAACCCAGAATGGCTCTAAGTTTTCTCTAAGGCTCATCATAAACTGCCTTCCTATGACTGTGTAATGGTGAAGGATTCCTATTTACTTCTAAGACTGCCTTGTAATATGAACATCATCATTAAATGGGTTTGGGTGGGGATATATCAATCATATGACTAACTCTGCTATTTTGATTGTGTTTTATGAGAACATTTTGAAATTATAGGTTGAAAAATCAGTTTGTTGACATGTCTTCCTTGTAACTACAGATTTCATTTATAGAGATAACTGGTTCGTCCCAACCAATCGCCATTTGTTTTAGGTACAACAGATCCCATGTTTTCATCAAAATGTGGGAGCCCCAAATTTTTATATGCAAAGGTAATGATTAAAGTACATGGTCATTTTGGGGTTTTTCATCATGCTTTTATTGCTTTGTCATGATTTTATTAAGTTAGTAATTTTCCTTTTTCAAAATGCCTTTCATTTTGTGTGTTTTTGTGAGTTGCGGAAAGCTTTGATTTTCCCAAAAGTTGGCTCTTTCCACAATCCGCAATCTGCATTCCGCAATGTGGATTGCGGAAGCTTGGTTTTTGGTTTTGAAACATTTTTCGTTCCGCAACCACAATCCGTAATCTAGATTGCGGATGCAGAATTGTTTTTCAAATAATTGTGGTTGTTTGGACCCACAACTCACAACACGAAATGTGGATTGCATGAACACTCTTAAAATAGTTTTGCGTTTTGCATTTCCGCAACCCGCAACCCGCAATTGCGGATTGCGGATTGCGGAAAGTGCTTGAATAATAAGTTCGCATTTTGCTTTTACACAACCCGCAACTCGTGATTATGGATTGTGGATTGTGGTAGAGTCATTATATTGATTAGTGTGGTTTGCGTTTTCGCAAACCGCAACCCGCAATTGCGGTTTGCATAAAATTTTGTTTTGTTAATACTTAGGATTGTGTTTCCACAACCCGCAACCCACAATTGAGGATCGCAGATTGTAGAGAGAATGTATATATTTGTGAAATAAATGTCCGCAACTCTCTTTTCGCATCCAACTTAATTGGATCTCAGCCGTCGATTTGTTTAATCCTACGACCTAGATTTGACCTGGTGAAATTGATAAATATGTTGATTTTTTCTATTTTCTTTTATCATTTTCATTTTTGAAGAATTTACCTGTTACGAAGATTTTTACCACAAGATTTTACCAGGGCTATTTTCTGTCGTTTTCATCACTTACAGGTCGGTTTCATGTCCTTGTCTTATTCATTATTTACGAGTTTTTTCCATTTTTGAATTATTTTTTATTTGTGTTTATTTATTTATCAGAAATTTCCAGTTTTTCAAAATGTCACGGAACACTCGCTCAAGAACTGCTCAGAAAGAATTGTTGAACAAATACCATAACTTCGGCTTCCTTGCCGACACCAGTGACAAAGTTTCTGAGACTTACCAAATTGACTGGTCTAAAATATACGCCATATTTGATAACGATGACTTGTCAGATATCCAAAATGACCGACCCGCGTATGAGAAAATTAGGAATTCACAGCTGCATGCCATTGTTGCTAGACCTGCTATTCTTCCCTACACAGACACAGTTAAATGGATTATTGACCATGCCAACCCTAAGGACCTCTCTTTTAACGACAACGCAAGGGCTCAATTGACCACTTTTCATCTTGAGGTTTTCACTAGAGCATATGCTCTTAAATCGGCCATCCAACCTCTAAATGCTGCATTCCTAGAATTTGCTAAGACTAGGTATAACTTTGATGAAATGGTGAAGTCTTGGATGAACAAACCGGACACTTTCATTCCCAGAGTTGATAACTCTTACTCGGTTCCGTGGTTCAAGAACCTTATTCCCTTTTGGCAGCCACGCTTTCCAGGATTTATGGTCTTCCTACTTGCTCAGTGTTTAAAGCTGAATGGGCACCTATATCCCATCATGTCCTTACAACGGGGGATTCATTCCCTTGGGATTTCATCTTGTTAGCATAATTAAAGACAACCATTGAACGATATCAGAAAACACCAAAGAAGCCCCAATTCTTTTATTATGCCTATGTGATTGATGTCTTCTGCTCAAAATTCCTTTATCCATCCATGGGATGGAATTGGAACTTGGCATCGCCTCTAGTCCATATTTACTGTTCATATTTGTGGGAGAGCAAATTTATTCCTTTGTTGTATGATATCTATGACCATTTCTTTGGTGTTATCTACCAAAGGATATTCAGGGAAGATGCACCTGATTTTTCTCCCGATGCCAAAACTTTAATCCCTACACTTGGTGATTGGTATGTGGGAGAATATTTTTCTTATATCAGAATTTGGGGAAGCAATATAGTGCATTTATTACCAAGGGTAGTCCTAGACAGGTGGCTACTTCAAGAGATATCCTGCCAGACTGTAATAGATGGGGTATTTCCTAAGATTACTGGACCTAAGAGAAGGGGATGGCCTAAATTTCCTCTAAATCTTGGGCCTCTGGTCATTCCAGCTTCAACTTGGGCTGCAGTACTGGGAAGGATAATTCCTTCTTTGAAATTGAGACTTGCTCCCAAAAGGATGCATGACACCAAAGCATTTCTTGATGCTCACTTCAAACAAGAACACATGAAGATAAACTATGTTCATCAAGATGTCCCTGATGACTCCGTTTATTAGGTAGTGGATATTTTCTCTGAAGTCCTAGTGAGGGATAAAAGCAAAGAGGAACATAGCCACATTCTTCAGTATCAACAAGAGCTCAAAACTAAGGTTTTGAGTTACATAAGAATGGAACTGCTACTACTAGAGCAAGTCAGAAAGGAAAGGGAAGAAAAATAAGCACAAAAGGAAGCTACCCCTCTCATGTTGACATATCCAGATGGGGGTAAAGCCAAGGGGCTTGTAGAGGATGTTCAACAGACCAAGAATCTCCTGATTCAGTCATCTGGTGAGTTGAAGAAAGAGTTGGCACATACAAATTCAATGCTTGACACCCATGTCATTGCTCCAAGTGGTCTATCCAATGATGTTCAAGTGGTTTCTGCAAGTAACCCATCCAATGATGTCGAAGTGGTAGTTGTAAGTAACCCAGCAATGAAGCAAAAGATTGAGACTCCTACATATGCCATACCTACATTGAATATTGAGGACAATGATGTGGAAGATGAAAGGATTCCAGCAAGCTCTTTCTCTACTATTGCTCCTTTTTTACATGAAGTCACAGAAACCCCCCAGGTTGTTACAAATTTACTTAACAACATAAGGATGGATGACCCTATCACAAATGAACATTTTCTTGAGGTCACTACTATTGTTCATACAACAACTTCTTCACTCCCATTTTCCTCTGTTGAAGTTCTTCCCACTCCATCCTCTGAGGTTGCACCCCCATCCACCATCTCTCAATTATTTGATGCACTAACCTGCATCACTCCTGCACTCTCAACCTTGTCAGTTCCACTTGCCACTCCACCACCAATAGTTAAATATATCCAGTATCCAACTGTCTCTCTGCAAATACCACCATCTACTTCATTGCCACCATCCACTGATGTCCAAGAACCAATCGCTCCTTCTTCACCATTAGTTGCGGAATCCCTATTTCACGTCCTGAACTTCTCACTTCAACTACTTCTCCAACCTAGGTACCATTTGTTTCTAAAATCATCCCTTATGCTCTGTCTACCTCCCAGATCACCATTCCAATACCCATTGCTACTATTATACAGACAACTCCACTAATTGCAACAAGAGATGTAGCTACATATTCTACTGAGTTGATAGCTGCTTGTGAGGAAGATATTGTGGTCCCCCTTGGAGATTATTTTTATAGCAAATCACAAAAGGAAGTGGTGAAGAAAGGTAACAAGAGAATTAGAGATCAGATTGTCTTGCAGGCACCTCTCCCTAATCAAGTTATCTAGACCAAACAATTTGATGATGTCCAGTGGGAAGCATTGGATACTACAGCCATGGGAGCATTTGCAGGGGCTAACTTTGATTTAGAGATTTCACTGAATAAAGAAATTGACATGAAGAAGGAGGAGCTGAAAAAGCTTTAGGAGAAGATGGAAAAAATCAATGAACAACATGCATTTGAGCTTCATAGATTAAATAATGATTATGAAAGTTAGCTCAAGGACCTACAAGAATAGAATGATTCCCTCCAGGATCAATTGCAGGATTCAGAGGTTCTGAATACTGCAATTGCAAGTGCATCCTCCTTTTGCTTCCCTAAGTTTTCTCAGCAAGAGTTAAAAGATTTGGCTAATTAGGTAAATGGAGAACATCATAAGCCCCTAGCTGGGTTGTTTAGCTCCCTGAATGAAATTCAGGAAACTAACAATGCTTTTGAAAAGATGTCCACCATGCTTGACCAACAGATGGACAAGACGCGACAAGCTTCTAAAGCCATCGATGACATTGTCGATTCGCATAGGTACATCAAGGATAAACCAGATGACATTCCCATGTTGGATAGCTTTCAATTCAGAAGAGTCAGGACTTCTTTGAATGCCTGGAAGAATATCGTTGAGATGTTGGATGAAACAATAAAAAAGGCACAGGATATCTGTGGGAGAAGGTGGTATGCTGTGGATAATATCATGGAAATGTTGAAGTTCCCTACCATGGACCTTATTGAAAAGGCTTTGCGTCCTAAGTTAATGATTGAGCAAGTTGAACACAGATGTGGGGAAGTCAAGGAAAATATTTAGCAACTTGAGCACATCTAGATTGCTGATGTTGACCAATTCATCAAGCAACCTATAAGCCTAGAAGGCAAGATCCACATATTCCTGTGCACCTGGCATAAGCTAGCAAAAAATGAGATGGAAATCTTCATGTGTGATGCACAACTGGGACTCGAGACATCCAACTATCCACATATTGATGAGTTGTTAGAAATTATGACCAAGTGGCAAGCTGCCCTTGGTTATTGTTAGATTAGTTGATTTTGTAATCCCTGTTTTATGGAAATTCTATCCTTTGTAACTATTTTGTAATTATTATTTAAAGGGTAGAGGTCTCATGGGGTAAGGGGGGGCAGAAAATCACTAGAGAAGGACTGGATAAACGTTGCTTCACTTGAGATCTTGTAATTTTTTGCAGACTTAATGAATCAAGGTTAGTTTCTTTTGACATCTTCTTTGTTAATGTTATCAAATTTCTTTGATGATATATGATTTCTTCACCTTAATCATTGAGTGAATACTGTTTGATTTTGCAATTATTATTTATACGTTGATCACTAGTTTAGATTTCTCTTGACTCATGGTTTGTGTATCTTTATGTTTTAATTGAATTTACTTAATTAAAACATTTATCTATTTCTGCAAATGATTAACATAAATTATTAATTCGTGTTAATTTTTCAATTAGCATAAGAGTTACAGGATAATCTTTCATGTGCCTAATCTTTAAACTATTATTAGTTAATTTTCATTGCCTGATTGTATTTTGAAGAAATAAGAAAAGATCCAATTTTACATTTCTGTTAAGCTGGTGAAATGACTTATTAAAACTCAAACCAAGTTATCCTACACATAGTCAAAACACTTCCTTTAGATTAGATCTGACTTAGTTTAGATTTCCTTTAAAGTAGATTTGTTCTAGGTTTAGATCCATTTTAGAGTTAGGACACTTTAATATTCCCTCACAGGAAGACTGATCCTTTCAAGATCAAATCCCATAAGTGCCATCTGAGGCCTTTGTATTCGTGGGAGTTAACTACACCAAACAGGTTGGGGATAGAATTTCTTTTACACAAAGTCTTTTGAAGCCTTTCAGTCTGGGTTTTCACCCTATGTTGTTAGCCTTGGAACCCATTCCAACAACCTACACATCTGAGGCTTCAACAGGTTTTATCTCATGGATTTATATATAGTTTTGTTTTATATATGTGTATAATGACTTGGATTCAAATGTATGCAAATGAATATATATGTACAATGAAAATGATGTACTTTTTATATGTATTATAATTTAGGAAAGGGATTAGGCTACATAATAGGGTTTCATTGTGATTAGAATACAAGCTAGGTTTTACGCTACCAAATAGGGTTTTAGGATAGGTTCTCATGTTTCTAGGATAGGCTCCAACCTCTACGGTTACCAACTTAATGTTGAACTCCACTATCATGACAACATTGTCACCAACACCATGCCCACTACCAAAATCACCATCAATCCTCATCATACTCTTGCTCTTGGTGCCACCATCCTCATCCCCATCAATCATTTGTCATCCACCATCAACTAATGCAATTTATCTCATTGTCACCGTCACCATATCTATCCTCACGCCCATTATCGCCATCGTCATTATTGTACTCATTTTCACCATTGCCGCCATCATGCTCATCGGATTCTAGGCCATTTGGCCTCTTTGTTTATGTATTTTGGGTCAGATATGGATTGCACTTGATTTGTTTTTAGTTGTATGCATCCTTTCTATATACATGTCAGAAACTTTGCATATAAGTGTATAATTATTTGGATTCAAAACTAGGGGCTTTAGGCTAGGCTCTGGGTTTCTAGGGTTTTCCCATAGACACTTGATATAGACAATTTCAACCAGGAGTGTCTCTATCAAGTGTCTATGGGAAAACCCTAGAACGGACGTGGATTTGGGAAAAAGGAGTCGATCTGGGTCGAGAACTTGTGGAGTTCCCCTCTATGTGTAGACTTAGTGAGACAACGTCGGGTTCTTTTTTGCATTTGAACTTGACAAGATGGTAGGAATGGGGTAATCCCCATATATATATATATATATATATATATATATATATATATATATATATATATAAGAAATAAAATATAAATTAAATAGTAATACTAATATCTATTTTTCGTTGAGATTTGGTCTTGTGAAGGCAAGGAAACAAACCAAGATTGCAAACCAAACTAGAATACGAACAAGGAGTTTTGAACTTAGCCTCATTAAATAGAATTTTGAACTCAACATTAAAAGACTAATTGAAGATATAATTAAATTTGAATTCCATAATAAGCATCCATGTTGATGAAAGAGTTGGGCCATAAGTTGATTTCTTATGGATCTATTATTGTCTTAAAAAGATGAAAGTTCTAAAGAAACCTCGCATTGGTTTTGGGCCCTCGCACAAAGTTGACGGACCCTTTAGGTGCAATCATGCATTCACAAAACGCGCTAGAATTTAGCAAATTGAAAATGTGTGCACGTTTCTTAGAACTAGGCATGGGAGGAATCCGACCCTGCCATGCCAATTAACATGGAGGATAGGATTCGTTATAATGATATATGTACATTGACATACATGTACACATTGTTGTTCTTAGGGATACATGTACATTGACAGTCCATTTGAGGGCTAGCTACTTTGCCATATTTTGTATTACAAATATTCAACTATCAATGCATGATACAATATATTCCATATTTTCTCTTGAGTTTCCACTTGTGCTTATGATGATTTATCTCTTCCACAAATTGATAAATTATGCTATTGAAATTTATATAATTACATTTTAAGCAATATGTATTCTCTTACATTTATTGCATTGATTAAGTAACATCTCACGATTGTGTTATGAAAACATTATCTTAATGGAAATAACTAATAATATATTTCAACAGTTCAATGAACTTAGCACATGCATGCTAATTTGATATCTAATTTAAAATTGTGTTTTTTGTCAACTCCAAGGGTTCGACCCATTGATCAGGATTATGGTTGCAAGCAAAATATGACGCAAGGAAAAACCAAAAGTTAACAAAATAAGTCAAAATATGTTTGCATAACCTCTGTCATAATAGTAACATGCTACGCATACCATCAATGTAATCCTATGACATTTTCACAAACTAAGAGGAAGTCTAATAGATGCTACACATTTCATCAATGCTACTATATTTCATCAAACGATATGTACATGAACATCTATGAAGTTCGGTTGAAGTGTGTCTACTCTAGCATGTTAAAAACAATGGCAAAGTATCAAGTACAATGGCAAGGAATGCATAACTAAAGTGTAATAAAATCCATTGGGCCTTCACGTACATATGGTTAGATATATGTAACAAATATACCCTAGTTTGTTCCAATATGCTAACCAATAGATGGTCATGAATTCACTCTCATAAAATCATTGAAGATATAAACCCTATCCTTACTAAACCCTAGTATGTAAGACCTTGGTTTGTGCTTTACCTCTTTCATATGTCCATTTTCCACTTGTCATGATGCAAATGTAATCATATAGAATCCATGGAAAATGAAATACCTAACTAGTTTAATTATATTCCTCGATAATGTTGTTTTGATCAAGGAAAATAATATGTTCTATGTTTGTAAAAAGGATGGATTGTCCTCATATGAAAATGTATTTAAAATTGAATGTTCTTGATTGATACAAACGATGATGTAATGGTTGTTCATTGTGATTTGGAAAGTATCCCCCCATAACTTGGTGGAAAATTTTCATGGTGACTTTGATCTAACAAAGCTAGCAAGGATCAGAGGGATATCATCAATGAAACATTGCCTCCATTTATTATTTGGAACTTTGAATTCTTAAAAATGACATTAATTACTCAAAATCCAAATATAGTGGAACACTAAGGAGTTTTTAAATGACATGGGACACTAAGGACATAGAAATATACCAAGGGCACAGTGTGGTAGGTTTGATTTCCACTCTTTGAATTTCTAGTTCTAGAATCAAAATAAAAATATTTCAAAGTTGACACCCATGTGCAAAACTGCACACTCCCTTATTGAGTAAAACCATAGTTTCCAAAATTGACCTAAAATTTGACACCTGGGCCATGGGACCGGAGGAGAGGGGAACCCCTAGCACTATCCCGATGTCTTGAATCCAACAGAGCCAACAATTTGTCGATCCAATCCATGGTCGTCGTTCTATGGCTCGTTCCATCTCGCATCCAAAAGGCCTCCAGGGATACATGTTGGATACCTATCGGGGCCATAGAATTCGAACCGTGCAACAAAACTAGGTTTCAGGGAGTCCTACAAGTGTGTCTAGGAAGGTTCGAGCTGGGAATGCTAGCCATAAGTTCTCGGTCGATGATTTTGCAAAGTTAACCCCCATGGGAAAAAATTGCACACTCCCTTACTGAGAAAAACCCTAGTTTCCAAAATGGATCTACAAGATGACACCTGGTCCATGGGACTAGAGGAGAGGGGAACCCCTAGCATTACATTGATGTCCTAAACCCAACGAAGTCGACGGTTTGTCGATCCAAGCCACGGTTGTCATTCTATGGCTCGTTCCATCACGCATCCAAAAGGCTTTTAGGGACACTTGTTGGATACCTACCAGGGCCATAGAATTCCAACCATGCAATAAAACCAATTTATTGGGAGTCCTACAAGTGTGTCTAGGAAGGTTCCAGCTGGGAATGCTAGCCATAAGTCCCCGACCGATGATTTTGCAAACTTGACCCCCATGTGCAAAAATTGCACACTCCCTAATTGAGCAAAACCCTAGTTTCCAAAATGGACCTACAAATGACACCTGGGCCATAAGACAGAAGGAGAGGCAAACCGCTAGCACTATCCTGATGTCCTGAATCCAATGGAGTCGACGGATTTTTGATTTGAGCCACGCTCATCATTCTTTGGCCCATTCCATATCGCATCCAAAAGGCCTCCAGGGACACCTCTTGTATACCTATCGGGGCCATAGAATTCCAACCGTTCAACAAAACTGGGTTCCAGGGAGTCCTGCAAGTGTGTCTGGGAAGGTTCCAGTTGGGAACACTAGCCACAAGTCCCCAGTCGATGATTTTGCAAAGTTGACACCCATGTGCAAAAATTGTACACTCCCTTACTAAGCAAAACCCTAGTTTCCAAAATGGACCTACAAGTGACACATGGGACACGGAACCAGAGAAGAGGGGCACCCCTAGCACTATCCCGATGTCCTGAATCCAACAGAATTGACAGCTTGTTGATTCAATCCACGATCGTCATTCTATGGCTCATTCCATCTTGCATCCAAAAGCCTCTAGGGACACCTGTTGGATACCTACCGGGGCCATAGAATTCCAACAGTACAACAAAATCGGGATCGAGGGAGTCCTACAAGTGTGTCTAGGAAGGTTCCAGCTAGGAACGCTAGCCATAAGTCCCCGGTCGATGATTTCTCAAAGTTGATTGTGAAGAACCTGCAATAATTAATTAATGAAAACACACGAGATAGCAGAAATAACAGAACTCAGAATCACTTTTATATTGATCGCAGGCCACTTCGAGGGGGCAACCTCCTTTGAGCAAGCTCAATACAAATAACTTCACGGTACCTTCATTGGTCTCAGCACAAACTTATATACTAAGTCTAGGCGCCAATACCATGGGTCAATACCATGTGTCAATACAAACCATGGGCCAATACAAAATATGGATCAACAATTACTACGGGACGACTTACAAAGAATATGTGTCCAACAACAATAAGACAAACTATGGATCAATAAATACTACGGGACGACTTACAAAGCATATGCGTCCAACAACAATATACTAACAAAGTAAATAGAAGGGTTGACATGGGTTCCTAACATCCTCTCTCCCTTAGAAAAAGCTTTGTCCTCAAAGCTTTAGATGTGGAAATTGATGCAAAATCTGAAGGAGTGGTTCCCCTGTAGCATCCTCAGGTGGCATTCCAGGCCACTGACGCCTGTTGAGTTTCCAGGAGGGTTGCTTAGAAGGATGTAGATGAAGAAGAACCATATCCACTGGGTGAAAAGTGTGCTCAGAACGGTGTTGATTGGCTTGTTGTTTCAGTCGGATTCTTTCCATGTGAAGATTGTCCTGCAGAATAAGAAGAATCTGATCGCGGTTTCGAAGAACCAATTCAGTTGCCTGAACTGGGGAGCTACTGAGGGTGTATGGAAGAAGAAATGGTGGTGCCTGTCCATAGACTACTTCATATGGTTTCCTTTTAGATGTGGTATTGTACCATTGAAGCGTGTCTAGGAAATCCATAGAAATAGTTGTCCAAATCTGTGTAGGGATGGGAAAGGGTTTGAGCAGTCCCGAAAGGAGTGTCTTGTCACCCTGGTTGACCTAGAAAGTATCACAGTCAGCCACCATCTATTGAATTGCCATTTTCAGTCCTTGCCAAAAGAAGTTACATTGTTCCCGGTCATACATTTTGAGGAACCCAGAGTGTCCTGCTGATGAAGAAGCATGGAGTTCATAGAAGAGATAGCCCTATTGAACAGATTACAACCAATTTGGAACAAGCAGATAAATAGCGGTAAGAGAAACTGGGTCATAAAATGTGCGAGAATGAGCATCTGCCACCATATTGACCTTACCCTTCTTGTAAGTGATCGCATAGGCATAACCCATGAGTTGGATAACCCATTTCATATGTGATGGGGAGGAGACCCATTGTTTCAGGAAATTTTCTAGACTCTGGAGATCAGTCTTGATGCAGAAATAAATCCGTAATAGGTATTGTTGCCACTTCTGTACTGCATGAAAAATAGCCATCATTTCCTGCTGAGATGTAGATGCGGCTAAATTCTTACCGGAAGGTCTCTTGAAGGCGACAAGCCCACTGGTTTAGCAAGGACACTTGCAGATCTATCCAAGGACGTACAAGAGACCATTGATGACTGCATATGAATGGAATGGAGTTGAGCGATGACACCATGTGAATTCTTCTTAAGGATCTTTTTCAGGTGATGTGAATTGATGATGCGGAGAGACCCTTGTTGTAAGCCCTTAAATTTTTGTTGTTTCCCATTGACTGAAAATTGCATCCAAAGTTCAGCAAAATCCCATAATATGGGGCCAAGTGTGTGTAACCATTGAATGCCCAAAACCACATCAGATCTGCCTAGGGACAAGGAAAACATGTCAGAGTGCTGGTTATAATCTTCCAAAGAGATACACACATTGTGACACTTCCCCTTGCAAGGTGAGGTGTCCCCATTGGCAACCATGACTTCAAAGTTGGAGAAAGGATGGACAAAACAATCAGCATGTTTGGCTATTCGAGGGTCAATGAAGTTATGAGTGTTACTAGAATCAATGAGTATTGTAAGAGGAAGCTTCTTGAAGTAACCCCTGAACCGCATTGTTTGGGGGGTGGTGACGCTTTACAAAGCATGGAGAGATATCTCTAGTTGTTCATCCTGAGATGGGGTGTCAATAGGTGGCTCCTGAATGTCGACCTGATCATCCATTGTATCTGGAGCTTCTGCACCAATTTTAGAGGCAAGCGGAGAATCCATATTCAAGAGATAGAGGTTTTGTTGAACACATATATGTCCCCAAGTGAATTTATCATCATAATGATAACAAACCCCTTTTTTTGTACGTGCCTGCATATTTGTTTCAGACAAATTATTGATAGGAGTTGGTTGAGGAGCTGGCTGGATGGGAGGTCGTTGAGAACCCATATTTTGGAATGGAACAAAAGTGGGTTTGGAGTGTTGTTGGGATGAAATCTTGTCTTCTTCCAACTTAGCCAACCCTAGGACTTCCATCATTGTGTTGGGATAGAACATTTTAACCTCTGACTGGATTTCATCCTTAAGACCACTGATAAGACAACTCCTATAGAATTTATCAGACAATCCTTCTGTGTGATTGGCTAGTTTCTCAAATTTTGTCTGATACTCTCTCACAGTGCCACTTTGACAAAGTTTAATGAGTGCTCCAGTGAAGTCATCAAAAGCACTAGGACCAAATCGTTGCAAAAGGAGTTGGAAAAAATCTGTCCATTTTGGCTCGTCATGAGCCTTGATGTACCAATGGTACCATTGAAGGGCTTCTTGTTCCAAATGAAAGGATGCAAGTGGAACTTTTTGGACATAAAAAATATTATGCAAACTGAAATACTATTCTACACAATAGATCCATCCAGTCAGATCAGTACCATTGAAGCGAGGAAATTCAAGCGTCGGACTATGGAAATTGCTGGAAGAAGAGAACCCATTGGCTGCAGAAGATTCTTGCTGTCGGTTATTTTTCATGGCTGAATGTTGAAGATAGAGGCTGAGAAATTTTCATCCAAATCTTGGATTTTGGTTTGGATGGCTGCAAGTGCTTCCTCCATATTTTTTGCTCCTGTGGAGGTGACAACTAGAACCAGGAGTTTTTTTTTGGGGGGGGGAATAGATAGAAAAACACAAACAAAAGCTTATTTAATAAAGGGAAATTTGGATTTGGGAAAAACTTGGATGGGTAATTGGGGTTTGACTAGGTTTTGGACACTTTCCGAGGGACAGGGAAGCAAAAAATGGAGATTTCAGAAGCGGGGTGAAAGAATGAGAAAATTTGTCAAAGAGGGACAAAGAAGCAGAATAGGAAATGAACACAGTGGCAAAATTTGGAGGTGAGTGGGTGAAAATTGAAGAAGTTATGGAAAGCCCTAAAAATAGACAAATGTGAGATTTCTGGCTTTGGGAAGTAGAATTTGAGATAGGGTCCTCAGGAACGAAATATGCAGAATGGGATTGCAGGGGTGTCCGGGAAGTTTCAAGGGGAATGGAGGTAAAACAAGGGAGATAAGGTGAAAAAATAGAATTTTATACTTTTTTTTTTTCCAGAAATGGATCTGCAAGGGAGCGAAAGGGATCAGAACAATTGGATCTGAAACGACGCCGAATGGATCAAAAATGGCTGGATCTAAAATGAATTTCAGAATAGATCTGAAATGGATGGATCTGGAATGGCTGGGAATGGATCTGAAATGGCGCGGAAGTGATCGGAAACAGTTCAGCTAAAAATAGATATGGAACTCAGGTATGTTCGGCTTCCTAACAATTTAGGGGTTTCACTTGGCCACCAATGTTGTATGACGGTTGCGTATTGGGGCAATACCCCTCACTCCATGACTCAGGTAAAATTGATAACCGTTTTGCCACAAATGACAGCTCTTTCTTTACCTCACGGGGGGAACTAGTCAATCGGGTAGGGGTCGTTTCCCTTTTCGCTGGTAGGTCCTCTCAATGGGCCAGCTACTTTGGGGTTCCTATGGTACTCCTCACAATGCGTTTTAGGGATTAGGCCCAAGTACTTCCCACATTTAAGTGGATAGGGATTATTCCCAGATTCGAACTTGCAACAGATGTGGAAAAAATAATTTGGCAGAAATTCCACCCAACGAGCCCAAGAAAGTGCTCTGATACCAGATGTGAAGAACTTGCAATAATTAATTAATGAAAACACATGAGATAGCAGAAATAACAGAACTCAGAATCACTTTTATATTGATCGTAGGCCACTTCGAGGGGTAACCTCCTTTGAGCAAGCTCAATACAAATAACTTCACGGTACATTCATTGGTCTCAACACAAACTTATATACTAAGTCTAGGAACCAATACCATGGGTCAATACCATGTGTCAATAAAAACCATGGGCCAATACAAAATATGGATCAACAATTACTACGGGACGACTTACAAAGCATATGTGTCCAACAACAATAAGACAAACTATGGATAAACAAATACAATAGGACGAATTACAAAGCATATGCATCCAACAACAATATACTAACAAAGTAAATAGAAGGGTTGACATGGGTTCCTAACATTGACCCCCATGTGCAAGAATTACACACTCCCTTACTGAGTAAAACACTAGTTTCCAAAATGGACCTACAAGTGACACCTGGGCCATGGGACCGGAGGAGAGGGGTACCCCTAGTACTATCCTGATGTACTGAATCGAACGGAGTCGATGGTTTTTTGATCTGAGCCATGGTCGTCATTCTATGGCTCATTCTATCTCGTATCCAAAAGGCCTCCAAGGACACCTGTTGGATACCTACCGAGGCCATAGAATTCCAACCGTGCAACAAAACCGAGTTTCGGGGAGTCCTGCAAGTGTGTCTAGGAAGTTTCGAGTTGGGAATGCTAGCCACAAGTCCCTGGTCAATAACGTTGCAAAGTTGACCCCCATGTGCAAAAATTGCGCACTCCCTTATTGAGAAAAACCCTAGTTTCCAAAATGGACTTACAAGTGATGACATGGCATGTATGATGATGTGGCATGTATGATGAAGCTGGAAAGACACACGATGGTGTTCTGGTGAAATCATTAAGTCAATGTTGCAATCTGACATCATTCTTGAAAAGCTTGGCACGTTTGTGAAACATTGGAAATTTATTAAGTATGGAAAAAGTAGTCAAAACTACTCTAAGAGAATGCCAACCATAATTCATGGTTTTAGAAAAAATTGCGCACCATCATATTAGGCTATAGCTTGTTGAAGTGGATATCTAGTCATGGTATCAATTATCCATAATCATGTCTGAGGATAAAGTTATAATTCTTCCAAAATAGGGTTTGAGGATAAACTTTGGAGAAGTTCTTGAAAATGGCCAAGTGTTGGAACACTAGTCCAGGTGGCCTTGGGGAAATGCCCACCATAATTCAAGGTTTGAGAAAAATGAACGCACCATCATATCAGGATATAGCTTGTTGAAGTGGCTATCTAGCCATGGTCTCATTTTCCCATAAGCATGTCTGAGGAGAAAGTTATAAGTCTGCCAAACTAGGCTTTCAGGATAAACCTTGGAGAAATTCTTGGAAATGGCTGTGTTGGAAAATTGGTCCAGGTGGCCTTGGGAAAATGCACGCCGTACCTCATGGGAGAATGATAAAAATTATGTGGAACTATCATGCTCTATCTTGTCAAATAGGCTATCTTTCCATGGTCTTAGTTTTCACAAAAGGTGTTTGATGACAAAGTTAACAACCTGCCAAAACAGGGTTTCAGGTTGTTTTTACACCAAAGTAGCAAAACTACCTAAGTGGCCTTAGGGAAATGCCCACCATAGTTTATGGGTTTAAGAAAATTCCCTCACCATATGGTCATCCTATAGGTTGTTGATTTGTCTATCTAACCATGTCCTCAGCTTGTATTTGGAGTGCCTGAGGAAGAAGTTATGGATCTACGAAAACAATGTTTCAGGAAGATTGGATTTTACACTTGGACAATTTTTGCACTTTCCAAAGTTTATCCTGAAACACTATTTTGGAAGACTTATAACTTTCTCGTCAGACATGCTTATGGATAACTGAGACTATGACTAGATAGCCACTTCGACAAGCTATAGCCTGATATGATGGTGTGTGCATTTTTCTTAAACCATGAATTATTCCAGGTATTTTCCCAAGGCCAACTGGACTAGTTTTCCAGCATTTAGCCATTTTCAAGAACTTCTCCAAAGTTTATCCTGAAACCCTATTTTGGCAGACTTATAACTTTCTCCTCAAACATTCTTATGGAGAACTGAGACCATGATTAGATAGCCACTTCAACAAGATATAGCTTGATATGATGGTGCGTGCATTTTTCTCAAACCATGAATTATGGAAGGAATTTTCCCAAGGCCACCTGGACTAGTTTTCCAACACTTAGCCATTTTCAAGAGCTTATCCAAAGTTTATCCTGAAACCCTATTTTGGCAGACTCATAACTTTATCCTCAGACGTGCTTATGGAGAACTGAGACCATGCCTAGATAGCCACTGCAACAAGCTATATCCTGATATTATGGTGTGTGCATTTTTCTTAAACCATAAATTATTCTGGGCATTTTCCCAAGCCCAACTAGACTAGTTTTCCAACATTTAGCTATTTTCAAGAACTTCTCCAAAGTTTATCCTAAAACCCTATTTTGGCAGACTTATAACTTTCTCCTCATACATTCTTATCGAGAACTGAGACCATGATTAGATAACCACTTCAACAAGATATATATTGATATGATGGTGTGTGCATTTTTCTCAAACCATGAATTATGGAGGGAATTTTCCCAAGGCCACCTGGACTAGTTTTCCAACACGCCATTTTCAAGAACTTCTCCAAAGTTTATCCAGAAACCCTATTTTGGCAGACTTATAACTTTCTCCTCATACATGCTTATGGATAACGGAGACCATGAATAGATAGCTACTTGAACAAGCTATAGCCTGATATGATGGTGCATGCATTTTTCTCAAACCATGAATTATGGAGGGCATTCTCTTAGAGTAGTTTTGACTACTTTTTCCATAATCAATTTCCAAAGTTTCACAAACTTGCCAAACTTTTCAAGAATGATGTCAGATTGCAACATTGACTTAATGATTGCACCAGAACACCATCATGTGTCTTTCCAACTTCATCACACATGCCACATCATCATACATACCACGTCATCACTTGTAGGTCCATTTTGGAAACTAGGGTTTTGCTCAGTAAGGGAGTGTGCAATTTTTTCACATGGGGGTCAACTTTGCAAAATCATCAACCAGGGACTTATGGATAATGTTACTAGCTGGAACCTTCCTATACACGCTTGCAAGACTCCCCGGAACCCGATTTTGTTGCACGGTTGGAATTCTATGGCCCTAGTAGGTATCCAACAGGTGTCCCCTGAGGCCTTTTGGATGCGAGATGGAATGAGCCATAGAATGACGACCATGGCTCATATCGACAAAATGTCAACTTTGTTGGATTCAGGAGATCAGGATAGTGCTACGGATGCCCCTCTCCTCCGCTCCAATGGCCTAGGTGTCACTTGTAGTTCCATTTTGGAAACTAGGGTTTTGCTTAGAGAGTGTGCAATTTTTGCACATGGGGGTCAACTTTGAAAAATCATCGATCGGGCACTTATGGCTAGCGTTCCCAATTGGAACCTTCATAGACACACTTGTAGGACTCCCCGGAATGCGGTTTTATTGCACGATTGGAATTCTATGGCCCCAGTAGGTATCCAACAGGTGTCCCTGGAGTCCTTTTCAATGCGAGATGGAACGAGCCATAGAATGATGTTATTTCCACCATGACTAGGTTATTTGTGAACTAAGAATGGGTCTCGAGTTGTACCAAGTGTAAGTAAGAAAAACAAGGGGCACATTTCCTAAGTGACACTTCTTAGGCTCAATCCCCATGAAAAATATCTAGAATCCACAAAGCATTCTCATTTTTGGGGATTCTTTAATGGGTATTGGGTCTTCAATAGCATGGATGAGTCTTGAGCCATTTACAATAGTTTAGATGGTGATGGTGAAAACATGGGTAGGAAGAGCATGGTGGTGATGTTCATGGTGGCATGGTGATGGTGACAATGACCATGTGGATAGTGATAATGATCATGGAGATGGTGATGGTGATAGTGAGCATGAAAATGGGTATGAGGATGCAGATATTATGGTTTACTTAGATGGGAGAAAAAGAAAAAGAAAATAAATCCATGATGAAACTTGTGCAATTTATCAAGTTGTACCAAGTCTATGCAATCTATCAAGCTATCAATGTCTGGCTACAATAGTCAAAATATTAATGTCAATACTCAATGAGACCACGAAACAAAATCATAGCATACATGTACACCACATAACATAGTACACAGTAAAATATGCAAACCACATACCAGATTACCTACCTATGGTCATTCGACTAGACCATCAAGATCGCCTCGAATACCAAGGGTTTCCTTTAACCTCTCATGCTTGGAGTAAGACAATAAGTATGGTGCCTTTGATGAGTCCTTCCTTGGCATTGTTTGCAGCTGGATTTTTGTGCCAATAACTAAGTTTGTATAATGGCATACAATCTCACTGTAATGTACCCTCATTACACATACACATAATTACAGTGTAAACTCATGCAATTAAAAGTTTCCTTTAAGCATCCAATTAACAACTTCGTTATTCTCATTATTTTCCCATACGCATAATTCATACAAAAGACTCTCAATCAGGCATTCAAACTTCATAACTAGGTTTATTCCTATCATTCTAAGAACATACAAGAGCCATCCATCCATCAATAAGGTTGTGATAGCATAAGCAAACATGCCTTACACAAATGAAGTTTATCCATTCATCATTCACATATAAAATTAATACAACAGATAGATTATGCAATCGAAAGAAACCTCATTCACGAATACAGCCTTCTAATAGGCTTAACATAGCATATTCATGGATTACATTTATTTACACATTCATTCCACAAATTGAACTTATCAAGCATAATAAAACACATGAACATTATAATTCATACATAGATACACTTATCTGAAATTCACATGAATGTGGCAACTGATTGCATGTGAGCCACGCTCCACCCAACCTTAGAACTTCTCCATCCTCTACTATTTCAGCTCTCAAGTTCACCCCCGAGCCAATATCCATACATTCATATTAGGAACCCATGTCTTTACTTTGTTAGTATATTGTTGTTGGACGCATATGCTTTGTAAGTCGTCCCATAGTATTTGTTGATCCATAGTTGTGTTATTGTTATTGGTGCATATGCTTTGTAAGTCACCCATAGTTTTGTTGATCCATAGTTTGTATTTGCTCATGGTTTTGAATCATAGTATTGGCGCCTAGAATTAGCCCATGGTTTTCATTGACACATAGTATTGACCCATGGTATTGGCGCCTAGACTTAGTATATAAGTGTGTGTTGAGGCCTATGAAGGCACCGTAAAGTTAATTGTATTGAGCTTGCTCAAAGGAGGTTTCCCCCTCGAAGTGGCCCGTGATCAATATAAAAGTGATTATGAGTTCTATTATTTCTGATATCTTGTGTATTTGCATTAATTAATTACTACAGGTTCTTCATATCTGGTATCAGAGCACTTTCTTGGGCTCGCTGGGTGAAATTTCTGCCCATTTTTTTTTTCACATTTGTTGCAGGTTCGGATTTGGGAATAATCCCTATCCTCTTAATTGTGGGAAGTACTTGGGCATAAGCCCTAAAACTCATTGTGAGGAGTACCACAGGAACCCCGAAGTAGCTGGCCCATTGAGAGGACCTGCCAGCGAAAAGGGCAACGACCCCTACCTGATTGACTAGTTCCCACCCGTGAGGTAAACCAAGAGTTGTCGTTTGTGGCAAAGCGGTTATCAGTTTTACTTGAGCCGTGGAGTGAGGGGTACTGCCCCAATAATCAAGCCGTGACAGCATTGGTGGCCGAGTGAAACCCTTGAACTGTTAGGAAGCCGCACATACCTGGGGTCCATATCTATTTTCAGCTGAACTGTTGTCGATCACTGCTGCGCCGTTTCAGATCCAGCTGTTTAGATCCATTCTGAAAGTCATTACAGATCTAGCCGTTTTCAAGCCATTTGGCACCATTTCAGATCCCTCTGTTTTTGCTCACTTCCAGGCCATTGCAGATCTATCTATTTCAGATCCCTTTCGAGCCATAGCCGCTCCATTCTGAAAAAAATAAAAAATAAAAAATAAATCATTTTTTTCTCCATATCTCCCTTGTTTTCACTCTGTTTCCCTTGAAACTTTCGAGGAACCCCTCTAATCCCATTCTGCATATTTCATTCCTGAGGACCCTATCCCCAATTCCACTTCCCAAAGCCCGAAATCCCACATTTGTCTATTTTTAGGGTTTTCCATAACTTTCTCAGATTTCACCCAATCACCTTCAAATTTTACCACAGAGTTCCTATCCAAATTCTGCTTCTTGTCCCCCTCTTCCAAATTTTCTTATTCTTTCACCCCAATTCTGAAATCTTCATTTTTTGCTTCCCTGTCTATTCGACAATGTCCAAAACCCAGTCAAACTCCAATTACCCTTCAGATTTTTTCCCAAATCCAGATTTTCCTTTACTGAAGCAGTTTCTGTTTTTGTTTTTCTACCCAGTCAAACAAAAAAAAACTTCTGGTTATGGTTGTCACCCGGGCAGGAGAAAAAACCATGGAAGAAGCACTTGCAACCATCCAAGCCAAACTCCAGGATCTACATGAAAAATTTCTCGGCCTCCATCTTGAACATTCAGCTATGAACAACAAACGGCAGTCCGAGTCTTCATTAGACAATGGGTTCTCTTCTTCCAGCAATTTTCGTGGTCCGAAGCTTGATTTTCCTCGCTTCAATGGTACTGATCCAACTGGATGGATCTATCGTGCAGAACAGTATTTCAGTCTACATAATACTTTTGATGTCAACAAAGTTCCGCTTGCATCCTTTCATTTGGAACAAGAAGCTCTTCAATGGTACCATTGGTACATCAAAGCTCATCCCGAGCCAAACTGGACATATTTTTGCCAACTCTTTTTGCCACGATTTGGTCCTAATGCTTTTGATGACTTCACAGGAGCACTCACTAAACTTCACCAAATGGGTACAATGAGAGAGTATCAGACATAATTTGAGAAACTGGACAATCACACAGAAGGATTGTCTGATGAATTCTACAGGAGTTGTTTTATCAGTGGTCTCAAGGATGAAATCCACTCAGAGGTCAAAATGTTCTATCCCAACACAATGATGGAAGTCCTAGGGTTGGCTAAGTTGGCAGAGGAAAAGATCACGACTCAACAATGCTCCAAACCCACCTTTGTTCCCTTCAGAAATATGGGTTCCCAACGACCTCCCATCACTCTTTCTCCTCAACCAACTCCTATCAAGCATTTGCCTGAAACAGAGATGCAGGCACGCCGAGAAAAAGGGCTTTGTTATAATTTTGATGAGAAATTCACTCAGGGACATAGATGTGTTCAACAAAAGCTCTATCTCTTGGATGTGGATTCTCTGCCTGCCTCAGAACTTGGTGAAGAAGCTACAGATACAATAGATGATCAGGTCGACATTCAACACTCGCCTGTTGACACCCCATCTCAGGACGACCCACCCGAGATCTCTCTCCATGCTGTAACCAACATCACCACCCCACAAACAATGCGGGTCAGGGGATAATTCAAGAAGCTCCCTCTTACTATACTCATTGATTCTGGTAGCACTCATAACTTCATTGACCCTCGAATTTCCAAGCAGGCTGATTGTTTTGTCCATCCTTGCTCCAAGTTTGAATTCATGGTTGCCAATGGGGGCACCTTACCTTGCAAGGGGAAGTGTCACAATGTGCGTATCTCTATGGAATACTATAACCTACTCTCTGACATTTTCCTTGTCCTTAGGTGGATGTGATGTGGTTTTGGGCATTCAATGGTTACGCACACTTGGCCCCATCTTATGGGATTTTGCTGAACTTTGGATGCAATTTTCATCCAATGGGACACAACACAACATTATGGGCGTACAACCAGGGTCTCTCCACATAATCAGTTCACATCGCCTGGAAAAGATCCTTAAGAAGAATTCACATGGTGTCATTGCTCATCTCCATTCCCTTCAGATGCACCCACCAATGGTCTCCACGACTTCCTTGGATAGATATGCAGGTGTCTTTGTTGCACCAGTGGGATTGTCACCTTCACGAGACCTTTCCGGTAAGCATTTAGCCACATCTACATCTTAGCAGGACATGATGGCTATTTTGCATACAGTACAGAAGTGGCAGCCATCCCTATTGGGGAATTATTTCAGCATCAAGACCGATCTCCAGAGTCTGGAAACTTTCTTGGAACAATAGGTCTCCTCCCCAGCACACCTGAAATGGGTTATGACTATGCGACCACTTACCAGAAGGGTAAGGACAATATGGTGGAAGATGCTCCTCCTTGCACATTTGATGACCCAGTTTCTCCTACAACTATTTCTCTGCTTGTTCCAAATTGGTTGCAATCTGTTCAACGAGGCTATCTCTTCTATGAACTCCATGCTTCTTCATCAGTAGGGCACTCTGGGTTCCTCAAAACATATGACCAGGAACAATGTAACTTCTTTTGGCAGGGACTCAAAAGGACAATTCAATGGATGGTGGTTGACTATGATACTTTCCAGGTCAACAAGGGTGAAACGACCCTCCTTTCGGGACTACCAGAACCCTTGCCCATCCCTCCACAAATTTGGACAACTATTTCTATGGATTTCCTAGAAGTGCTCCAGTGGTGTAGTACCACATCTCAAAGGACACCATATGAAGCAGTCTCTGGATAGGCACCACCAGTTCTTCTTCCATACACCTTCAACAGCTCCCCAGCTCAGGAAATTGACTCAATTCTTCGAAACCGTGATCAGCTTCTTCTCATTCTGCAGGACAATTTTCACATGGCAAGAATTCAACTGAAACAACAAGCCGATCAACACCATTATGAGCGCACTTTTCACATCACTGATATGGTTCTTCTTCATCTACAGCCTTCCACGCAATCCTCCCTAAAACTCCAAAGGCGCCAGTGGCTCGAAATGCAACCCGAGGATGATACAGGGGACCCACTCCTTTAGATTCTACATCAATTTCCACATCTAAAGATTTGAGGACAAAGCTTTTTCTAAGGGAGAGGGGATGTTAGGAACCCATGTCTTTACTTTGTTAGTATATTGTTGTTGGACGCATATGCTTTGTAAGTCGTCCCGAAGTATTTGTTGATCCATAGTTGTGTTATTGTTGTTGGCGCATATGCTTTGTAAGTCCCCCATAGTTTTGTTGATCCATAGTTTGTATTGGCCCATGGTTTTGACTCATAGTATTGGCGCCTAGACTTAGCCCATGGTTTGTATTGACACATAGTATTGACCCATGGTATTGGCGCCTAGGCTTAGTATATAAGTGTGTGTTGAGGTCTATGAAGGCACCGTGAAGTTAATTGTATTGATCCTGCTCAAAGGAGGTTGCCCTCTCGAAGTGGCCCGTGATCAATATAAAAGTGATTCTGAGTTCTATTATTTCTGATATCTCATGTATTTTCATTAATTAATTATTGCAGGTTCTTCACAATTCACCAGAGAAATCTCACCAATTTTTCCCCAACTCACTCTCAG
This sequence comes from Larix kaempferi, assembly GCA_027924585.1. NCBI lineage: Eukaryota > Viridiplantae > Streptophyta > Pinopsida > Pinales > Pinaceae > Larix > Larix kaempferi. The sequence continues at coordinate 8,068,953 of BSBM01000187.1, forward strand.
AGTCTAAGGTGGAATTAACAGAGGTAAAAGATATACATAGGGTTCATCAAACAATAGTTTGGTAACCAATTCCTTGTCACTTCCGCAATTGACCCACCTAAGTTCCTTCCCAAAACGCACAGCAACACACTTCACTGCAAACGTCGGGATTCCCTCTGGGTCTCATGCTTAATTGCCAAATGACTGGTATATGCAACCAAGGGAAATCATGTCCAAAATGGTTTAACTCAACAATTCAAGTTCAGGTTCATCACAGGGAAATTCTTCCCAAGTTTTATTCACTCTCTCCAGAACTCAAAAACACATAGTGATCCTCTTCATTGTCCGTGTCTGAAATTCCTTCCCATATTCTCGCACTTCTCCTCCATTCCGCAGACATCGCACCCCCCTGTGTCTCTGCGTGCCTCCTCCTAGGATGACATCCAACCACCCAGGCCATGCGTGCAGTAGCCTACCCCACTTTCACTTGGATCACCAATGCAACCCTGTTTCCTCCTTTGGGATCGCACGTGGCTATTCCAAAGGAACATGTTCCTCCATCCATAGTCACAATTAGCCACTAAATATCTAGATTAAATAATAATTGAAGCAATTTGGAAACCTGTGTAAGAGAGTTAAAATTTTGACGTTTTGGGATAAATAGCGTAGCCCATCCTCAGGAAGATAGAAATTTTGAATAAAGATTAAATAATAATTAATAATAATTAATTATTAGTTAATCCCCCACTAATAATATGGCTTAGGAGTATGGGTTTTGGGTTTATCATAAGGTTTATAGAACAAGGGTTTAGGGAACAAGGTGCATAAGTCAACCTTACCTCCTCACAACCCTCGGTTAATATCTGGAACTCCTCTTCAATGTATTGCTCCTCATGTAGCTAGGTGGTATTTGTATTAAAATATTATCATGCTATGTACATACTCATAGCCACAATGTTCAAATTACAATAATAGCTCTAACCTGGGCCAGGGGATGTTACACTCACCTGGTCTATAATCTTCATATGTATACATTTCTATTTCCTAAGTGGGAAACCTGGTTCAAATATTCTCCCTTTATAACCATTGACCCACTTGAAAAATCATTTTCCTCATAGTACCGTAATGGGACATTTAGGGTTTGCTTCCCCTCTAAGCAATGTGCTAGCCAATAGTCAGTGCGCCATGCATTGCGTCTCCGGGAAACCACTGCGTAGTTTCAACGTTTCAGTCAACTAATTAGACACAACTAGTTGTAAAAAATATAAAAAATATACACAACTAGTAGACGTTTTCACGATGGCCACGCACACCTGGGAGCCTTCGGATCGTAAATGACCCCCTTGAGCAAGATTGGAATGGCCTTCACTGAGAAAAATCCTAGCTCCAGATATGGCACAATAGAACCACTTCCAAGACTTCAAGGCATGGTGTGGGGGGTCCCTTAGCTATAACTTGACATCTTGGATCCATCGGAATCGACGGATTCACGATCAGAGTCACGGTTTTGCTGCTGCGGGCATTTTCGTCAAGCACCCTAGGGCCATTCAGGGACACTTTGAGGAAATGCTCTGGGGGCATGGAACCTAAAATGGTGAGAGGACTCAGATTCTATCTGCTCCTGCATGTGAATGTGGCCATTTTGGACGTGTTCACAATGGCGACGCATGCCCAGAAGCCTTCGGATGAGAAATGACCCCCTTGAGCAAGATTGGCATGGCCTTCACTGAGCAAAACTCTAGCTCCGGAGATGGCAAAATAGCACCATTTTTGAGACTTCGAAGCATGGTGTGGGGGATCCCCTAGCTGAAACCCAGCATCCTAGATCCATCGGAATCGGCAGATATGTGATCAGATTCACGGTTTTGCTGCTGCGAGCATTTTTGTTGGGCACCCCTGGTCCATTCAGGGACACTTTGAGGAATTGCTCTGGGGACACGGAACCTAAACCAGCGAGCGGACTCAGGTTACGTCTGCTTCCACACGTGCACATGGCCATTTTGGATGTGTTCACGATGGTCACACACGCCCAAGATCCTTTGGATGAGAAATGACCCCCTTGAGCAAGATTGGCATGGCCTTCAATGAGCAAAACCCTAGCTCCGGAGATGGCACAATAGCACCATTTTGAAGACTTCAAGGAAGGGTGTTGGTGGACCCTTAGCTGGAACCCGACGTCCTGAATACATCGGGATCTATGTATTCACGATTGGAATCACACTTTTGCTACTGCGGTCATTTTCGTCAGGAACCCTAGGGCCATTCAAGGACACTTTGAGGAATTGCTCTGGGGGCACGGAACCCAAACCAGAGAGCGGACTCGGGTTTCATCCACTCTCGTACGTGCATGTGTCCATTATGGACATGTTCACAATGGCCATGCACACCGAAGAGCCTTCAGGTCAGAAATGACCCCCTTGAGCAAGATTGGCATGGCCTTCATTGAGCAAAACCCTATCTTCGAAGATGGCACAATAGCATCGTTTCCGAGACTTCGAGGCGCGATTTGGGGGGGCCCTATCTGTAACCTGGTGTCCCGGATCCATTGGAATCGACGGATTCACAATATGAGTCATGGTGATGCTGCTGCAGGCATTTTCGTTGGGCACCCCGGGGCCATTCAGGGACACTTTGAGGAATTGCTCTGGTGGCATGAAACCCAAACTGACAAGCAGACTTGGGTTCCGTCAGCTCCCACATGTACACATGGCCATTTTGGATGTGTTCATGATGGCCATGCATGCCTGGGATACTTCGGATGAGAAATGGCCCCCTTGAGCAAGATTGGAGTGTCCTTCACTGAGCAAAACCCTATCTCTAGAGATGGAACAATATCATCATTTTCGAGACTTCGAGGAATGGTGTGGGGGGTCCCCTAGCTGGAACCCGGCATCCCAGATTCCTAAGAATTGACGGATTCATGATCGGAGTCATGATTGTGCTGCTGCAAGAATTTTGGTTGAGCACCCCGGGGCCATTAAGGGACACTTTGAGGAATTGCTCCGGGGGCACGCAACCCAAACCATCAAGTAGAATTGTGTTCCGTCAGCTCTCGCACATGCACATGGCCATTGTGTACATGTTCACGATGGCCATGCACACCCAGGATCCTTTGGATGAGAAATGAACCCCTTGAGCAATATTTAATGGCCTTCACTAAGCAAAACCCTAGCTCCAGAGATGAAAAAATAACACCGTTTCTGAGACTTAGAGGCACGGTGTGGGGGATTCCCTAGCTAAAACCCAACGTCCTGGATACATCAGAATCGATAGATTCATGATCAAAGTCATGTTTTTGCTGCTGTGGAAATTTTGGTCGGGCACCCCTGGGCCATTTAGGGACACATTGAGGAATTTCTCTGGGAGCACGGAACCCAAACCGACAAGTGGAATTGGGTTTCACCAGCTCCCACACGTGCATAAAGGAGATTTCAAACTACCATATAGTATATGTCTTAGGGTTGCTTGGCTCCCAAGTGTTGATACATATGAAAAATGGCTTGTTAACTGTTGCTAATGAGATGAAATGAGGGTTGTTCTTGCTTAAATCCTTGAGGGCACACCTCACACAAGAGGTCTGTAACATCCCAAAATTTCACAAAAATTTAAAATTTTTCAATGTAGCTTTTAATTCATATATTAACTGTGCGGAATTATAATAAATGCTTCTATGCTATAATATATGTTTGAAATTATCATAATTGTATTGTTTTCTACATGATAATTAATATCTACATTTCTATGCTATTGAATGTTCTTCTCATCTCAACTACATTACTTATGTCAATGTTCAATCGATGTAATGTTATAAGTGCTAACTGTTATTCTTCTGTTTGATGATGAAGGGGTCCTAAGGGTACTCCAAAGCTTACTTAGCATTCATGCTAAAGCATTTGAATCATTCCTTTCGAAGATTACAGGTAAGGGCGTTAATGTTTACAAAGTGTGACAGAAGAACTCCTAACTAGTTTCAGTAATCTCCAAATGTCTTAATGGCTTTTAGAGAATAATAATGAAATGTATTCGGGTGAGATCTCTTCATTTATAATCTAGTTTTCATATCTAAAAGTAGGTCTGTTATACTTATTCTCATTTCCCATACTAGTGATTTCATACTTTATTCATAATATATATATGTTCATGTTATCATGATGACTTGACTAAGTCTTAAAAGTTGTGAACTATGTACTTCATTCTCTATCCTATGTTTGGAAAACTTTATACAATTACGATACGGTTTCTATTATATACGACTGTAGGTAAGTATCATACAATTCCTCGATATAATGACTATATGCGACTATTGTGCAAGAGATATATGCAAAGTCATATGCATGACCTATAGTATAAACTATCTCTCATTTTACAAATTAATTCCTAGAATGTAAATATATATATAACTCCTTTGTATTATCTATAGCCTAAAAACTATATACAACAATTTATGCAATTCCTATTTGAAAATATATGATTTCATGCAATTCTATTTTATTTCTTTACCATATCAACTATATGCAAAGGGCTTATGTAATGTCCTAAATTCAAATAACATATATACAACGTGGCCATTATCGTGACCCTTTCATAGCCAAGAATGATACTTTGTAATTTGATACTATAAGACTTACGATAGGATTTATATTATGACAGGGTTGCAACCTAGTTCACATGTCGATGTGTGATGAGACCGGTTATTAATATGGTAATGGGCATTTGCTGGTAGGCTGTTGTATCCAACCTTGGCATTTAAAACTCCTATCTACCTGCTTAATGGAATATCACCGTGGCTACCATCGTGGTTCAACACATGAAGGTAATGTGACAGGGCAGTCAACGTGGTCGATTTTTATTTGATCTAGTTTGAGGGTTTTCCTAGCTGTCTCCACGGTGGCAATGGTTATTAATTAATTTTTAATGCAGTTGGTGATTCGAATCACGATGTGTTGTGATGAACATTCTCCGCCGTTGATCATGTGAGATTATTGGACTTTGGTCTTAACCCTAAACTCCACTATTTTTACGCGGTTATTGTTTCCTTTGGAATTCATTGTGTTGGAAGTGGCTCTGTGGAGAGGCCGATAGGCCGAGAAACTCCAGGGTTTCGTTAGCAGGTGTTTTGGGAACTTCTCCATGATTCGAAACCGTGACCTGCTGAGTGTTGTTCTGATACCTGCAATTATTTTAAGAGCCAAGCCTTCTGTAAGAGTTTACAGTAGTTAAAAGATGTTGAAGGGTTAATCTGAGTTGTTTTCACCCTTCGTTGCCTTCGGTGGTGAGATGATGGATACAGTTTTACAATGGCATTGGCATCATGGCTTCAGAGGTAACTTATATAAAGGTAATGTACATGGTTTGAGCCTGTCTTCTACTATTAATTTAAGTGTTGCAGTCGTTGTTTGTTTTGTTTAATGAAACTTCTATAAAGGTACTCGTTTTGACCCAACTCAGGTTTTATGTGGCAGGTCCCTTCGGCTTTGGTTCTCAAGCTTGATTTTTGATAAATGGCAGCTGCTTAAGATATGGTAAGCTTCAGTGGTTACCCTGTTGCTTCGGTTAGGTGACTGTTGGGTCTTCTTGTATTCTTACCTGAGACTTCATATTTATCTTGGGCTATGGGAAGTCACCACCGTCGAAATGTTGTGAGCTGTTTGGCTTCCTAGGGAGGATGAAATCCTCAACCCATTCGGAATTAAGCCTATGGTGTTGTTTTTCAGGGTATACAATTGTAAAAGAATGTAACTGTTGAGAGGGGTTTATCCCTCGGTTAAACTAGATATACAAGGGTTTTGATTCCTGTACTTGATGATGTTTTACGTGTCTTGAAAACCGTGAGTCATGCTTCAGGTTATGTGATAATTAAATGTTTTATTTTATGAAATGTTATGGATTTAAAAGATGCCTAAGAGCCATGGATTTAGTCTTGTGCTTTGCAGTCGAAACCCTAACCTGTAGGTTTCGATAGTAGCTTGATAGCCTGTGATGATTGAAATCAATGTTGATGTTTTTGGTGATGGCCGAGAGCCAAACTTCATATTTTGTTTTGTAACTTTTGATAAACCTAACCTATACAATTTAGGAATGGATTTTTGGAAATGGAAAACTAGCTTCGTGTGTTTATGGTTTGTTTCAATTAATGTTTAAGTATGTATTCAATGAGGTTGAACATGAAATATTAATCTATTTGATATTGATAATATCATATTTAATAGTTCGATGGTAAGGGTTACGAACCCATAACTGTTTGTAAAATAAAGATCCTTCAAAAGGTCGAACTCAGACTTGAATGATCCTTTGATTCAAAGAGTTAGAATAGCTTCTAAAAATGTTTTAACAAAAGAATTAGGGTTTTGTCCAAGAAAGTGTATTCGTACAAAGCAAACTTGTTCTATGTTTTAAGTATCTAAGTAATGATAATGTAGATGTTTTTAAATGTTCTGATTACTGTATGAGTACTAGTACTGTTTGTAAACAAGATCAATGGTATTTTTTTTTATAGAAATCATAAAAGAAAATGTAACTGTTTTGGTAGGAATAAAGATAATTGGTGCAAATAGCAGTCTTACCTGAGACTTTAAAATAGATATGCAGAAAGTAGAAGAGACTGTAACTACACTCTATTTCTCGCAACAATTTTAGAAACATAAAGAAGGATTAAACCCTATACTATTCTACTTACACGAAAATAGAGATATAACAAAATATTGAAAATACTGTTAGATTTATTTCTACAGCTATATAATTCCCGAGTCTAAACAAAATATGACTGATAAGAATTTTAATGAAATACAATAGCTTTATTCTATTCATTCATTCCCCATACTATTTTCTGTATAGTACTCTAGTGCGGAGAAGGAAATTTAATCAATCATCTCATTTACTTAACAATCATGATACAAAATCATGCCTAGGTCAAAAATTGAAACAGTTACTTTTATATGCCATTAACTGTAAATACTAAATCTACAAATGTAGAAAATCATTTAACTACTTATAGGCTGAAATAAAAAATAGAACCTGTAACTTTAGATAGGGCAGACAAACACCCAAGGAGACTGTTCCACCCAACCTACTCCTAAAGACATCCAAATTACTTGCCTTAGGACCCTCGATCCTGTTCATTGAACCACTAGGAAGAAGAATCTATAGAAGTTTTAGGTCATCAACTTGCAGCAACAATGTAGATCATTCAGTCATATAGAGTTAGCAGTCAAAGAGACCTGCACCAACACCTTTGGTTTCCTTCTCAAAATCCATTCAATAGACTCACAATGCACTTCCACTTAGCCTCCCTATTCGAATCTCTCAGTGATCACTTGATACATTTGAGGAATTATTTATGCAGAAAAATAATATGGAGCTACCTGCTCAATTCGAATTGCCTTCTCTAGGCTGCCTAGGCCTTTTTATTGGTTAACCTGGTCATTAATGAGCTAACAGCTCTGTTCCACCCAGCTGGGGGATAATGCCACAATTTTAGGGGTAGTTTCCCATAACCAATAGCTAGTGGTGGAGTGCAAATACTGACACCTATCCCATGCCTTCTAATAGCGTCCATTCCTCCTAGTGATTCAGTGAACACTCATTTAATAGTTCCATTGGTGTTTGTCTACTGTTTTAATTTATTAAATAATAATAATATGTCATTACAATCATCCTTGACTAGATTTGGTCATAATTACAAAACTTTTTAACTATAATTTAACATAATGTTTTTGCAATAAAATAAATAGTCTCAAAATTTGGGTAGGTGACATACAACCCACTTAAGTCTCAACATCATCCTTGATGTTGTTTATTCATTTTCTAAGTGTTCCTGAAAAAGAGTTGGGTATGCTACCCGCATATTACTCTCCAACTCCCAGGTTTCCTCTTCTAGGCTAAGGTGCTTCCATTGCACCTTTACCTGCCCAATGGTGCGATTCTGGAGTAGAGTTTCCCTCATTTCGAGGATACAATCCGGTTCCACCTGCAAATCGTCGACTGGTTCCACTTGTACATCATTCCAATTTATAACATGAGTAGCATCGTGTACATATTTATTTAAAACTAAAATATGAAAAACATTATGTATTCTTAGATTTGATGGAAAAGCTAATTGGTATGCCATGGGTCCAACCCTTTACAAAATTTCGAAAGGACCACAATACCTAGGTGCCAGCTTGGCACAACTTCCCAATTTTAATGAGCTCTTCTTTGGTTTTACCTTAATGAAAACATGCTCACCAACCTGGAACTCTTTATGAGTCCTCTTAAGATCTTCTTGACTCTTTTGCCTATCTTAGGCAGCTTTAAGATTTCTTTCTACCTATTTCACGGTTAGTTCTATTTCCTTCAACAAGTCAAGTCCTAAAATAACTCTATTAACTAGTTCATTCCAATAAATTGGTGTATTACATTTCCTACCATAAAGAATTTCAAAAGGGATAAGCCTGGTTGATGCATGGTAATGGTTGTTATATGCAAATTCTTCTAAATGCAAGTAGTCCTCCCACTTACTCGGCTGGTCCTTGACATACATTCTTAACATGTCTTCCAATATCTGATTTACTCTTTCCATCTGTCCATCCGTTTGTGGATGAAATGCTGTGCTAAAGTTTAAGTTTGTATTCAACCCTTTACACAAAGATCTCCAAAAGTTTCCAGTAAACTTAGAATCACGGTCTGAAACTATCACTTTTGGTATTCCATGTAATCGAAAAATCTGTTTCATGAAAATTTCTGCAATATCTGAAGCCTTATAAGTAGTTTTTAATGGTGTAAAATGTGCTGCCTTGCTAATTTTGTCCACGACCACAATGATGGAATCATTTTGTTTTTTATTCTTGGGTAGTCCGGTAATAAAATCTATGCTTATGATCTCCCATTTCCAACTAGGTATAAGTAATGGTTGTAACAATCCAGCTAGATGTTGATGTTCAACCTTTACTCTTTGACAATCAATCCATTTAGCTATATATTCTGCTACGTCATCCTTCATCATGGGCCAATAATAATATTTCCGTAACATAGTTATGGTTTTCTAATAACCTGGATGACCAAAATAATGACTTTTGTGCATCTCATCTAAAATCAGAATTTTTATCTTTGGTATGTTGGGCACATATAATCTGTCCTTGTACAACCGCAATCAATTTTCTTTTTACCTAAAATCTTCCATAGAATTTTCAGAATTACTTTTTGTTGTCTTTTCAAGTAAATATCTATACTCTTCATCCATTTTAATCCCTTCAAAAATCTAATTGTCTAAATATGTTGTGTATGTACTGATGGCTGAAATAAAATTTAACTTTGCATTACGACTTAAAGCATCAGCAACCTTGTTCTCTTTACCCTTTATATGTTGAATTTCAAAATCATATTCACTTAGAAAGGTTAGCCACCTAGCTTGTCTAGCATTCAATTTGGTTTGATCTAGTAAATACTTCAGCCCCATGTTATCTGTCATCAAAGTAAATTTTCTTCCAATAAGATGGTGACGCCACATTTTTAAGGTGTGTATTACTGCTAATAATTCCAGATCATATGTAGAATAATTTTTCTCATGTATTTTCATCTTTCGAGACTCATATGCAACAACATGTCCCTCTTGTGTTAGGACTCCACCGAGTATGTCATTATATGCGTCAGTGCATACTATAAAATCTTTATTAGGATCTGCAATTCTCAGAATAGGTGTTGTAGTTAGTAATTCCTTCAATTTCTTAAAACTATCTGCACACTTTTGATCCCATACAAACTTCTTCCCCTTCTTCTGTAAGGAATTTATGGGGTTTGCACTCTTCGAAAAACCTTCTATGAATTTTCTATAATATCCCGTAATCCCCATAAACGATCGTATGTCCGACACATCCTTAAGAATCGGCCATTCATTAATGGATTTTATCTTATCGGAATCAACCGAAATTCCTTTCTTAGAGATTATTTGACCTAAATACTGAATCTTATCCTTGTAAAAGTCACACTTACTAAACTTAGCATATAACTGATGATCTCTCAGAACTTGTAAAATAATACGTATATGTTCGTCGTGTTCTTCCTTACTTTTAGAATATACTAGAATGTCATCTATGAATACAATGACTAACTTATCCAAATACTTGTGCAGAATATTTAATTAAGCACATAAATACTGCCGAGGCATTGGTCAACCCAAATGGCATGACTACGAACTCATAATGTCCATAACGAGTTCTAAAGGTTGTTTTAAAAATATCCGCATCCTTCACATGAGCTTGATGATATCCTGACCTTAAATCAATATTCGAAAATATCGTTGCTCCACGCAATTGATCAAATAGATCATCGATGCGGGGCAACGGATATCGATTCTTGATTGTCATCTTGTGCAGTTGGAGATAATCCATGCAAAGCCTTAAAGTGTCATCCTTCTTCTTTACAAAAATAACAGGTGCTCCCCAAGGAGACACATTGGGTCTTATATAGTTTTTATCTTCAACTGTGATTTTAACTCATTTAATTCCAATATGTTCATCCTATATGGAGCTTTGGAGTTCGGTACCACACCCGGTATCAGTTCAATGGTAAAATCTAGATCCCTCTTCGGGGGTAATCCTGGAATTTCTTCTGGAAAAACATCCAGGAATTATTTTCGGACAGGTATGTCTTCTAGTTTCATTTTGTTCTCTTTTGTAATTTACTCCTCATGTACTACATTCACTGCGAACATCTTACATCCTTTTCAAAATGCTCTTTTTACTTGCATAGCTGAAATTTGTCTAAGTGATGTCTTTCTAGGAATACCTTTCACTTCTATTATTTCTCCTTCATCATTTAGATAGGTAAAACTTTTCTCATAACAATTCAAAATAACATGATGTGCTTCTAACCAGTCCATTCAATTAAAATGTCATAGGATCCTCAAGGTAAAACATTTAGCTTGGTTCATGTCTTTAACTGATTCATAGATAAAACGCAACTTTCAACAAAATCAGACACTTTTCTTTTTGTTCCTGTTGCTAGTCTAAGTAACCAAGATTTATTAAATTGTTTTGTTTTCATATTAAAATTTTCTACAATATCTGGAGATATATAACTAAGGCTAGCACCTGGATCGATCAAAATAGAAACAGGGTGGTTTTGTAGCATACCTTCAATCTCTACCATAGAGACTTGATGCTCCGCTTGCCTGTTGTCTAGAGCTGCATTAATTCTGGGCATCTCTCTTGTTAAGTCTCCCACAGTAGGTTCAGCTTGTATGGAGTGAATATCATTGGTTGTCCTCTTCTTATTGGGACAGTTTGAAGCATAATGAGGACCTTGACACTCAAAACATTTTATAGGTGTCCTCTATCATTAGTTCTGGTAACATTGGGTGTATTTCTAGGAGATGTAAAATTCCGTTGTTGATTATTTCTAGTACTGTTTCCTTGGAAATTTTGATTTGAAAATTTTTTCTTTTGAAAACCAGAATTTCCATTGAACCTGAAATTCTTCTTCTTCAGCACAAAGTTGTTGGGTTTATTATTTTTCTAGTTAGATATCCCTTCTCTTTTCCGGTTCTTTTCATAGCAGAAGGTTGCTTTCCTCATGGCTTCTTCTAAGGTCTTTGGATTGTCATACTCTATTCTATCCTTGATGTTGAAAGGTAGACAACTCAGAAACCTCTGAATATTTGGTTTCTCCTCCACAAGGTATGGCACATACCTTAGCAAATTCAGAAATTTGTTGTTCAATTCTTTCATGTTCATGGTTCCCAGTCTTAAATCATAAAATTCCTTGGACTTTTCTTCGTAATATTGTTCAGATAAGAACTTCTTCTTGAAGTACCATTTAAAAGTGCTCGAATTCACATCCTTGTCCTTTATGCCCTTCACTTTTTTGATGTCCTACCACCAAATGGCTACCTTCTCGATCAGGTTGTATATGGCCATATTTGATTTCAATGATTCTAAATAATCATAAATTTGAAAGTATTTCTTCATACCAGACAGCCATGCTTCAGCTGTCTCTCCTTTCTCAGTTTCACCATTGAAGTTTGGGGGTTTGATCTTCTTGAACTCCCCAGAAATCTGCTCATACTATTTATGGCTTTTTCTTTTTGGTTTGTAATCCCCTTCGCTACTATCACTTGAATAATTACATATCTCAATGGTAGCTCCTGATGAGGTTGAACTGTTATTCTCATCATCAGTTTTCACTTTCTTACCCTTGTTCCCATGAGGCAAGTCTTCAATCTTGGAGGTATTTTCAACTCTTCTATTATGTTCATCAGCTGGGCAATGATCGTACAATACTTGGTTCAGTTCCTCTTGTGCCTTCAGAATTCTCTCATTATCATGTTTAACAGATCTTATTTTTGCTTTCAACTCCTGAAATGCACATAACAATTCTGATGAATTGTCATTCAATTCACCATGGACTTCTTCTTCATAATGTTGTCCAATGCTATTGTTGATATGACTGTTTGGTCGAAATATGTCCTCCATATGTTCATCTGATACTTCCATACCTGTAACATAGAAAACAATTGTATGTATAACACAATAATTTAACTTGAATTAGTAAAGATTTTTGCTATCATAAAAATTTTCTGTTGTGTGTTCTTTGGACCTTTTCAGGCTGAGAGTTTGAACATGAGCTCTGATACCACATGTAACATCCCAAAATTTCTCAAAAATTTAAAATTTTTCAATGTAGCTTTTAATGCATTTAACTATGCGGAATTATAATAAATGCTTCTATGACATCATACTGTAATATATGTTTGAAATTATCATAATTGTATTGTTTGCAACATGATAATTAATATCTACATTTCTATGCTATTGAATGTTCTTCTCATCTCAACTACATTTTTTATGTCAATGTTCAATCGATGTAATGTTATAAGTGCTAACTATTGTTCTTATGTTTGATGATGAAGGGATCCTAAGGGTACCCCGAGGCTTACTTAGCATTCATGCTAAAGCATTTGAATCGTTCCTTTTGGCATATTATAGGTAAGGGCGTTAATGTTTACGAAGTGTGACAGAAGAATTCCTAACTAGTTTTAGTAATCTCCAAATGTCTTAATGGTTTTTAGAGAATAATACTGAAATGTATCTAGGTGAGATCTCTTCATTTATAATCTGGTTTTCATATCTAAAAGTAGGTCTGTTATACTTATTCTCATTTCCCATACGAGTGATTTCATACTTTATTCATAATATATATATATATATATATATATATATATATATATATATATATATATATATATATATATATATATATATATATATATATATATATATGTTCATGTTATCATGATGACTTGACTAAGTCTTAAAAGTTGTGAAATATGTACTTCATGCTCTATCCTATGTTTGGCAAACTTTATACAATTACCATACGGTTTCTATTATATACAACTGTAGGTAAGTATAATACAATTCATCGATATAATGACTATATGCAACTATTCTGCAAGAGCTATATGCAAAGTCATATGCATGACCTATAGTATAAACTATCTGTCATTTTACAAATTAATTCCTAGAATGTAAATATATATATAAATCCTTTGTATTATCTATAGCCTAAAAACTATATACAACAATTTATGCAATTCCTATTTGAAAATATATGATTTCATACAATTCTATTTTATTTCTTTACCATATCGACTATGTGCAAAGGGCTTATGTAATGTCCTAAATTCAAATAACATATATACAACGTGGCCATTATCGTGACCCTTTCATAGCCAAGAATGATACTTTGTAATTTGATACTATAAGACTTACGATAGGATTTATACTATGACATGGTTGCAACATAGTTCACGTGTCGATGTGTGATGAGACCAATTATTAATATGGCAATGGAAATTTGCTGGCAGGCTGTCGTATCCAACCTTGGCATTTAAAACTCATATCTACCTACTTAATGGAATATCACCGTGGCTACCATCGTGGTTCAACACGTGAAGGTAGTGTGACAGGGAAGTCAACGTGGCCGAGTTGTATTTGATCTAGCTTGAGGGTTATCCTAGCTATCTCCATGGTGGAAATGGTTATTAATTAGGTTTTAATGCAATTGGTGATTCGAATCACGATGTGTTGTGGTGAACTTTCTCCATCGTTCATCATGTGAGATTATTGGACTTTGGTCTTAACCCTAAAATCCACTAAGTTTACGCGGTTATTGTTTCCTTTGGCATTCATTGTGTTGGAAGTGGCTCTATGGAGAGGCCGACAGGCTGAGCAACTCCAAGGTTTCTTTAGTAGGTGTTTTGGGAACTTCTCCACAATTCAAAACCATGACCTGCTGAGTGTTGTTCTGATACCTAAATTTATTTTAAGAGCCGAGCCTTCTATAAGAGTTTACAATAGTTAAAAGATGTTGAAGGGTAGTTCTCTGAGTTGTTTTCAACCTTCGTTTCCTTCGGTGGTGAGATGATGGCTACAGTTTTACAATAGCGTTGGTGTCATGGCTTCAGGAGTAACTTATCTAAAGGTAATGTACAGGGTTTGAGCCTGTTTTCTGCTATTAATTTAAGTGTTGCAGTCATTGTTTGTTTCGTTTAATGAAACTTCTATAATGGTACTCGTTTTGACCCAACTCAGGTTTTATGTGGCAGGTTCCTTTAGCTTTGGTTCTCAAGCTTGATTTTTGATAACTAGTAGTTACTTAGGATATGGTAAGCTTTGGTGGTTACCCTGTTTCTTCCGTTAGGTGACTGTTGGGTTTGCTTGTATTCTTAGCCGAGACTTCATGTTTATCTTTGGCTATGGGAAGTGACCACCGTCGAAATGTTTTGAGTTGTTTGGAAGCCTGGGGAGGATGAAATCTTCAACCCATTCGGCATTAAGCCTGTGGTGTTGTTTTCCAGCGTAGACAATTGTAAAAGAATGTAACTATTGAGAGGGTTTTATCCCTCGGTTAAACTGGATATAAAAGGATTTTGATTCCTGTACGTGATGATATTTTACGTGTTTTGAAAACCATGAGTCATGCTCCAGGTTATGTGATAATTAAATGTTTTATTTTATGAACTGTTATGGATTTACAAGATTCCTGAGAGCCATGGATTTAGTCTTGTGTTGTATAGTCGAAACCCTAACCTGTAGGTTTCAATAGTAGCTTGATAGGCTGTGATGATTGAAATCAATGTTGATGTTTTTGGTGATGGCCAAGAGCCAAACTTCATATTTTGTTTTGTAACTTTCGATAAACCTAACCTATATGATTTAGGAATGGATTTTTGGAAATGGAAAACTAGCTTCGTGTGTTTATGGTTTGTTTCAATTAATGTTTAAGTATGTATTCAATGAGTTTGAACATGAAATATTAATCTATTTGATACTGATAATATCATAGTTAATAGTTCGATGGTAAGGGTTACAAACCCATAACTGTTTGTAAAATAAAGAGCCTTCAAAAGGTCGAACTCAGACTTGAATGATCCTTTGGTTCAAAGAGTTAGAATAGCTTCTAAAAATGTTTTAACACAAGAACTAGGGTTTTGTCCAAGAAAGTGTATTCATACAAAGCAAACTTTTTCTATGTTTTAAGTATCTAAGGAATGATAATGTAGATGTTTTTAAATTTTCTGATTACTGTATGAGTACTAGTACTGTTTGTAAACAAGATCAATGGTATTTGTTTTGATAGAAATCATAAAAGAAAATATTGTAACTATTTTGGTAGGAATAAAGATATTTGGTGCAGAATATAAATAGCAGTCTTACCTGAGACTTTAAAATAGATATGCAGAAAGTAGAAGAGACTTTAACTACACTCTATTTCTCACAACAGTATTAGAAACATAAAGAAGTATTAAACCCTATACTATTCTACTTACACGAAAATAGAGATATAACAAAATATTGAAAATACTGTTAGAGTTATTTTTACAACTGTATAATTCCTGAGTCTAAACAAAATATGACTGATAAGAATTTTTAATGAAATACAACAGCTTTATTCTATTCATTCATTCCCCATACTGTTTTTTGTATAGTACTCTAGTGCGGAGATGGAAATTTAATCAATCATCTCATTTATTTAACCATCATTATACAAAATCATACCTAGGTCATAAATTGAAACAGTTACTTCTGTATGCCATTAACTGTAAATACTAAATCTACAGATGCATAAAATCATTTATCTACTGATAGGATGAAATGACAAATAGAACCTGTAACTGTAGATAGGGCAAACAAACACCCAAGGAGACTGTTCCACCCAACCTACTCCTGAAGACAACCAAATTACTTGCCTTAGGACCCTCGAGACTATTCACTGAACGACTAGGAAGAAGAATATGTAGAAGCTTTAGGTCATCAACTTGCAGCAACAATGTAGATCATTTAGTCATATAAACTTAGCAGTCAAAGAGACCTGCACCAGCACCTCTGGTTTCCTTCTCAAAATCCATTCAGTTGTCTCACAATGCACTTCCACTTAGCCTCCCTATTCAAATCTCTCAGTGATCACCTGATACACTTGAGGAATTATTTCTGCAGAAAAATAATATGGAGCTCCCTGCTCAATTCGAATTTCCTTCTCTAGGTTGCCTAGGCCTCTTTAGTGGTTAACCTGGTCATTAATGAGCTAACAGCTCTGTTCCACCCACTTGGGGGACAATGCCACAATTTTAGGGGTAGTTGTCCCATAACCAACAGCTAGTGGTGGAGTGCAAATGCTGACACCTGTCCCATGCCTTCTAACAGCTTCCATTCCTCCTAGTAGGTCAGTGAACACTCATTTAATAGTTACCTTGGTGTTTGTCTCTTGTTTTAATTTATTAAATAATAATAATATGTCATTACAATCATCCTTGAGCAGATTTGGTCATAATTACAAAACTTTGTAATTATAATTTAACATAATGTTTTTGTAATAAAATAAATAGTCTCGAAATTTGGGTAGGTGATAAGGTCATACACTTATAACCACATCGTGATACTCCCTAAGATATTGAGACAATATTGACAATATGTGAGCCATTATAGAGTAACACCTTTTACCTCCTAATGTTATCTAAACACATAAGAAAGTGTTTTACCATAAGTCAATTAGAAAGGATATGTCATAAAAATGGTACCAACTAGATGTCCCATTTTTATATGGCATATGGAAAGGTAGGCTAAATAGATTGAAGGTAGACAAGAGGTATCTTTGAGCTGGTTGAAAGTGTCTCTATCAAGTGTCTCGGGCCATGGATAATGCCTTAAAGAATAATAGTTGATCCCTGAAGGGTATCATTTTCCTTTGATTGTTGAACTCGATGCAATAAGTAGGTTGTGGACATTAGGTATGGGTCTTGGGACCATGAACATGTTCAATGGATGAAAGATATGACTTATGCCCTAAACAAGGCTTCTATGCATTTAGCACTCAGTATGGGTTTTATGGCACTAAAAATGTCAAACGATGAAACCTTGACCTTAGGCTCTAAAGGAAGTTTCCAAGTATAGGGAAAATGTGAAGCCTTAACGAACCACATAAGATTGGTCTAGTATAACTTAAATATTTAAATGCCAATATGGACACCATTAGTATGTTTTGATATTTATGGGTGGACCTCAATTCCATAAACATTATTTGAAGAAGGAGACCAAAATATCAAGGCTAGAAATATATATTTATGGCTTGGGACCAACGATCAATTTGATGGGTCATTTGTAATGCTGCATTGCATCATTCATGAACCTTGGTCCCTAGAAGGTTCCTTTAGAGTCTAATGCACAATTAAAAATATTTGAAAGTGATATTTAGGTGTGTAATTGTGTTTGAAAACATGATGTTGTGTGTTATTTTATACTAATATTTGTATGGTTTTCTTTGTTCAAGTGTGTATATAAATATTTACCTATGTGTGTTTTTTATAACATGTAAAATTTTGTATATGTGCATAGATATTTGCATGTGTTCATTGTGATTTGTGAATGACAAATGTGTACTCATTGATGTGTATTGATGCTAATTTCTATTGAATATTATGAAATGTTATAATATAAGATGAGTTTTCAATCTTGTTTAAATGCATGTGAAGTTTTCCTATCCAAATGGAAACTTGAATTGGAGTGGTTGGTGTAAAACATCAATGTATTGTAATAGTAACTTAATCATAACTCAAACATCAAATAAACGATATAAGATAACGATATCAAATAAAATATCTAACATGAATAACATTAGACGTGCATGAATACACAATCACATGACTATACTATGTACCTCAATCAATTACGCCTTCTAGATCCTCTCGATTTTTTATTGTCTCAAACAACCTCTCGTGCTTTGCATGAGGTAGTAAGTAGCGTACCTTGTTTGATTCCTTCGTTGACATTGTTTGTAGTTGGATGTTAGTACCAATGATGAAGTGCGTAAAGTGATACACCCGTGAACCTGGTATATAATCCATGTATGTGTAGCCATTTCTCTTTGGTCCCTTTCCACCTACTGTAATATATCCCCCTTGAACAACCATTGAGCCAGTCGGAAAGGTAATGCCTTCACTATTGGTTAATGATGCGAGGAGGGTTTTCTTCCTCTAGATGCATCGTGCCAACCAATAATTTGTCCCAATCGCACTTTATGTTGGGGAGACAAGTGTGTAGATGTGTCTTGCAAAAATGCATTTTACGGTCATATTCCAACAAGTAGTGGCTTGATAACTTGGATAATTACAAAAACAAGGAGGGAACTGGGATATGCATGCAGAAATGTTTACCTGGTTGTACAAGATCATAGATATGATCATATTCATTTGAAATAGAGGACTGGCCTTCCTCTAAACTTATTGTTTCAACAACTGGACATGGATCCACTGCAAGTGATACATGATCCCATTCATCAACCCAATCCATTGATTCACACTCATCCCACTAAAAACTGTTGCAAGGCCCACAAAAGCAAGCAAGTTTTTGTGTCCATATTTCAAATAAGGGGTTGTTTGAGCTTTGAACCGAATGAAATCCATGAGTGCCTTGCACAATACTAAAACTATAAGAACGCGATCGATCTATATCAACCACGTACCAAAAATTTCTGAAAGCATGTCCTCTACTTGTTGGTTTATGATGCTCTGTGGTTCGATCTGACATTTTTTCATAGCACCATTGAACTATGGATTTCGCATCCCGAATATGAGGGTTTTTCATGTTGATGTATATGTAACTTTAGAATGTATTTCATATATGTATATTGTACTCCTATAGAGATGTTATTATTCCTCTATACATAAGTGTCATCATTTATATTGTAAGTGTCGTAACTTAGACTTGATGGATTATTAGACCACCTTGTTGGGGTCGGCCCTATATAAGTCATGTGGGTCGAAGGGTTATTAGACCACCCTATTGGGGGTCAGCCATGTGGGTCAAAGGGTTATTAGACCACCCTATTAAGTGTCGGCCCAGTCAGCATTATGTTATGTGGTTAAGTTAAGGCCGACCTAGTAAAGGTTATTAGGCAAGTCAAGTCAAGTATAAATAGAGTGCGGGAGGCACTCTATTTCATCATTCTATTCTCTCTCACACTCTCGGGAGAGTGGCGCACTTGTGGAGGAGGAGAAGCTGTTGCTAGGAGATGTCTATTTCTTATGCTTGGGTTGTATCATTGCTCTATCTATCTCTGAGGAAGTTATTGGGGTTTTTCACCTTTATGGTTTTCCCAAGTAAACTTTGTGTCTCCTGTGTGCTTGCATTATTGTGTCCATGATTAATATGTTGTACATGTTGTTCTCTTAGTTAAGATCCTAGATCAGATTGAAGTAAATTCTGAAAAATTAACATGGTATCAAAGCTAACCTGAAAGAAGGCATGGTATGGCATGTATGACACTTGTTGCAATTGCGAAGCTAGGGCTTGATATAGCAAAAACCAGTCATCATAGAAATTTCCCTATAAATAAATTTTGTCAAGGTTTCAGGGTTTGAAAATTGTACAGGGAGAAGCTAAGATCCCCATGTACCTTGTGTCCAAAGGAAAACCTCTAATTCATTGTACTTTATGATTTATGATCTATACAATATAGGGTTTCGGCCTCTTCCAAATCTTAGTCATAAACAGGTGACCTTGGAAAAAAGGTCATAACTTGGGCTAGGAATCTCCAAATGAAATTTCATAACAAGTGACAGGTATTGCATGGATTGTACTTTCTCAGCTAATGTTTTCAGAGGCCGAAATTGAACTAGTGACACGTGGCATGCCGTACAAGTTCACTCTCCTGGTTTTATCCCATAAATAGGTCACATTGCGACACTTGGAATAACTCTCTCTCTTAGAGAATCCATTTGAGGTCAGACTTGTGGGGTTGGAAAGATGACAGGTCAGTCTATCACAAGAAACATTTTTAGACCCTGTGGGTTGAAATGTTCGGAGTTACACCAGAAACAATCAGGTACATATTTATGTCAAAACAGAATTATTTTTTAGCACCTTCATTCATGGCTTCCAGAATTTAGGGTTTCGGATAAAGTTGGAATTTTTGTAATCAGAGACTATGGATGAATGCTACTCATCAAAATCGAAATTTAGAGACCAAGATCAGAATTTTTGGTTGGGAAAAAGGTCGGGCTTGATCAAACCCTAGTTCAGGACTTTGATCGAAAAAGTGGAAAATTAGGGCTTCTACAAAAATGGAAATTTTTGAAATCTGTGACCATAGCTGGAAGCTCCTCAGAAAAATAGAAGCTTAGAGCTTTGGATCGAACCTTTTGATTGTGAAGAAGGGTGGGCTTTATAAAACCCTAGTTCGAGTTCATGTCCAGTGAATCTGAAAGTTTCAAAGGCAAATTTGAGGGGTGAAACTTTGCAGTTTTCAAATTCTGAGTATACCAGGTTGATCGACTCATCAAAGCGCATATTTATATTCTTTCAGAAGTTTGAAATTCAAGGTTTAAATTTTTAGGGTTTCTCTGACAAACCCTAATCCAACTCCAGATCCAATTCCTGCAAATCAAGTGGATTGGGTTAATCCTAGAAGAGAATGGATTGGTCACCTACATAAGTGAAGAAGTTCCTGTTTCAGAGGGAGATGAGGTTAAGTCCTTACATAAGAAGATTACAAGCAATCTCGATAGGTATGACTCATCCAGGTATGTTTCGAGATTTGTTCATAATTAAGTTTATGGTATGTTTGTCTTCATGTTATTACGGTTAGTACAATATTGATTAAATTTAGACTTGTCATATCACCTTAATAAAATTATGAATGCATGATAGAAGATATTCATTGATGAGGGTCTTGACACTTATGATTGTACTAATGCATTATGTTGTTGTATGAGGTTTATGTTGTTCGCTAACATGAAAGGTACACCAAGAAAGACAAATCATGTTCTAGTTCAAGAACATATGATCATGATGACATGAGGACAAAGATTCATCCATTGTCATGAATCACTTAGAAGATCTATTTGCGAGGTATGTATAACTTGGTTCTATAACGGTTAACCTATGAGATATGTAGGTTACTATAACAAGTCATTGAAGAGAACAAGAAGACATCATGTGGGTATGTTAGACATAACTAGCTAACATACCAATCCAGGTATGTTTTTCCTATATCAAGTTAGAATCCTACCTTGTGTTAGGATCCCTTATATAAGTATACTTGGTATGATTGGTTATGTTTATTCATAAAGTTAGAAATGTAAGTAATCAAGGGTTTATGCATTTTATGTCTCTTATCTTGATTGATGATTTAAGTAACCAAAAGAGTCCTATGATCAAATAAGAATATGCATGAGTAAAAGAAGACTTCCCTGAAACCTCGAATACTAATGTTTATTATCTATGTTTGAAATAATCATGACTATACATGTTTAAGATTACTGTGTTTTGATAGTATTAAGATTATACTAATGAATGTGTGATTATGTATGAGACCTTGAGGATAACACAATGATGATACTAATAAGCATGCATAGTGATGGATATAAGTTCAAGGACAGGTAATCTAGGAAGCAAAGATCAAGAGGGAGCACACTCCAGTTGTTCCTGCAAGGAAGCAAAGATCAAGAGGGAGCACACTCCAGTTGTTCCTGCAAGGAAGCAAAGATCAAGAGGGAAAACACTCCAATTGTTCCTGCAAGGAAGCAAAGATCAAGAGGGAGCACACTCCAGTTGTTTCCTGCAAGGAAGCAAAGATCAAGAAGGAGCACACTTCAGTAATTTCTGCAAGGATGCAGATATTTAGAGGGAGTTGACCACTTCCCACAATCCACATCAGAATGGAGTTGCAGAAAAGAAGCAAAGACTGGGAAGGAGTCAACCCAACAAACAAACAAAGATAAGTATTTGAATTATCATTCCTTGCATATTTTATTGTGTAAATAATATTGTTCAATAATGTATATACTCATGTTCCTAGAATTAGGTTGTGTATTATGCATAGTTGCATTGATGAATAGTATACTACTAATATACATGGGTAAGTGGCCTATGGCACTGTACAACATTCCATTACTACTTATCTAGAATGAAACCTCTTTGCTGACATGTTGGGAGTTGCGCACACTCTTAACAATGTTCTAGTAGAGATTGGAAGGCATCTAGAAAGTTATGGGATATGGATAAATGTTGTATTGAAGCATTGGCTAAGATAATTGCATGACTATATGACATATTTCTTTATGTGTAAGAATTTGTTCTGAAAACTTTGAGATGTTTTCTAATCATGCAATTTAACTTGTTGTGTAGGAAAGATCGTATACCATCACCTACAAAAGAAGGACTACAACATTTGTTCAACAACAAAGTTATCTATTGAAGATATTGAAGTTCCCAGGATCTGGGAAGAATGCCATGATCGAGGAGTACCAGTCGATCATGAAGATGTTTGGGATGCAGTCCCAACACCTGAAGGGGAGTCTGTAGTGACTTCTAAGAGGATCTACAAGATCAAGCTTGCTGCAAGTGGTAGCATAGAGACTTTTGCTCCTGTAGCCAGATACACTTCCATTAGATCCGTACTTGCTCTGGCTGCAGTGATGAAAGGGAAGATACACTAAATGGATTTCAAAACAGCTTTCTTGAATGGTGTAGTTGAAGAAGAAGTGTATGTGGAGAAGCCACTTGGTTCTGAGACACATGACAGGGAGTCATATATGTGCAGAACCTGGTATGGTAGGATAGACAACTTTCTATCCAGTTTGGGCTTTACCAAGAGTAAAGTGGATTCCAGCCTTTACTACAAGGTTGAGGAAGGCAATCCAGTGATACTACTTTTTTATATGGATGACCTGTTTATTACAGGTGAAGATAGATTGATTGCCGACATGCAGCAGAAGCATGCTGCCGAGTTCGAGATGAACAACTTGTGGATGATGCACTATTTTCTAGGTATGGAGGTGTGGCAGAGTGCAGATGGAATCTTCCTTGGATAAGGGAAGTATGCAGTAGAGATCCTAAAGAGGTTCGAGATGATGGACTGCAAGGCCATGGCCACACCTATGGCATCAAACCTAAAGCTTCTGTGTGATGCTTCATCTAATCCAGTTGATATCACTATGTATCATCAGATGATTGGGTCCTTGATGTACCTGACCAACACGAGACCAGATATTTGCCTTGCGGTGAACACATTGAGCCAGTTCCTGACAGATCCGAGGAGTGTTCACCTGGTTGTTGTAAAGCATATTCTGAGGTACCTGAAGGGTATAGTTGATTATGGGCTCAAGTATGATGCGAATCAAAAGTTTAACCTACAGGGTTATGTTGATTCAGATTGGGTAGGCAATGCTGCAGATAGGAAGAGCACTTCTGGGTACTACTTCAGTATGGGATCAGGTGTGATCTCTTGGTTTAGCAGGAAGCAGTCCTGTGTAGCACTAAGTATGTTGCAGCTTGTTCGGCTAGTTGTGAGGCAATATGGCTTCGGAAGCTACTGTCTGAGTTATTTGATCTACCTCTTGAGGCTACTGGTATATTTTGTGACAACCAGAGTTGTGTGAAGCTGTCTAAGAACCCGATGTTCCACGACAGGTCGAAACACATAGAGATCAAATATCACTATATCAGGGATATGGTGTAGAGAGGAGCAGTGAAGCTCCTGTACGTTGCGACGAATGAGCAGATTGCAAATGTATTGACAAAGCCACTAGCCAGAGTGAAGTTCGAGTACTTCAAAGAGAGGATTGGCATTCTTCAGATCGACGACACTTCGAGGAAGAAGTGATGGAGACATTTTGCTGGAGCCATTCCAAGCATGGTGGAAGGAGGATCCTTCACATGGATATGGATGTAAGCGCTAGATGATGAGCATCAGGATGATGTTCTAGTTTTTGCTCTGTATGATCAGTTGGATCATTTATGTATGTATGCATCATGTTGGATGCTGGATATGATCAGTTGGATCATTTATGTATGTATGCATCATGTTGGATGCTGGATATGATCAGTTGGATCATTTATGTATGTAATGTTGGATGCTGGATATGATCAGTTGGATCATTTGTATGTATTTTGTATATTCATCATGTTGGATGCTTGGACCATGTATCTATATCAGGTGGATACGTTGTATGATCAGGTATATCATGTTTGTTGATATGTATCAGGTAGATACATTGTGTGATCAGGTGGATCATGTATCTATGTATGTATCAGGTGGATACATTGTATGATCAGGTGGATCATGTATGATGATATGTATCAGGTAGATACTTGGTATGCATCAGGTAGATGCATTGTATGATCAGGATGATCATGGATGACGAGCTTTAGGATGTTGCTCCAGATGACATGCATCAGGACGATGTAGTGATGATGTGTACATCGGGATGATGTATGGTGAGTATCAGGTTGATACTCTATGGCCATGGAATAGGTTGTGCAGATAAGTATATAATTTGTGCCTTGGGAGATGTTATATGTATATTGTACTCCTATAGAGATGTTATTATTCCTCTATACGGAAGTGTCGTCATTTATATTGTAAGTGTCATAACTTATACTTGATGGGTTATTAGACCACCTTGTTGGGGTCGGCCCTGTATAAGTCATGTGGGTAGAAGGGTTATTAGACCACCCTATTGGGGGTCGTCCATGTGGGTCAAAGGGTTATTAGACCACCCTATTGGGTGTCGGCCCAGTCAGCATTATGTTATGTGGTTAAGTTAAGGCCGACCTAGTAAAGGTTATTAGGCAAGTCAAGTCAAGTATAAATAGAGTGCGGGAGGCACTCTATTTCATCATTCTATTCTCTCTCACACTCTCGGGAGAGTGGCGCAGTGGTGGAGGAGGATAAGTTGCTTCTAGGAGATGTCTATCTCTTATGCTTGGATTGTATCATTTCTCTATCTATCTCTGAGGAAGTTATTGGGGTTTTTCACCTTTATGGTTTTCCCCAAGTAAATTCCGTGTCTCTTGTGTGCTTGCATTATTGTGTCCATGATTAATATGTTGTACATGTTGTTCTCTTAGTTAAGATCCTAGATCAAATTGAAGTAAATTCTGAAAAATTAACATGGTATTAGAGCTAGCCTGAAAGAAGGCATGGTATGGGAAAGGTGTCCTTGCACTGTCTATACTGTTCATCCTGCCATCATTCTACATGGACATGTTGTACATATTGCTTGGTCTTTTGGTAGAATTCCTTCATGAAATCACAAATTTGTACCTGATGCCCCAAAAACAACAGAATTAATACAATGTGACATTTTCAATCTGAATATATATGTACAAATTCAACATGTACAGTATGAAAGTATGCAAACTTAGATTACTTGTGACTTCACCAATGCAATTCTTTTGCTTTCCTTTGCACTATCTACTTGATATGTTATGTACTTGAAGTTATGCATTTCTACTGACATCCTCCCAAAATCATGCTCCTCGGTTTCATGGATGCATCGACTCAATAATGCAAATCCACTACACCTAGAACATGTCCCATATAAACATGATATTTTATAATATTTTTTTCCTTCCGGTCTTGGACACATTATGCTATGTATAAATTATTTGGATCCATTCAGTGGTTGTAACGATGGGTAGTCCTGCACAATGTTAGTATGCAAATCACAAAATATATGTCTATATGTATCATAATATGTAAGGAACCCATGTCAACCCTTCTATTTACTTTGTTAGTATATTATTGTTGGACGCATATGATTTGTAATTCGTCTCGTAGTATTTGTTGATCCATAGTTTGTATTATTATTGTTGGATGCATATGCTTTGTATGTCATCCCGTAGTAATTGTTGATCCCTATTTTGTATTGGCCCATGGTTTGTATTGACACATGGTAATGACCCATGGTATTGGCACCTAGACTTAGTATATAAGTTTGTGTTGAGACCAATGAAGGTACCGTGAAGTTATTTGTATTGAGCTTTCTCAAAGGAGGTTGCCCCCTTGAAGTGGCCTGCGATCAATAAAAGAGATTATTTGTTCTATTATTTTTGTTATCTCGTGTATTTTCATTAATTAATTGGTGCATGTTCTTCACATCGTATAAAGTATCTTGATGCATTCGGTGGTTGTAACGATGGGAAGTCCTGCACAATGTTAGTATGCAAATCACAAAATATATGTCTATATGTATCATAATATTACTCAAATTCTACATGGTATCTACAACATGTGTTGCGATCAATGCAAATTCTAACATACCAGGGTTTGCATTTTTCAAAGGGCCTTTGGCCCAAGTTCAATTGTGTGCGCTCATTCTTGAACCTCTCATAGAGTTTTGTTTGTGTCATGTCAAGTGCTTGAAATGGGGTTCACACCCCTCAAACACCTTTTCTCAACTTTAACACATCTTTTTTATTCAATGGAATTTTAGTGTTATCAAGCCAAAACGTTTGTACTAGTTCTTTAATAGCATCAATAAGCTTCATGTCTGAATGAGGTAACCTACCAACAAAGGCCCAAAAATATTTTTGTCCTCTCAAGTTTTTCTCTAATAATAGAATACTTTTGAAGATTCTTTCTATCTACTTTAAATATTTTACATGTGTGTGATAGCAAGTGACGTTTCCTTGTGGATTTGTCTACAATCGATTCCGACAGTACACGACGGGCCGCATTTAAATATTTTGTACGAGAATTTTTTCTATTCAAATTAAATGCAGACTGTAGATTTCTAACAACATGATTGTTGGCCTATGAAATTCTAACTACCTTTATGCCCAAAATTATCCTAACATGAGCTAGACAATGAGATTTTAACAAATCCATAAACAATCGACATTTTGCTACATCAGTTTTGGATTCAAAAAAATCATTTGATTATCCTGTTACAATGGAAACCAATAGTGCATTTGGGAAACTTACCTTAAAGTCCTGAAAATGAACTTTCATCCACATGAATACATCCGGGAGTTCTTTTTCTTCCTCTTGATAATCGAGGAAAGGGAGTCAGAAAGGAAGTATGAGTCTCGTCACCGGTTTGTTGTGGCCCTTCGTTCACAATTTGGTCTTGCAAGGGAGTGTGTTCTACATGTGTGTGCTCTTCTTGAGGAGGCTGCCAATTAACAACTTATTCAACATCCATATCTTCATACTCGACATCAAGCAAGATTTGATTGACTCCAACCACTTAGTCATTGCTTGTCGATGGATCTAAGGCACTAACATTTTGATGTCTACGATTTTCCATGTACAACCTGGCCTTTTCTCTTATCTCATAGGCCTTTTCAAGGGGCGACTCCTTCCTTCTAGAATTTCTTTTATTATTACGTTTGTTGCCCATATTCAATAAGTTTTTTAACAAAACAAAAATATCACCCTTGCAAGAATGAACAACAAATAAGATATTAAAACTCGATGTGCATGATTATTAAAACTCGATGTAGCAATTGTTGACAACATCTAGTGAGAATGTTTTCATATAATCTTAAAAGCTATTGAGAATGCCCTAGATATAACAACAACATCACCTCTAGCAACTCAATTGGATGGTGTTGGATGGTGGTATGGGATGTTAGTAGGAGCACATTCCCTACAAAAGGAGAAGCTCCTACTCACTTCATTTTCATGTTTTGGATGAAGGAAAATAGCCCCAAAATATCAAGAGTTTTCAATTATGTAGGTGTTTTTGTGAGTTGTTGTAGTGAAATCATGAGGAATTCAACAAATGTTTGTGTACTAGAAGGAGTTATGTGATTATGAAAGGTTATTGGTGGTGATGCAAGCAAGTTTTTTTTATTATCTTCATGAAAGGTTGAAAGCATTGGTTGGTGCATGTTGTATTTTTTTGTGGTAAGATGTTTTATTGTCTATGTTGAAGAGTAAGAAGGCTAAAATACATCTATCATACAATTCACGAGGAAAAACTAAAATAGATACAATTCAAGCAAAGTGAATGAAGACTAAAATACATTTTACAAGAGGAAGAGGTCACCATACCTCAAGGATTATGATTTCTCTTTGCTTCAAATGTAAAATGATTTTTTGATGTATCCACTATATGTAAGAAGAGTTCAAGTGTGTCCAAGCAGCATGAGAATTCAATCCAAGGAGCCAAATAGAGTCCAACTATTGTGTATTCAATCAAAGGAGCCAAATAGATCCCAACTGGTGTGTATTCAATCCAAAGAGCCAAATAGAGCCCCAATTGTTCTGTATTCTATCCAAATTGTCAAAGAAACACCAAATGGTGTG